>CM076570.1:245904541-245990612 GCA_034641835.2 Pinus albicaulis
AGGTTGTTTATGGTCTAAACAGGAAACCCCAAAAGGAAATATTAAACAAACCTATATTTGTTTGATTTTCCTCAAGGAATAATTAATTAAACAATAATTTAATTATTATTCTCGGTCATGTTTAACCCAAAACAAAGAAATTAATTAGATAAATCCTTATTTATCTTATTATTATCTAGGAATAATTGTTTAAATCTTATTTAAATAATATTCCTTGTTAAATATGACTAAATCATTTATAAATAATTAAATAAAATAATTATTATTTAATTATCATTCAACCACCTCCTTAAAATGATAAATAAATAATTTATTTATTTATTATTTACAAATAAAGGGATTTAATCAAGTCAAATTCTTTTACCTCCAACAAATATAATAAAATTTTCCATAAAAGGTGGATCTAGATTTGGTTAATATTATTTTAATCATGCACCAAGATCTAGAATGACCTAATATTTTTTTATAAATAGAAGGCTTTTTCCTACCACTCATCACCTTTTGTTGCCTCTTAGATCACTCTGGATCTATACTCTTTGTCTGACTTTGAGCCATTATCATTGTCATATTTTCTATTATTTGCTTTGTGAACTCCCTTTGAGTTCTATGTTTGTCTGAGCTTTCTATACCAACAAGAGAGAGAAATTCTAGATCTGAAGTGCTAAGGACTTCCAAGAACCCATCCCATTGAGGAGAATTAGAAACACCTTTCTTGTTTTCGTCCCAGGTGCCATTAATATAAGAATTCTTCAAAAATATTGTTCTTGTCTTGTCTATTGGATGCATGGAGAAAAACCTTATTTTTATTTCTTAATGTCCTTTTATGCATAGATCTGGATTTTTGCAGCATTTGTCTTGATCAACTAACCTCAGATTTGAAGATATTAGCAGCCATATTTTGTTGTTAGGGATGTTTGTTATGCATAGCTAAAAGGGTATTTTTTCATACACTTACATTAAGGATTCATCCTAACAATTGGTGACTCCACAGAGGTTTTCAATTACGACCGCTGTCGTTTTTCATATTCCTACATATCCAACTGCTTCAAACCCTAGGGTTTCTCTTCAGATTTCTTTTTTTCCTAGTTTTATGTTGTTTTTTACCCACAAAACCCTCAAACATTAAAATTTCTAACTTCCATGTGTTTCTGGCCCTATTGTGCAGGTAACAGACATCAGTCGCAACTGAGACAACACATTTTTTCGAAATCTGCCGCCGAGAGACCCGGAACTGCAGGTCGCACTTTTCGGCCCTAAACCTGTGATCTGGACTACAGGACGCACTTTTCAGCCTCAAAACTGTGACCTGGACGGAAAATTGGTCAGAACCTGCGACCTACACTTTTTTTTTCAGATTTTCTGAAAGTTTTCTGGGTTTTTCTGAAGCTTCTGTCAGGGTTTTCCAGCCTCCGTCTCCACCTGTTTAGACCCGTTATTGTTCTGTTTTACTCAAATAAGTGGGAATCTATCCTTCTAGGGCTTTAGTACCCTCCACTTTTTGTGGAAGAGTTTTTAGTTGTTGCAGGTGTCTAAATTTTCAGAGTTTCAACCATTTCTTTTCCAGATCTGATACCTCCTCTTCAGATCTCTTTTAGATCAGCTATTTTTCCATTCAAATCACCTCATATAGTTTTGTTTGGGTTTTCCTTTAGGGTCACCCCCTTTTCCCTACTGTCTTTAGCATTTTGCCTCCTCTTTCACAACAACCTTGCCTCTGTCTCTTTGCTATTTTCTGCACCTATTTTCAGCAGATTTATCCTTTAGATCCCTATCCCTCCTAACCTTAGATCTATTGGCTTATTTTCAGTGTGTTTTGATTAGATTTTTTTCCCTCTGTTAGACTAGTTTTTTAGAGACCCGCCTCCTTGGGTTAGATTGATCCATCGTTAGCTGTTAATTTTATGTTATTTCAGCATTATATACTGTTCTCTGCAGATTTATTTTTAGTTACGCAACACACTTTTTCTTTTTCTCTCAAAACATCTGGGTTTAAAAATTAAAATTAACGCACGCCACACACTCACCCTAAGCGAAGAAGATCCTGGTTAACACTGCCAGGCAAATAATTTAGAACATTGTAAAATCAATTGACACTGCACCTCTCTACCCTTGTTTCAAAATTGTAATCAATTGATTATGCGCCTGCTTTCCCTTGTTGGTCGTTCTTCTTCCGTTTGTGTCGTGTTTGTGTTGTCACCATTGTGCCCCCAAGGTGTATATCCCAGAGACTTCTTGGCCTTCATCCTTAGTTTCCGGTTGGTCAACCTACTCCTTCCTGTCGTCGTCGAGTTAGTCCTCCTCTAAGTCCGCACTCCGACTCCTCTTCTGATTCTTTGGGTTCTCCTTTTATTTCTGGTTCTCCCCCTGTCACCTTCACTATGTCTGGTCCAGGGCCTAACGCTAGCGGTAATCCTGGCCCTACTGCCGGGAATGCTACTAGCGGAATTGCCACAGAAACTACCTCGGCTGTCCCCTTGCTCCCTTACATGGCAGGCCTCGGTCTCCATGATTTCAATTAGTTGATCAATGACCCTATCCGCCACGATGTTGGTTGGCCTACTATGCCAACCAAGCTCCCCTCCGACATTCCCAAGTTCGAAGGCCGGAGAATATCCCTCCAACCATATCCGATCTTTCCACATGTGGTGTTCTTCCAATTCCATTACTGATGATTCCATTCGTCTTTGGTTGTTCCAACGCATGCTTACAGGCGAAGCTTCTAAGTGGTATGTTGATCAAACCTCCTCTTCCCATACCACCTTTGTGACCATTGCCTGAGCCTTCTTATCTTATTTCCAGCTCCCTCTCTGATACAACACTGGTACCGAACTCTTGACTTCTTTCCGTCAATCATCTGCAACCCGCCTATCCGATCATGTTCACGAATGGTGGAGAAGAAAGAGCCTATTTCGAGCTCCCACCTTCGAAGATGGGGTCTACATGGACTGGTTCCTTAGATCTCTCTTACCCACCATTGGCAAAGATGTCACATCACATTTTCCCCAAACCGAAGAAGCCGCCCTCCAAATAGCTTTGAAATATGACCTGATCTACGCTCAGTCTGGTTATGTTTATACTGTCCTTCCTGACCTCCCCAGACCTGGTGGCACTAATGCCCCAGGGGCATCTCATTTTGCCGACGGTATCGTTGGAGCTATTTCTCATTTGTACCCTCAACCTCCTCTAGGCTATGGTCTCCCTCCGGGAGGGGCCAACACCTCCAGCAATTTCCCCCCTCCAGGTAGAATGTATCCAGGATACGGCATGCCTCATCCTTTTTCCCAACCTCCTGCTTACCTCAATGTTTCCCAACCTAACCATTATCCTTATCCACATCCTGGTGCCCCAGCTCCTCCAGTATTTGCACCTCTGCCTCCCTTGCCTTCTCAACCCCAGCAACAACAACTACCACCCCCTTCGAGGCAAGTGTTTGCACAGCAGGGCGCGACTAATCCTCCTTCTTCTCAAAGGAAGAGGAAAGGAAATCAAAATAAATCTTCCCCTGGTACTTGTGGACCCAATCCTCAAGGTATTGACTCTAACACTGCTAACCAGCAACAAGGCACTCAGCCCAAGCCGGACAGGCCTATTCGTACAAATAAGCCTTGTTCGTGTTGCGGTGTTTATGGTCATTACACTCATGATTGTCCCCTTTTACCATAGATGCGGTAGATGTGGGATTCTCAAGCCACATTGCGAGGAAAACATGCCTCCCCTACTACTCCCCCCAATGTGGCCACTACTCAACCGACTGTGTTTACCAATCCTTTCCCCCAGCAAGGATTCGTGGCTACCCAACCACCTGACGGATAGGTGGCCACTCAAACTTCCCCTTCTGGTTCCTCTGATTACTAGATCCTCATGATGAACTCTGATAAACCTATAACTGTCGATTTTAACCTTCAAACTTGGTCCCGTCAGTACCCCAAGCCTCCCGCTCCGTCTGTCCCCGAGTCCCCTTCTTCAGGTTCTACAGAGCCTCTTTCGACATCCAATGGTCCCTTGCATATCCCTCAGCCTAAAGTTGAGGTTCATACCAAGATTCCTAAGGGACCATTATGCCGAAATTCTTCTTATGGTCGAGTTTCTCATTCGTATAGCATAGTAGATGATTTGGCACAATTTCCTGCTGCCATTTCAACACTAGAACTCCTCCAGTCATGCCCTTCTCAAAAGAAGGCTCTACTATCAGCCATGGGCGCTGTATATCTTGCTAATGACCAATTGATTGTTTTCAACGCCCATCAATCAGAACATCCTCCCCTCCCTGCTTCTGTTGCTTTCCAAATCCTTGTAAAAATCCGAAACGCTAACGTTTCTTGGTGTATCATTGATGAGGGGGCATCCACCTGTGTGATGTCTGCTTCAGTTTGGAAACAACTTGGATCTCCTGAGTTGGCCCCTTCCACGATCACCCTTCAAGCGTGGGATGGCCACGCCTCCCAGCCCATTGGCCTATTCTGTAATTGTCCTATCACTCTTGCGGGCAATATGGTTTGCGTTGACGTTGAAGTCATCAATGCCCCTCTTGATTATAACATTATTTTGGGGCGTAGCTACACCTGTGTCATGTCTGTTGTCCCATCCGCCGTCCACCGCAAGATGTTTTTCTCTCATAATGGAAATATAGTCACCATTGACCAGTTGACGTATCATGAGCCAAAATCTCAAACCTCCTCTGAGACAACCATCTCTTCTATGAAAAATAAGAAAACCATCGATTCTTTAACTAGTGTCTCTCCCGGCATCTACAAAGACTCCTCTTTGCTTGGAACCTTCCCTGGTCTTCCTCCTCCCCCTACCTCTAATCCCAGCTTCTCGAATGTTTGCATGATGCAATCATCCTGGGATGCCCTTAAGCGTCCTGCTTCGGCTAGTCAGCAACCTCAACCTCCACCTCGCCTACCGCAACCTGCTCCTAGCCCTTCGTCTTAGCTAGCCGGACCTCCTCCTTCTGGCCCTTCTCCTATAGCTGGTACCCATGAGCCCCTTTATCCTCTTGGGACAGTTCCACCAAGCCTCAACCATCTTGGAGCCATCCCTCCTGGTCATTACCCTACTGGTCAGATAACTTTCCTTGCTCCCCCTCCCGAAGTCTATTCGATTCCCATCATGGCCACCCTTTCTCTCCCCAACCTAACCCTAGGTATTCCCATCTAGTACCTTGACCCTCTAGCCGCTACCCCACCCGGTCACCCCAAACCCTACCTTGCTTTGACACCGGTTCCCCTTGCTTCTTCCGTTTCTATAGTGCCACCCGCACCTCAACAAGACCCTTCTCCTATTGTGACAGCTCCAGGAAAGAAAGGTAAAGCTCGCAAGGGGGCATCCAAAGACAAGGCCACCCTGACTAACCCTGCCCCTCCTTCGCCTGCAAAGCCTTGCACATTGTGTGATGTCGTCGGTCATGCCACCCATAATTGTCCTGAATTTCCCCATATTAAACCCATGGTTAAAGTTGCGTTCCCTGAGTCTACGGTCCCTGAACCCTCTGTTCCTTCTTCGTCCACAATCAAGAACCCAAAGAATATTCACACCAAAAAACCGTGTGCTCTGTGTGGTGTTCATGATCATTATTCCCACCATTGTCCCCAACTGACGCATTACTGCGCCTCTTAAGAGGTAGTTCGAGAGTATGAGGTTGAACAAAATCAATCTGCCTCTCCCATACTTGCGTAGTATGCTTCAGGTCAACTTGAAGATCTACTTGCTCCCATTGAAATTCCCCCTCCCGATGTCGAGATGACGGAGCCTGCTACCACCATCCTCTACCTATCATCATATGTGAGAACCTCAGGGAACATTCCCTTCGAATCCTCCCCTATTTTTTCGCTCGACCCCCCTTCAACGACCATCCTGGGCTCAACATCATTTGACCATCTATTTACTTGTTCTTTTGTCATCCCTTGTGACGATCCGTATGTGAGCCTTTATTTCCATGCTGATGCTTTAGGTAGATTTGTAGAGTCATGTGGTTTCCCTTCTCCTTGTCAACCCCTCTTTTCCCGTCATGATGACCTCCTGGAAGCCTTCTCCACCCCTGACCTTATCTTTCCCGCCCATAAACGGGATGACACCATCCGTGTATATGTTGACCTCCACAGCATGAGCACCAGCTATACCTCCCGTAGCCCTCATACACCACCCTCTAGTCGGTATATGAGTCATAGCCATCCTACCCAGACCACTCCCTCCTGCAATTTTCATTTGATGTCTACTTTGCACTCACGCTGCCATCATTGTTCTTCTCCCTCCCATTTATTGTCTTCTGACACTATTCCGCAAAGCCTCTCGTCCACAACCTATATCGGTTACGCTGATGGTGCGAGTCGCTATTCCCAGAATCTAGCCTTTGCAGGTTGGGCCATATTTACCCCCTTGCATACACTTGTTCTCTCGAATGGGGTTTGCATTGGTACTACCACCAATAATAAGGCCGAATATGATGCAGTGCGTGGTCTCTTAGTCGATGCCCTCTCTCATCGCATCCTCCATCTGCACATTGATTTAGATTCCTTGCTTCTTGTCATGAAAATTAATGGTGTCTATGGTGTGCATAATCGTAACCCTTTTAGATGATATTTACGAGTGAAACTTTTGATACGTGAATTTGAAATCATTACTTTCAGTCATGTACCTTGAGAACAAAATCACTACTTAGATAACATTGCAAACCATGTTCTAAATTGGTATTTATCACACGCATTTCATATAAGACAATAACCTTCAAAATCATCAAAATGATGCATATCCATAATATTTTTCGTATAACATGTTTTTAGAGTCCACCTACTCTGATACATATGACATGCCTATAGCATGTTACAAAAAACTCAAAACTGGGTGGCACCACTCGCCCCTACATACACACTGGGGGCACCACTTGCCCCTATATACACACTAGGGGGCACCACCCACCCCACACCTAATCATTATCTGGAGGATCCCAAGCCAATGGCTCTGCTCCCGCAGCTCATATATTGCGCATCCCCTGACCGGCTATCGCCATGCGCCGCATGACACCTCGCCATTCCGAAGGTAGACTAATACATGGCTCTATGTACTGGTCATCTAAGCCTTGCCAACCACGCTCTGAAACACCGGTCAACAGCCTCTCACATCTACGACGGATGTCCTCCAAGAGGGCGGCTGCATCCTCATTCTGTGCCGCTCTCGATCCACTAGGGCTTGCAGCTCCTGATCCTACAGGTCGTCCCATATATCCGGTCGGTTTTACTGGAGCTATATTTTCATACCAAAAGTACATGAATCAGTACCATATATACTATTCAAAAAATTTAACATGCACATAAAATATGAGTAACTTTCCACTTACCATCGGGCCCCCATACTCGACCAGGCGGAAGTGGCAAGTCCGGATCCCCACAATAACTCATCCTACTATAGGGATAGTCATATATATACAACGACATCTGATCCCAATGGGCAAAGAAATCAGATCAGAACACCCGTCCGACTGCCCCTCCTCCTCCTCTACACCGTAGTCGCCCCCACCGGTGCATCCTGGGCTCTCTCGAGCCCCCATCTGGGAGATGTATACGAGGTCGCAAGGTCGGGATCTTCTCAAAAAAGAAGGAGCACAATAAGGTCCCATACGCGCAATCATGGTTCACTTGCCGCTTGCAAAGTGACAGTTGTCGTTTCAATGACACCAACATCATCTGGGCCCACCCATAGTAGGTCCCACTCAAAACTTTCTCCACAATCATCATCTGCCCCCCAGTGATGTGATGGAGTGCCTGGTTGCCCAGGATCCGCAACACCGTTGCGGCCACTGCACGGGTCTCTAATCTCTCTAGGTCCCCGATCGGTATCCGAGTCCCTTTGACTTGGAGGCCTAGTCGACAATGTCGCTCTACAAACTCCATGATGTTACGCCCCCGCAGTAACACTGGCTGTGTATTTCCCACCATCTCTAATGGTGGGAGACTAGTCAGGAAATATAGATCTTGGACTATCAACTCGATCCTGTGCCCCTGCACTATAAAGACCTCATGATCTGGATCCCAATAACTAACAATCCAGGCCAATAAGGGCTCTCCATCTCTCATCAGAGGGTTCTCCACAAACTTCAGAACCCCAAACCTGACCAATGCACGATAGACACCCTGATCCACTTGGATCTCCGACTGTAATGTACCCAGGTCTCTCTCTCTCCAGTTGATCCGTATATCTACCATATCTGCAAAAAAACATCATCTTTGTCAGTATACAGATAGAAAAAACTGTATCCAACCACAAAAACCCAAATCTCAACCCCAAAACAACACTGAAACCCCCTCCATCTGACAGGTTGCACTTTTTGGCCAAATCCTGGGACAGGTCACACTTTTTTTCTCAAAACCTGCTTCCCAGGTCACAGTTTTTGGCCCAAAAAGTGCGACCCAACTGTGAAGATGAAGGAGGGGTTGTTCCTCAAATTTAGGACCCTAATCTGAACTTTCAATCCATCAAAAAGAAAGAGTAGGATTAGGCCTCTTACTTGCAACTAACGGATCTCGATTCCAACGATCGGTTTTTCCACTACGATCACCGCAAGATTTAGGGCCTTAACTCCTCTTTACATTCACCACAGCTACACAAGCAAATGAATGAATTTGGAGGGAAAATGCCTTATTAGAAGAGAAACCCTCGATTTTTCTTTCGCCTGTTGCGGCCAAACCGTAGCTCAGTTTGACAAACCGTCTATACCGTTGGAAAGCTCTCACTGAGCCCTCAAATTGGTATTTGTTAGTTTTTCATGATTTGATACTTCACCAGGACACATTTTGTCGAAGAAGGGTCTCTTCACCTCTCCTCAAAATCAGATTTCCTCACTTACAACACTTGTACTTGGGGCACCACTTTTCCTCCATACTTGTCCTTGTTTGTGTTGATTTTCATCATGAGTTACCATCTTGTACTCATGTTTTTATGGTCCCCCATTGGACCTTTATTGTGTGGCAGCACCATCAAGTCACCCTTTTTTAAAGCATCCTAGTTGAGTCGTCATCGCATTCATGGAGTCTATCCCGAGTCCCTTTGTATCCCGCTATAGTCTTCCATCCTTCATTGCTTGGTCCCTCTCTCGTGTTGCACATTATGGCCTTCAGTCCCACTGTCCCCTATCCCTCATGATATTTTGTCAGTCACTTCCAGGTCATCCATGCCCTTTATGCTTTAACAAGGGGAGTTTTCCATTCGCTACTCAGTGCTCCCCATTTCATCATCATCATTGGTGTCAGTCTGTTAGTCGCTCTAATATTTTCTCTTGTGCCTTAGTTGAGGATCCCTTATTGCCTCACCTATGGCAGACCTCCTTCTGTCGACTTCAGCTCATTCATTCCAGACGACAAGTCTAGAGGGCGGTGTACCTTGGTTCCAGCTTCCACTCTTGTTCGATGCCTAGGATCAGGCAAAGGGCCTCCTCATTACCCTTTGACTTGATCATTTCTTAGCTCCAGCTCCTTTCAGCATGATCAAGATCTGTATACTTGATGGTCCAGTGATGTAGCAGCTGATACTAGTGATTCCCGGGTGTGTGTGAGATGTCTCAACCCTCATGAGGGGGTGGCCCTACAGGTAGCCCCCCACATGCCTGGATGCCCTCTTCATCGCAGCCTTCGATGCAGCTCCATATATTTGATGATGTTGGCCTTAGCCGCTTGTAGCGCTTCTTTGATTTGCATGTATCAGTCAGATTTTGCGAGCCCTTCCCTGTTTATAGGGGCATTGGGGTTGTTTTTTGTATCTCATGTACTCAGATATTATTCTATAAGTCCTGGCTGTTATCCCAGGCACCGCATGTATGTGGGATTCATCATTATATCTTTTATCTGGCTCATGTTTATGCCAGCATGTACTTTACAGTTTGGTCCCTTGTTTACTAGATGCACTATTCTTTTGTACTTTGTCTCGGCAGGCATATGTATGCCTCCCCCGCCGCCTTTAGCATAGGTACCTATTCATAAAAAGAGACTTGTCGCACCTATAAGTCTCATCTCCTCAGGGTATAGTTCCTCAACACATTAGTCTACCTTACATTTCTCTCTCTGACTTCCCTTTTGATGTCTGGTGATTGAGTTCTTACAACGTACTTCGGTCATACGATCTGCTCCTAACACTCGCACTCTGGGGGGAAATCTGTTACACCATTTTTTGGTCATCTAACCTATTATCATTCGATGGACCCAAGTACACCATGTAAGACTAATTTTACCCTTAGTAAAATTTCTTTCACTATGTAAAATGACTTAATAAAACACATTTATTAGGTTGTTTATGGTCTAAACAGGAAACCCCAAGGGGAAATATTAAACAAATCTATATTTGTTTGGTTTTCCTCATGGAATAACTAATTAAACAGTAATTTAATTATTATTCCTGGTCATATTTAACCCAAAACAAGGAAATTAATTAGATAAATCCTTATTTATCTTCTTATTTTCTAGGAGTAATTATTTAAATCTTATTTAAATAATATTCCTTGTTAAATGTGACTAAATCATTTATAAATAATTAAATAAATCATTTATTTATTTATTATTTACAAATAAAGGGATTTGACCCAAGTCAAATGCCTTTTCCCTCCAACAAATATAATAAAATATTCCATAAAAGGTGGATCTAGATTTGGTTAATATTATTTTAATCATACACTAAGATCTAGAATGACCCAATATTTTGTTATAAATAGAAGGGTTTTTCCTACCATTCATCACCTTTTGTGACCTCTTAGATCACTCTGGATCTATACTCTTGGTATGACTTTGAGCCATTATCATTGTCATATTTTCTATTATTTGCTTTGTGAGCTCCCTTTGAGTTCTATGTTTGCTTGAGTTTTCTGCACCAACAAGAGAGAGAGATTCTAGATATGAAGTGCTGAGGACTTCCAAGAACCCATCCCATTGAGGAGAATTGGAAACACCTTTCTTGTTTTCCTCCCAGGTGCCATTAATATAAAAATTCTTCAAAAATATTGTTCTTGTCTTGTCTATTGGATGTATGGAGCAAAACATTATTTTTACTGCTTAATGTCTTTTTATGCATAGATCTGGATTTTTGCAACATTTGTCTTGATCAACTAACTGAAAATCTGAAGATATTAGCAGCCATCTTTTGTTGTTAGGGTTGTTTGTTATGAACAGCTAAAAGGGTTTTTTTTCGTACACTTACACTAAAGATTCATCCTAACAAACTCTATGATTTTTGGCTTGTTTTTGCATTGATTTTATTTTCCTCATCCATACATGCGCAGGGATCCATCGCATTGCAAAGATTCTCTGTGGCGATCCAGATTATCTATGGATAACTACATAATATGATAGATCCTATCATTGGTTGTGGAATTGGGTGACTTTGAACCTATGGTAATGTTGATGTAGGGTTGATTATGTTTTGTAACTAATTTACTACAGTCAATTATTTTTTTTTGATGGTGGATTATATGTTTTGAACGAAGCAAGGGTTACAGTACTATGTAGTTCATTAATATTTTTTTGTCTTGAATCTGGTTGCGTTCATGAATACATTGAGAAGGAACTAAACTTGGACTTTGCGAAGAAAAAATAGGACCCTTTGAGGAAGAAAACTCGAACCGTGTAATGAATAAAACTTGGAATTTATAAAAATTTGAATAAAACCTTAAATATCCCTAGAGTAGGGTTGTTGGATCAAACTAGTTGAAGCCTCTTTGAAGCCAGACCTAAAGCAAACACAAAGAAGATCTTGATAACCTTTTTGGAGAAGTTACATGTATCTTTGATAGACCCTTTGAGGGTGAGAAAGAAAACATGTGACAATATGAAGTAGAACTTGTGATATGATTAGTAGCAGACCTTGTAGACTTTGGAACAGAGTTTGGAGACCTCCTAAATCCTTGATGCATACTTGAAGACTTGTTTGTTGATTTATTTTGGAAACATTATTTTAACGGTTTTGGATAAGTCTAGAGTAGTCTTTGGTTCAATTTTGAAGTGACCTCAGATTCATCATGAAGATAACACTTGAAAAAATTTTGAGCAACCCTTAAATCATAACTTGAAGTAATTCTTGAAGACGTTTATTTTGAAGTGTTTTTAAAGAAGACTTTATACATGCCAAAAATTGGTATCAGATCCAGTTTCTTAAATATCAGCATAATAGTTGGAAGGAATACTCCCTAGAAAAAATGGCAAGGTAAATGAAATCCTCCAAATATTCTAAATATCTCTCCTCCTCGACTATGAAATCAGAAGTAAATCGGGTTAGTAAAGCTCCATTTTTCAATGGAACAAATTATGTTTCTTGGAGAAAAAAATGGAGTACTACTTGATGTCTCTTGCATATGAGGTATGGGAATAATTGGTTGTCAAAATCACAAATATAGAGGAGTTAAAAGAATACAATTTAAAAGTGATGGAAGCAATCTTGAGCAGATTATCAGATTATGTAAAAATAAAGGTGGGTCAATGTTCTTCGACTAAAATACTTTGGGAAAACTTCAAAAACTCTATGAAGAATTTTTCTTTGTGCCTATTGAACAAGAACACAAGGATGATCATGAATCAAATGAAATATATGAAGGCATAAAAAACATGAAAGACAATGAAGATGAAAATTACATTGAATTAAATGTTGAAGTAAACCTTAAATCAAAACTAATGACTAGTCTCAAAGAAATAAGTAGATTGACAAAATAAAATAAATAGCTTAAAGAGTAGAATCAATACCTTGACTGTACAAATGAAGAATTTATTATCCTAAGACTCCAAGTAAAATAAATATTTGAGGACTTCAACAAAATTAGAGAAGAAATTAGTTCCTTGAAGACCCAAATTGAAGAAGCAAGAAGAGCCAAAGAAGCAATGAAAATTCAAATTTTGAATAAAGAAGAAGATTACAAAAAATGTAAGAAATTTTTTTTCTCACTGAGAGTTGAGGTTGACAAGCTCAATAAAAATTGGAAGAGCTCACAAGTATTAGATGACATCCTTAGTCACCAGCGATCACCATACGACAAATTAGGCCTTGGCTATACAAGTGATACTTCATGCAAAGATGATGAAAGCTCTAAGCCACCTAAAAGCAAGAGAAAGCCAAATAGTTGTATCCTTCAGAGCTCCAGTCCCAATGAAGGGAAGAAAGGAAATCAAGATGATTTTGGAAGAACCACTTCACCAAGAATCCATGTAGATGATATCAAGTGATTCATACACAATGCAAGCAGCAGTAAGGATCAAAAAATGTTTGAGCCTCTTCCAAGGTAGAACAACTTCAAAATATCATAAAAATAATACTACTCATCCAAGTCATAAGGATATTCTCTGAGTATTGTTATTTTTGCACTAATTTCAATCATAAATCAAGAGATTGGTGAACATACTACAAGAATGACTACAAAGGTTACTATCAAAACCCTAGAAGGAAGCTTGCAAGCAAAGAAGACATAATTCTTAATGGCTCTGAAAATATAAATTATAGCTCAATTGCTCCATTATCCAATATATAATGCTATCAATGTCACAATTTTGGACAATAGAACGAAATTGTAGAAGTAGAATGATGTGGGACCCTAAGAAAATCAAATATCAAAAGATATTTGAAAATCCTACCCAGGTTTGGAGAAGAAAAAAAGAAGAATACACCTCGGTCTTTGCATATATCAAAGGTAGAGATAGCTATAAGGATGATATGACAGATGAAGAATAGAAACATATGTCATTGGCTCAAGAAAATGAGGCAAATACTAAAGAAAATGGATCATTTTCAATTGAAAAATACGAGGCAACATTGGCACACTAAGAAAATGCACTAGAAATTGCACCAAAGGATCCTATGTCCTAAGAAATATTTTTCAAAATACGTTGGTGTATGCTTGGATCCTAATGAATAATTTGAGGAATAAAAAATAGTTCATAATAAGTCTCCAATTCTTTTGTGCTAGCCCATTTTTTGAATAAACTTCCAAGGAAGCAGTAGAGTTGCATGAACAATTTTTCAATATTATTAATAAATTGGGAATATACAAAGTTGTAGTGTGAAAATGTTCAAGGATTAGATATGAAAATGTTGTAAGCCATCTGTAAAAGTATAGACTATACTTAAAAATGGGAAATGAATTTGCCACATATATATCATAGGCCTGAAAATTGATGACATTCTTGTTGATAAATCAAGATGCTTGTAGATTAGGGTAGATTTATCTTACATGATAATTATTTTTGAATGTTTGTTGGCTTCTTATTAAATTTTATGTTTTTTTCTTCATCAATAAATTACCAAAAGTAAAAAACATGAAGGTCACAAGAGAAAAAGAACACAAGAAATTAGGCTCCAAGCCAAGGCAACACCCCACGAGGGGGAAAACCCAAGAAAATCCTCTTCTTATATAATCATATAAAATTGAGATATACAAGACTCAAGACCAAGACCAAGACTTCCACAAAGACCCAAGTCAACCCTCTTCCAATCCATACCCAACAATTCATAGTCAACAAAAGTCAATGTTGGTCAAACCACAAAAATTTGGTCATCTCCTGAAATTTTAGGCCTGCAATACTATAGAAATTGCCTTAGAAAATTCACACGTGTGAATAGAAACTACAATAGAAATAAGAAATTTCTCTCTCCTTTGACTTTTCTTTCTCTCTCATTTTTCTTTTCACTGAAATTCTCCTTCTTGCACAGAAATCGAAGTGATGGATGGATGATAAAATGAGGTCGAACTAGCCTATATTTATACATGTCCAGGAGGTCGAATAGATGCCTCTTTAGGTTGACTTGTCTAGGAGGTTCGACTTGGTCACTGTGGTGACAATTTGGACTTTTTTGACTCAAAACATATTTTTTCTCTCTTTTACAAGAAGTCCAAAGGGGATTTTAACTCAATTACATTTTATTGACTCATGGTAAATTTTATTTTGACTCGATTGACCCTAAAAGCATGAAGAACGTGCTTTGACTAGAAATATAATAATAATAATAATTAATATAATAAAAACATCAAGAGTACATTTGAATTAAATTATGAAGGCCGACAATAGTTACATTTTCAACACTCCCTCTTAACTTAGGGAGGTATTCTTAATGACACAACAATATGATCTCAAGTTGAAATATTCTCATAAGAATGGATTTGGATTGATAAGCATCAGCATAACAACATAACCAACATTGTCTCAAATAGCAAGGCCTTAACTAACAAGCTCTATCTCTCCACTAGATCAGAGCACAATGTTGGGAAGCATAAATTTGGACACCATCACTACCTATAAAGGCACATACCATGTCTGGATGTTAATCGGGTATGTCCTTACAAGACTATTATTATCTTAGATATCACCCATCCTCAAATAATATCAGTCCTTAGGAATATTCTTATCTTGGATCCAAATCTTCAGATAATATTGGTCCCAGATGCTTATCCAATCCACCATTCTCCCTGCCAGTGCCTTCACTAGGCCTACGGTTGTTAGTCTTTACCATAGTGCATAACACGTGGAGAATATGGTTTCCACCCTCACTCCCTCTCAATGAGGGACAAAATCCTCACTCCCTCTCAATTAGGGCAGAATAACCAAAATCCTAAGCATGTCTCAAGAATTTTCATCAATGCAACAACTACTTGTTCTTCCATGGAAATTTGTTGTATCTTCTCGGCTTCTATCTACATCATACTCTCAAATCATAAAACACCTTGACCATTTCTTGGTTCTTTAACAATCTTCATCAAATCTAGCTTGTCATCAAATATTCATCAAACATATTATGGAGCCAAACTTCTTCATAGTTGATTGCACAAGCCATCATATCTTCTTCCTTTGTAACAAAATTTCTCTTTCACATTTTTCAAGAAATTTTATAAGCTTCCAATCATCAGTAGTATCTCTATTATAATCAGTGTTTTCAATTGAGGTGTTTTTGGATCGAACCAATTATTTTTTGGTACAATGATACCATAACTCTTCAAATTCTTACCAAAGGGTCTTGTCATTGGTTTGTCATCTTCTCCTTTTTATCAAAAACTTCTCTATATTTCCTACCAAACTTCAATTAGTATTGTATTTTTTTAGGATCTACCATATTCCTCTTTATAATTGGGATAGGTAAACTTCTTCCCATTTTATTAAATTCTTGCTTTCAGGCTGCCATCTAATTGACCTCCTTTAATGCAAGCTTCAAACTACTTTCTTCTTGTCTTTTTTCTTTTCTACATTCTTTTAAATCTTCCATATTTTACTCAAGCTTAGATAGGTCTTGTCTTGATGCGCAACCTTTGTTAGAAGACTATGAAATAACAAAAGGAAAAGTGCAAAAACAAAATAGCAACAGTAATACTTAAAAAAAGTAGGTATAGAATACTTATCCTTTTGAGGAGATTCAACTCTCTCTTAATCTTGGACCTTTTCATTAATCCTTGTCCTCACATCAGCATGATGTCATTCTTGTCATTCTCAAGAACTAGTTTTTTCTTTTTACAGCAGAAACAATAAGTTATGGTTTCTATTCCTAGTGATTTCTAACTCAAATATTTTGCTAGGGTTTACAAACCCTAGATTCTCTATTTACCATAATTACAAATTCTACAAGCATACCTTAAAATCTAGTTGCAAAACCCTAGAAACATTATTGAAAAGCCTTCTAAGAAATGTCATTCCTACACCATAACATCCTAGTCCTTAGGAAAATAATTGCAATTATATAATAACAAACTCTAACATATCAAGATAAATATTTTCACACCATGATACTAACTTTAAAAAGAGCATAAGATTATTATCATGTGAGTTCACAAAGCGTATTAAAGAAATTTTGAGGTCTAAAATGGGTCTCCTAAGAAAAATGTATAACCAAAATAAAATTTATAAGAACCAATAGGATTCAAGATGATGATGTCAATAATGGGGGGTGATTCACCATTTTTGGGGTAAAAAAATAAAAATATTTAAAAATAATAAAATAATAAAACTACTTTTTCAACTTGTATTTTCAACTTATCTCCTAACTTTTTACCCAAATTTTGAGCGGGAGTACTCGTTGGATGCAAAATTTAATTCCTCATCCAAGGATTACCCATGTTGCATACTTTTGATGGCGCCTGCGACATGAAAATACATGAAAACACATTATTGCAATCACGTTTTTCATGTATTTAATCATTTTTGGTGTAGCAAGGTCCATCGAAAGTATGCAACATGGGTACTTTCTGGCTGGGGAATCAAATTTTCCATCCAACAAGTATTCCTGCTCGAAATTTGAGTAAACCCATAAGGAGATAAGTTGAAAAAGTAGTTTTTTTTTTCCCTCTGAAATTTGATGATGTAATCTAATATTATTTTATTATTTCCACTATTATTTTATAATTTCCTTAGGAGGCCCATTTTAGACCTTAAAATTCCCCTATGACTCGAGTTATCTGCAAAAAAGTTTGTAATATAATTTTGAAATGAACAAGAACTATATATACCTCTTTTTTCCTTACATTGTCCCTTTTTGCAAATATTCGGTCATTAGATTGTTCTTCAGTTGAAATGTATCGTTTTCTTCTAACATGCATCTTCCACATCAAACAAACTTTTTATAGGTCAGCATTGTGGATGCAAATCATCTTTATGTATAAGAGGAAGGACCTGGTAGTATTATTTCTTTATGAGTCTCATAAAAACTTTAGATATTTTGTCGTAGAGTTCACAGAGAATTGAGTTTTGGTTTTGGTCTCTTCCTTCCAATGAACTAATTCATTCGTCTTTTATAACAATATCCCTTAATTCCTCTGTATACAATGGCACAAATATGATCTTTACATATATTTTGGATATATTTATCACAATTTTTCCACAAGGTTTCTATTTTTAATTATGGAGATAAAACGCAACTTTAGTCCCTTCACAAACTATATATTTTAGTCTCTCATTCCTTTTACTTCAGAAATGATCCTCAAATATTTTGGCATCTTTTATAAAATTAGTAAGCTTCGGATGCTTTAGAGAAGTATTACCACAGAGAACTATGCAGTTCATATTGTCATAGAAGGCTTGGATGCTATTTCAAAATAATGTTATTGAAGTTTCGGAAGCCACCATAGAAAGCTCGACCCTTGGATTTGTATATACTTCGCTTGGAAATCTCAGATCTTGGAGAAGTATAATTATTTCCTTTTGTCATTCCCTTGTTTCTTGGTCACATTCATTGAAATAGAATTCCTTATATAGCCTATAGTCCATAGTAGTAATGTTGCTTATAGTGGACTTGGATACCTCATAAGTATGATTCCATAGTGAGTTTAGATATTAAACAGTAAGTTTGAATGTCACCTTTGAATAGTGATGAAGCATGAAATGGTACATACATCAGATTCGATACCTAGTAGATATAATATAGTTCATAATTCCTTTAGAGACTTTTCTTATGGGAAATTTATACAAAACTCAAGGAATGTTAAGTGCAAAATTCGACCTCCTTATCCATTAGAGTGAGGGTTAGCAGAGATCAAATATAATCTCTATTTTTTTAATAGTCCTTTTCTTCGTTGTTTCTCAGCCTTTAAAACTTCCATATCTCCAGTGCCAAAAAAGAAATTAGAGTTTTATAAATAGAATTTTTATCACAGATTTAGTTGAATGTTTTTTCTTTTATAAATACTTCATTATTCTTGGTATGTGGAGAACGATATGGACTTCCTTGAACTCATCATTTTTTCTACTTCATCTTCAGAAAAATTTTATACCTTGGATGATTTAAACTTTTAAGAATTGAGGTAACTTGGACCTATTCATAGTTTCTTGGGTTGGAAATCAATTTGGATGCCTTCTATTGATCTTAGATGAGTGCCGTATCGAGCTTACAAAAAAAGTATTGTTATAGTAAGTTGAGGGTATTTGTATTTAACATTGGCCATAGACTGTGAAGATAATGATTTGAGTGCTAGGAGAAGGTGCCTCTTAGAGATATAATTTGTTGCAATAACTTGTATTATAAAGAGCTTAATATGCCACAAGAATTTCGTAACAAAGTGTGCCTCTGATTTTATGGTTACCATAGTTAACAACTTCTTTATATCCCTGCAATATAGTGAGTAAACTTTCATCCTCCTTTAGTACTTCCTTCACTAATGAGCTTAGCTTGAAACAAAAAAATGATCTTAGAATAATATGGTAATATTAATTTGGATCACAAGCATAGTTCTGAACATCCTTTGAATGGATTTTGTAGACACATACATGTAGCTTGGATAAATGAGATCTGTCTTATAGTAATGTCAAGAGTTTTCAACGATGTTCTCAAGAGAGTGTCTTAAAACAATATGCCAACAAGTTTTGATATTCAAGTGCCTCCTTCTACCTTAGCTATGATACCACGTTGATAAATCAAGATGATTGTAGATTAGGGTAGATTTTTATTACTTTATAATTACTTGTGAATGTTTGTTGGCTTCTTATTAAATTTTATGTTTTCTTCCTCATCAAGAAATTACAAGTACAAAACATGAAGATCACAAGAGACCAAAAAACAAAAAATTAGGCTCCAAGCTAGGGGGAAACATCACAAGTTCGAAAACCCAAGAAAATCATCTTCTTATAGAATTAGATCAAAGTGAGATATCTAAGAATCAAGGCCAATACCAAGACATCCACAAAGACCCAAGTAAACCCTCCTCCAATCCATCTCCAACAATTCATAGTCAACAGAAGTCAACAGTGATCAAATAAAAGAAATTTGATCAACTCCTAAAATTTCGGGCCTACAATACCATAGAAATTGCCTCATAAAATTTGCACATGTGAATAGAAAATAGGGCAGAAAATAGAAATTTCTCTCTCCTTTGACTTTGCTTTCTCTCTCACTTTTCTTTACGTTGAAATTCTCCTTGTTCTTGCACATAAATCAAAGTGATGGATGGAGGATCAAATGAGGTAGAACTAGATTGTATTTATGCATGTCCAGGAGGTAGAATGGTTGCCTCTTTAGGTTGACTTGTCTAGGAAGGCCGACTTGGTCTTTTTGGGGACATTTTTGACTTTTTTTACTCGAAAAATATTTTTTATTTTTCTTTTACAAGAAGTCCAAATGGGAATTTGAATCAATTATATTTCATTGACTCACGATAAATTTTATTTTATCTCAATTGACCTTAAGAGCATGAACATGCTTTGACTAGAAATAGAATAATAATAATGAATATAATAAAGACATCAATAGTACATTTTAATTACAATATGAATACCAACACTAGTTACATTTTCAAAACTTCTTAAAAGCAGGATACACTTCATTTATGTTCTACTTTTTTGGAATGGTGTTTTCTTATTAATTCTGAATATGCTTGACTGTTGGTTACAAACATATGAAGAAGGAAATTCGAAAAAAATTGAAGATATAACAGACATTGTGATGAGAAGAAAACCTAAAAATTTGAAAAAGAGTTATCATCAAATTGCATACAGCAAATCTGTGTGCATGCACAAACCATAAAGCAGTCACCATATGGAGAATAATTTAACAGATTTGTAGTATCTCATAGTTCACTACTATTGATTTATTTTCATCCTTGAACCCCAACCATGAGTTGATAAATTTTCCATTGATGTCAAAGGGGGAGAGAAAGAGAAGAATCAAGCAGACATGGGAAGTTGTGATAGGGATATTTCCATCAATGACAAGGGGGTAGATTGTTGTAACATATTGTCATTGATGTCAAATTAATTATCAATCATGAGCGAGATTTTTTGAGATATTATCATTGATGCAAGGAAAAGCATGGTTGACCAAGGAGTCATTGTGAAAAGGTATGATGTCATAATTAACTTGCACACAAACTTGGAATATATTTATATGGGGAGCTCATCAAAATTTTGGTTTTCATTTTTTTTATGCCATGAGCATTCTAACCTTCCTTTAGCAGCCCTTGATGTTTCTCAATTTCCCTAATTATAAGTATAAATAAGAAGGCAAGTTTTTTATTGTTGCAACGTTTCCTATTAGATCTATAGGTAGCTTGTGTGATCTGCTCACAAGATTATAGATTATTGGAAACCTTCTATCACTTGACAATCATCCTTCATACAACTCACAACAATGCTATTGATGCCCCCTTTGTTTGATGTTGTGATCTATCTTGTTTTAAATGTAACAAGTTCAAATTTGAGGTGGGGGAGATGTTGGAGGGGCTACTCAACTTAGTTGACTATCCTCGTTGAGTCAACATATCCAACTGAGCTTTGTTATGTATTGAAAAATCTTTCAAATCCTTTTCGACTGACCAAGTTGATTAGTTGGTATAATTGTTGCAGTTTTTGCACTTGGATATATCACTACACAATGGATATGATGCTTAGCAAAAAATTTCAGTTGATCAGCTAGCACCTTCCTTCCGCCAGCACAAGACAATCAAAATCCAATGTATTCTAATTGAATGAGACAACACCCAATCCATTCTTCTATATTTTCTATTCTTTCATATTTCTCATTCTAAAATTCTTGTTTTAAATGTAACAAGTTCAAATATGAGGCAGGGGAGATGTTGGAGGGGCTAGTCAACTTAGTTGACTATCCTCATTGAGTCAACATATCCAATTGAGCTTTGGTATGTATTGAAAAATCTTTCAACTCCTTGTCGACTAACCAAGTTGGTTAGTTGGTATAATTGTTGCAGTTGTTTAAAGGAGATATAAATATGTATGTACTTGACACTATGAGATTATTGTTGGTTGTTGAAATATATAATATAAGGGTGCTTTTGGCTAGATCTCCAATAACCTTTTTATCTCTTTTCTCTTTTGTTCATTATGTATATTGTTGTATAAGATTGCTTGGTGTACATACTGCTAGTAACTAATGCATGTTATTCACTAGGTTGTAACATAATGTTATTTCTCTTAATATGAAACATATTTTGGTAGTAAATAAGGAGTTTTTGGACGTTTGTAAACTCTAAAATAGGAGAAACGTTCATCCATGAACCAATATTTTATATAGTTAATGCCCTTTCTTGTTCCCTTAGTAAATATGGGAGCTAGCTAATTGAAAATCAATATATACATAGGTATCATAAAATTGTTGTAGATTTCATAAAAGTGCTTGTTTCATTTGTGGCTCCATAGTATAGAGTAATATTCTTACACAAAATCTTGATAAGGACACTTATTCCATTTCTTCACTGGAAAATGGGTTCTTTCACAAAAAACATCAACTAGATATTCAACCATGAAATATTCTACACCAAAACCATGTGGTGCTTATTTATAGAATTTTGAATACATAATGTAGATAAAATGTGAGCCCAATTGAAGATTAGAACATCTTAAATACTCTCATGAATAAGAGCTATCCATTCTAACCTAAAGAGTTGGGAATATTTTTCACCATAGAACATACACAACATGGTGGCTACTAATATATAAGGTTCTTTTGGATTGAATAAAATCTATTTGACTTATCCTTTAATGAAGTACAGTCATACTATCATTCTCTTATTAAGTGAACGATGTCCAAATTCCTAGCTTTAAAATATTCTAAAATATTCTTATTTAAATTGATTTATGATGGGCTTAATTTATATATTCCTATTAAAACTTTAAGTCTAAATGATCCTACAACCTAATGAGATGAATTGACTATTGTATTTATTCTAAGACTAACAATGTGTACAAATCCAACATACCATGTCATAATTGGGAATAATTTTAGGCCTTGTAACTACTTGATGAAGACTTGATTTTTTATATCCATAAATAGTTCTCTATCCACATTGTCATCTTCAGGAAAGTATTTAGTTATAAAAATTTGATGGATTTGGTGCTACTTTAGGAATCCTCTGTGTCTTGTGTAATGGCTTTTATTTGAGAAAAAGGTGGAATTTGAGTTCTTATCTTTGTCAAAATCATTTTCCTCTACACCTTCATCTTCAATCTGTGTTCCTTTGTGTTGTGCGTGGAGCCTGATTATCTTTATTATTTAGATGTATCGTCGACCCCTATTATTAACAGGGCGAAAACTCCGACCATCATTTGATCATCGTCAAGGGGGTCTAGGGGGGTGACCTTTTGGAGCCCCCTCTAGCAAGGAGTTTTGGGGGCAGTGCCCTTGAAGCTAAAAATAGATGTAAAATTTCCTTGTAAAATATTGTAATTTCGTAGTCAATTTGGGTTGTTCATAAAGTGGATGATATGATGGTAGAAGTAATGTTTAATTTAGGGCTTTTTTCCCTAGAATTAAACCCCTCTTTTGTATGAGGTTATTGTATTGCCCCTGTGTATGGGGTGTAGGGTCGATAAATTTAACACCCAAAACTACCCACTGTGGAATATGAAAATAGAAGATTATTTGTATCAAAAATATTTGTACATACCATTGAGCGGAAAAACAAATAAGTCATTGAGTATGACAGATGCAGAATGGGATATTCTCGATAGAAAGGCATTTTGAACAATACGGATGTGCCTCACGGCGTCGGTAGCCTTCAATATTTTGAAGGAAACAACAACAGAGGGTTTAATTACGCTGTTGGTTAAACTATATGAAAAACCCTCAGCCTAAAATAAGGTATTTCTTATGAAATGTTTATTTAATATGAAGATGTCGAAAGGTGGATATGTTGTTGACCATTTAAATGAATTTAATATGGTTACCAATAAGTTAAGTTTTGTAGGGGTAAACTTTGATGATGAAGTTAGGGCTCTATTATTTAGTTATGGCCATTAGTAACTCTGTCTTTGGATCTAATACTTTAAATTTTGATGATGTCGTCGGTGCTATCCTTAGTGAGGAAATGCGACGGAAAAGCTCTGGTGAGACATCGGGTAATGCTTTGAGTGCAGAGACTAGGAGAACAAAAATGGAAAGAGGAAAGAGCTTAGGATATCGCATTAAAGGAAGGAAAGGCATATCCAAGTCCAGGTTGGGGATATTATCCTGGAAATGTGGAAACAAATGACACCAAAATAAAGACTCTGAATCTCGGAAGGGAAAAGAAGGATACGCACAACAAGAAAACAATCATGAAGCAAATGTGACAGGTGATGTGTTACAAGATGCTTTGATTCTCTCTTTAGAAAATGTTATTGATTCTTGGGTGGTAGATTCAGGGGCCTCATTTCATGTCACAACAAATAAGAAATATTTTCATGACTATGTTCAAGGATATTTTGGATAGGTTCGTCTGGGTGATGATAAACCCTATAAAATCATTGGAATGGGTAAAGTTCTTGTAAAACAACAAAATGGAAACCAATGGTTATTAAAGGAGGTAAGGCATGTTCCAGATCTGAATAAAAATATTTCAACAGGGAAGTTAGGCAGTGAAGGTTGTGTGACAACTTTCAGAGATAAAACTTGGAAGGTCAGTAAAGGAGCCCTGGTAATATCCAAAGGCGAAAGGGTTGGTACAGTGTATTTATGCAATAGTATTTCTAACTCTATTAATTCCTTAACTTCCAAAGAAGTAGATGCAACATTATGGCATCATAGCGCGGACACATGAGTGAGAAGGGGATGAAGATTATTCACTCAATAAATTTGTTTTCGAGTTTGAAGAATATTGATTTGGATTTTTGTGATAATTGTATTTATGGAAAACATAAGAGATTCAAATTTCTTAGAGTTGGGAAAGAAAAGAAGAGCGAAAAATTAGACCTTGTGCATACAGATGTATGGGGACCTTCTCAGGTATCATCTCTCGGTGGCTTTCGTTATTATGTTACTTTTATTGATGATGCAACTACAAAAACTTGGATTTATTGTATTCAGAATAAATCTGATGTATTTGATACTTTCAAGAAATGGAAATTTTTGGTTAAGATTGAGACAGGAAAGAAGTTGAAGTTTTTGAGATCAGACAATGGAGGTGAATATTGCTGCAAAGATTTTGATAGTTATTGTTCAGAGCATGGAATTCGTAGAGAGAATACAGTTCCAAGAACACCACAAGAAAATGGTGTGTCAGAAAAGATGAATAGGACAATCGTGGAGCGTGCAAGTTGCATGAGATTTCATGCAAGATTTCCTTTACAATTTTGGGAAGATGTTGTAGATATTGTTTTTTATCTAATAAACAAAGGGCCTTCAAGTTCCTTGGATGGTGGTATTCCATAGGAGGCATGGACAAGTAAAAAGGTAAACTACTATTTTTTAAAGCCTTTTGGTTGTGACGCCTTTGTCCATATTAATAAAGAAAATAGAACAAAGCTTGAGAAAAAATCAAAGAAATGTACTTTTATTGGATATGGTGTTAATGATTTTGGTTATCTCTTATATGATTATGAAAAACACAAAATAATTAGGATCAGAGATGTAATATTCAATGAAAAGGTCTTGTATAAGAATCAATTGCAAGAAAAGAAACAGACAAAAGAAAACAAATAATACACAGTTCTTGATGAGATCACAGAAAAAGTAAAGGTGCCTTAAAATAATAATAATCAACAGCCACAACAACAACAACCACCACAAAAACAACAGGCACCTCAAACACCTGAAAGTGGTGTTAGAAGATCCACCAAGATATGTAAACTCCCTAAACGATACTCTCCTTCATTATATTATTTATTGTTAATTGATTTTGGTGAACCTGAATGTTATGAAGAATCAATTCAGGTCGAAACCAGGAAGAAGTGGGAGCTAGCCATGAAATAATATATGGAATCCTTAATACATAACCATACTTGGGACTTAGTCAGGTTGTTTGCAGTTAAAACAACATTGCAGGATAAATGGGTTTACACGTTGAAGGAAGAATATGGAGGAAAAAAGAAGTAAAAATCTAGACTTGTGGTGAAGGGGTTTGCACATAAGAAAGGTATTGAATTTGATGAAATATTTCTCCTATTGTTAAGATGAATTCAATCAGAACTATTTTAAGTCTTGTAGTAGCGGAATATTTGCATCTTGAATAGTTAGATGTAAAGACAACATTTCTCCATGGATATTTGGAGGAAGAGATCTATATGCAGTAACCACAAGGATATGAGGTAAAAGGGAAGGAAAAATTAGTGTGCAGGTTTAAGAAAAGCTTGTATGGCTTAAAACAGGCTCCAAGGAAGTGGTATCTAAAATTTTACAGGTTTATGTCTGAACAAGGTTATACTAGATCTCACTCCGATCATTGTGTTTATATGAAGAAAAAAAAATAAATTAATTAAAAATAATAATAATAATAATAATAATAAAATGATGGCAGCTATATTATATTGTTATTGTATGTAGATGGCATGCTTGTTGCAGGGTCTAACATGCAGGAAATAAATGTGCTCAAAATAAAATTGGAAAATTCATTTGTAATGAAGGATTTGGGAGCTGTAAAACAAATCCTTGGTATGAGAATAACTAGAGACAAGAAAAATCGCAAATTAACATTGTCTCAAAATGATTACATATAAAAGGTGTTGAAAATATTTAATATGTAGAATGAAAAACCAGTTAGTACACCTTTGGCTAACAATTTCAAACTTAGTAAGGAGATGTGCCCCAAGACCCAACAAGAAATGGATTATATGTCTAAAGTTCCATATGCATAAGCAATTGGAAGCTTAATGTATGCAATGGTCTGCACAAGGCCTAATATTACACATGAAGTGGGAGTTTTAAGCAGGTACATGAACAATCCAGGAAAAGAAAATTGGATGGCAGTGAAATGGATTCTTAGATATTTGAGAGGTACCACAAATCAAGCATTATGCTTTGGTGGTTCAAACATTGCTCTACAAGGATATGTTGATGCATATATGGCAAGTGATAGAGACAATAGGAGGAGAACTACAGGTTATGTATTTAATGTAGGTGGAACAACTGCCAGTTGGGTTTCAAAAATGCAAAGTGTTGTTGCACTTTCAACACAGAAGCAGAGTATGTTGTTGCTACAGAGGCTAGTAAAGAAATTATTTGGTTACAAAGTTTTATGGATGAATTGGGTAAGAAGCATGAGATGGGAAGGTTATACAGTGATAGTCAGAGTGTCATTCATCTTGCAAACAACTCAGCATTTCATTCGAGGACTAAACACATACAGATCAAGTACCATTTCATACGATTATTGTTGGAATATGGATAGTTGAAGCTAGAAAAGATACACACTAGCCAGAATCCTGCAGATATGCTAACAAAAGTTGTAACCAGGGAGAAACTAAGATTATGCTTAGTTTCAATTGGTCTTCAAGTATGATGATGAAGATGAGAAACAACTAGGTCCAAAATGGAGTAAATTTTCAGGAAATGAAGCAGTAGTGGAGTTGCTACAATCAGTCTCCAAGTGGGGGATTGTTGGGTGTGGATCCTACCTATCGTTTGATCGTCATCAGGGGGGTCTAGGGGGGGTGGTGGCGACCTTTTGGAGCCACCCCTGGTGGGGATTTCGGGGGCAGTTCCCCTGAAGATAAAAACAAATGTAAAATTTCCTTATAAAATATTGTAATTTCATAGTCAATCTGGGTCGTTCATCAGGTGGATGATCTGATGGTAGAAGTTATGTTTAATTTAGTGCTTTTTTCCCTAGAAGGAAACCCCTATGTTGTATGAGGGTATTGTATTGCGTCTGTGTATGGAGTGTATACTCTAAGAAAGAAATAGGAATGGGGATTGTATGAGAGAGAAGAGGATATTACAACAGATATTCTATAGGTTGTGTCTCTTCATTTTTGTTGGATAATATAAAGGAAGGACTGGTTGTTTCCATGGAGATAGCCCAAGTTGGGTGAACCACATATATCTGTGTCTCTCTTGTTTCTATGTTTTTTTTGTTTGTATTTCCGCATATTTTATGTGTTCCATTACTCTGTAATATATAATTTTCTAACACTTTGGATTCCTTTAACATTGTGTTTGCATAAACCAAGGTTATAGAGCAAATTACAAAACTTCCATTAAACTCAAAAAGAGGGATTTTATAAACATTATTATAGGATATGATTTCCTGTACCATGTAAATAGTTTTGATATTGCTTCTTTTTTGGAATAATTAATGTACCAAATTAGGCACTTTTTCAAGGATATGTGAAAAAATAACAAAGGCTTCAATAAATGACTAAGCATAGTGGGAAAATGGCTTTTGGGTTTTTTCATTGAATGGTATTAATTTCACTTAATACGAGGTTAATTCATTTTGGTTGGAAAAATTAAATGAGGATGGTGAATGAAAGTTTTAAATGAAAATTTAATGGGAAATTCATTAACTTCAATTTCTCTGAAAATCCATATTAACGGAATGTATAAAAGGTTTAAATAATTAACCAGAGTGATAAATGGATATCCATTATTCAAATGAGCATGACATAAAAAATAATAGTTTAATTGAGATACCAAATCTAGATTCCACATCAAATGACACCTGGATATCCATTATTCGAATTAGCATGATATAGAAAATGATAGCTTAATTGAAATCCCAAATATAGATGCCACATCAAATGACACGTTGAATGACACCTTGACTACCATGTAAGATATTTATAATATGTTGGGATTAGGAAACTAGTACTCGAATATGACTTTACTGATTTGATAAAATATAAATTCCCACAATCTAAATATCCATCATCCAAATGGAATTACATTAGGAATTAAGTGCATAATCAAATTCTAGATTCAGATGACACATCAAATTGCCATGTTTTCTTTGGTAAGCCGATATAGAATTTTCTATTAATAAAAGTATTTTACATTGAGATGTGTGTATTTTGGGAGTGCAAAACTCTAACTTAATATCTTTGAATAGCATCAAAGCTTCCAAAAATCAGAGACTATTTTAATCATCATTTACCATTGGTTTACAAAAAATCACACAGGTGATAGCTATATATGTTCCCACACAAAAATATGGCAAAATTATGAATACTAAAATGCAGAATTGATAACGAGAAAATTTCCAATCAATATAGTGAAACAAGAGACCAATAAAAAATCGCAATCAGTTTTCCTAATTGATACCATGAAGCCCGTTAAAACAACTTGTGCACAATCTGTGCTAAGGAAAAGTGCCAAAAGGATGCTTTGCAGCCAAAACATTGCCCTTAGTCCAAAATGACAATCAGAGAGAGGGGAGCTCCATTATCTGGGGGATAAATGTTGATCGGTTGAGCATTAATCACAATAGGAGTGTTAGTGATATCTTCATAGTCAGAAAAAAAATCTAACACTACATACTTTTCCAACCTTTGCAAATGCATGAGTATTTCATCCAAACATAAAAAAACACTCCTTAGGATGTGTTTAATGTCCTCCTAGCCTCCAAAAACCTTGAAATTATCCACCTGTTTGTCTTTGAGCACCAAACAAAATAGAGTGTCTAGGTGTTGATGTACTACAACATAATGCAATAAGTGCAGTCTTCTTATTCTAAATTTCCCAGGTTTGGGAATCCATTTAATATCCTGGTTACCCACCTCTGAATCATAGAAGTAGGCCTTATCGCAAAACTCTTTAGCTTCAAGGTTTCAAATCTCTTTTATAATCTCTGTAGGAACTGAGTCAAATAATTTTTCCATTGAATTCCATTCAAATAAATGTATTTCTGAGAAATAGAGTTGCTACTAGCACCTCCCCGTCAGCTTTCCATTCACTAAAGAGGTTGCATATTCATACAAAGGTACGTAATATTGACACTAACTTGAATGACCCCATGACCTGTAAACTCACTCATAGGGCGATTAATTCGACAATGCCGAAACAATACTATGTCATCCCCAAAACTCATAGAGCAATGTATTGGACAATGCTCAAACTTGATTAATCCTTTGCAGAATGCAAGACCCAAGCAGGGTTATATCTTCCCTAAAGCACAAATAATTTGAAATATACAGTCTTAGAAAATTGGAGAGCGAGAATTCTTTAACCCTGTGGAGATAAATCGATATAACAAGACTACCCACATAATACAATAGTGGAAAATACTCACCTCTAGACCAAATTTTGCTACCAAACTCAAAAAACTGAAATTTATTAGCCTTGTGGTTATAATTTGACACAAACTTACTACCCACACAATACAAAGGCATAAAATCCTCGAATATTGACCGAAATTTTTTACAGGACACCAATGTAAAATAATGTAACCCAAAACTAAGCATAGTAAACCACAAAATTCTCAATTGTGTCTTCAAAAATACATGGTAGAAGGTACTATTAAAACTAGATAGAAAACATATCGGGATACTAAACCCCACATACCAAAACCGGAAAATTGAATGAGATACCTAGAAAATTTAAACCTTGTAGTGTCTATGAAGGAAGCATGACCACCAATTCAAAGACAGACCCTAAGGCTACATTGTGAAAAAAAGGATAAATAACATTGACCTCTTTCAAAAATTCAAAGATATTTGAAAGGATAAACTCTTGAAACCTTGATTCCCTCCTTTAGGTAACTATATCTCAATTTGTCAACAAATGGCCCCCAAAAAACCTAGCACGCAGTGCAATTCATCACATAATAAACTAAATAAAAATGGCCATAAAACCTTTCATCTCCTCCAAATACTACGACATAATCTCACCACTTTGTGAATGATCCAACACATTTATAAATATAGGAGGAGGATAAATGTCGTGAGGTCAAAATATTGTTTATTAGCTAGTGAAGGACATGGATAGGACAAGTGTTAACTCTGACACACTTGATAAGGAGGACATTCCTTCTTTATTTCAGCAAGTCATAAATGAGCTTAGATCATGCATCATTCCCTCCCATGGTTGAGTGCATCATATCCATTATGGTAACCCTATTCATTACTGCATGAGACACACCGAAAACCATGACAAAAATAGTAACTTGTATTGTCCCTCCCCCATTACCTTGGCACATTTATGAGGAAGTGTCGTCGATTGTTAGTTCTCCTCCCTCATCGTTGTGCTTCCATGTATGGAGCTCGTGTGGACACCTGTCGGTAGCATTACACATTCCAATGTAGGTTGTGTTATGAGCTTATTCCCACCCTCATTAGGGAAAATCAAATTTCCATGTTAGTTAAACAACTCTTTTGCATTTGTGGTAAGTTATATACAAGATTAAAATTTTCACTATGGAATCTCGAATCTGAAGGTAATACTTTATAAGAGAATGATAGTAAAAAAGTCAAAGCATGAATGAAATTTCCACAAATAATATCCAAAACCCAAATGTTATGATTATATTCTAGTTGTCCTAATTGTAGAATAAGTGCATATTTTATATCTGAATGACATGGAAATGTCATATTAAACCAATACACAAATCCAGGTGATCGGAGTTCGCGTATCTAGTGACAAAAAATATTTTATTTAAAATTTATTTATAGATCAAGATATAGGTAGGTGTGTTTCATGGTAAAGCTAATCCTGGATACCTAAATCTGGATGAGAAAGATCTGAAATCATTAAGATAAAAATATTCAAACAAGAATTGAATCTAGATATATGATATTTGTTTAAACTGCAGTATAAAGGGTATCATAGTTGTCGAAGACTAGAATTTGAATATCCAAAGTCCAGGTAAATCAATATAAGGTGAAAAGATGAGAATTCCAAAAATGGATATTTTGGATTATATGTGGGTTATACTAGGGTTAATTTTATGGATTTTAAGTTATTATCAATAAACTAAAGTAAAAGAAGATGAAAAATACAAAAAAATAGTAGTGGTCCCAATATTTTATAAAATAATGGGAGTTGTTGTAGAATCCAAAATAGCTAACAACACACTCGAAGAACTAGTTATCCCTCTTGTTATTGAATTTTATGTTTTAGCTTCATATCTATAGTTTGAAGATCAATTCTCAAATTCAATATTTCTTTAAAGTTGTGGGTACCTCATTAATACTTAATATGTTGAACCAAATAACTCACTAATTTAAGTAGTTGTAACTTAACATACCATTTTTATGAGCATAATCAATGAGGTTTATTTCTTTATAAAGATAATTAGTTTCATATTGGTTATTAATTAACCAAATAATATTGAATCTCATTGAAAACAAACATTTACAAATGCACGCTCCTCATCTCTCATTACCTATCTTCCCATGTGCATCCATAGCCCTGATTAAGTTTTCTTAGTATTATACAAGCATAGCCTCATTTCTAGTGACTGTCCATAACTCCAATAGGTTTTCTTGTACTTTCCACACTATTTATATTGTTTTCAACTTCCTATTTATTTCACTTTATATTCTTTCTCACTCTTTTGATTTATATGTAGTAATTGCAAATGCAATTTGGGTGTATAGGAAGGGGGGTGATATAAAAGTTATTTTGATTAGAAAATTATTTGTACCTAATAATTTTATGCCATAGGTTTTTCTTCATTTCCAATCGTCATTGATGTCAATTTATTTATGTGAAGTTGGAAAATCTCAAAGGAATATGTTAGATAAGTACTTTATTAAAAATTAGAACTTTCACCATATAGTATATAAATCATAAGAGTTCCTCAACTATAGGTTATTATCTTCAAAGTGAAGAGTTTATAAAAATAACTTGAATATAAAATTTTATAAAAATAACTTGAATAGAATAATCATTTTCTAATCCATGACTAATGAATGTTTCCATTGTGTAACCAGAGTTAGACTAATTGTGTAATCTTAAAAGCTTTGTCGATCACATATAAAACTTGGAAATAGGATTAAAATAAAGAAAAACCATAAATTAATAAATTAATAAAGAATATTAAATTACAAGAAATTAAACAACAAAAGAGAAGAATAAAACAATCACAACAATTTATACAATGTACATGACTAACAATTATCACTAGCAAGTGGTTATGAAAAAAATTCTTCAGAATTAGATGATTCACTAGGAGTCTTTCAATATCCCCCTCTAACAATTTTAAAATTAAAATTGAAGGGTCAATTTTCTTAGAAAACTGAAATGAACCTTTTCACATTCCTTTGACTTCATGTGCATTGTCCCATTTCAATACTGACCAATTTGAAAATTTTTATCATCAAATAAATTCTTATCAAAATAATGTTTGCTTAATTATTGATTTTCATGAAATTTACTTTTTGTTACTCCATTCTTCTTTTAATTTTAATAGAGTACCAACCCTTCTTTACATAATTGGATATACATTTTCTCTATAATATTAGGCTAATTGAAGAGAAGGTAGCAAAAAATTAGGAGGAATAATAGTTTATTTACCATAGACAATAAAAATGTTGAATTTCCTTATGCCACTTTAGGAGTTACCCTATCAATCCATAACTCATTGGGAAGGTCCTTGTGCCAATTATTTTGATGTTCATGAATGGTTCTTTTGAGGATCTAGATTAATATTTAATTCCACTAAACCATTACCCTTAGGATAATAAGTGAAAATATATCTAATTGTGATACCCTTTTTTTTCGTGGTTAATTATGATACCTTTTTATAAAGCATATTTATTTAATTTAAAGATGATAAATAAGTTGCATTATTAAAAACAAGGGAACTTGAGATACCAAATCTTGTATTGATATATTAATCAAGAAAGAGATAACCTGATCTTCATTGACTTTCTTCAAATGAATACCCTCAGTCTATCTAGTTTATTATATTGCTATCAATATATATATATATATATATATATATATATATATATATATATATATATATATATATATATATATATATATATATATATATATAGTTGTGAAGAATTGGGAGTGATCTCCCCAAATATCTAAGCTCCATTTCCTTAGTGCACCTTCAACCATGATCTATTGTAACGAAAAATAAAGCTTCTTCTATCTCCCATAGAATGTTTAGCACACTTTACACTTCCTACAATAGACATTTACGTATTTAAAAAAAAAATTAATCCAATAATAACTAACACGTAAGACTTTATAAGAAATGATGACCCGACAGAAATTTCCTCTTGTTGGTCCATCGTGAAGCTCAATCGAAACATTTTCTACATTTGGTTTCTCCAAACATCTCAATAATACATCATCATATTTTTTCTAAATGACACTCCATCTATTAGTTGATATTGAACATGTTAATATAATATCTCTTTTATTTTTCTTAATTTCCAACTACTTTGGTTCAATTCCATGAGTGACATAATATTTTAGCTCATAATACCACGATTTTATAGATGTGAGAACATAATAAAATTCTCATTTGTTGGTTTCTGCTTCATTTTCCCAAGCTACTTCTTCTTCTACACCTATGAAGGTTTTAACCATTTATAATTAATTGTTACAAACATATTCTTAATAAAAATGTAAAATATACAATGGAAAAACACACAAATTTACATAGATATTTTATCCTTGAAACCCAAACTCGGGAAAACTAGGAAGCATTTTTTCATTATATTTTTTTTAAATATATATATATATATATATATATATATATATATATATATTGCTGCATGCATGAAACGTCAATCCAATCATAGTTCTTTAACCACAACTGAAAAACCATGGGAAAAAAATTTCATGTACCATAAAACCACTATTATAAAAACCAAGGGTCAAAAACCACAAAAAACAGACGAAAAAATGCCCAAAAAAAACCTATGTAATATCCCAAAATCGGGACTGCTAGCAAGGCATGCCTGAAAAACGCATTTTTCAGGAATGTATGCTACAGGATTCGAAACTAGCACTTGGATCCCTTAGATCTGAATATCTAAGTCCTAAATCCAAGAGGATATCAAAAAAAAATCTTCCTAGGTGGGTTAAACAGATCTCCCACACCTAGTTAGCTTGAAAAATGCCCCAAAGGGACTACAGCAATAATAAAAAATTCTGCTCAGAAAATAACACAGCTCCACTAAAGCAAAGTAGTAGGCTGATATGGAGGTTCATAGATCAGATGTATAACACCAAATCATATTTACATTACATCCCATACATTGTACAAGAGAAAGTATAAGACTATACAGGAAAAATCCTTAGAAATGAGGTGCTACAACCACAAGAAAACTCTACATAAACCTGATAGCATTATTTTAATGGGCTGAAGCAGAATTTTATTAACACTCAGATATAGAGCATATTTGTACATAAAAATATAGATCTAATTCAGATTTGTGTACAATAAAATATCATCTATACATTCCCCTTGGGGTTTTGTGCAAAACATGAAGCACATAGAGTAGATCTAAGATCTAGAGTTACAGATTTGCAGAAATATTCAGAAATTACTGAATCATATAATAGAACAGCGGATCAGATCTGAAACTAACAAGTATTGGATGGCCAATCCATGGATCACCACAGTGAGAGGAAGAATCCTAACACCAGAGATCTCTCCTCAAAGTGCAGACAAAACACCCTGCAACTGAAAATTTGCAAATAATGCAGTTTAGGGATGGAAACTGTGTTGTAGGCTCTGAGGATGATTTTTCCTACTGCCAAGTTCTGGATCTAAAGCTCTGATGATCTAGGACACTCTTTCCAATGGGATAGCAGACTTTCCTAGTGAAAAGAGAGGCTAGATATGTATAGATCTCAGAAGATCTATCTCCCACTTGCTGCAAATCACAATGACAACCTGACCCTCAACAGGATCAGCACTGTAGGTGTAAGGTGAAGCTTGGCCCAAGCCTGATAGTAGTCAAGACAAGCACAAATCCTCCAAGAGCTGCTCAAGGAAGTATGTGGGATTCCTGCTCAAGAACACCCAATGTTAAACAACATTATTCTCAGCTAAACAGCTAGAGAATGAGAAATGTCTAAGCAGACAAATTCTTCTGAAATAATATCTTCAACAACCTCTTCATGTTGCTATCCTCTTCCTTTTATAAGATTGGAGTCTTGTCAAACCCTAAACCACTTCATCAGTTTAGGCCCTTTCACATGTAGAACCTCCATCTAGAACTGTGTTGTGCCTCAAGGAGGTTCAATGCATCTAGACTGCACTGTAGATATGGTCATGGTTGACTTGTTCAAGTGGTCAACCTCTTTCACATTCAAGTGTGTTTTATAAAATGGCCTAGATTTATCCAAGTTCACATTGGGCATTGATTTCTTTTGTTATTTTTAGGAGTTTTACATGTCCTCCTTTACATTTTATTCATGAACATGAAATGCAAAATAAAACAAGGAAAAATAGAATATTCCCATTAGCTTGGGCTAAGTGGGAATATTACAGTCCTCCCCTCCAAGATGTTGCTTGTCCTCAAGCAACTGATAAGGTGAGTGCTGCAAAATCTCCCCTTCTTCTCTTGTGGCCCCCTCATCCAATAGTCTCCACCATTGCTTCAGAATTTCTGCAATAGTTCTGTCTTCCAATGGTCCCTCCCCAATGTGCAAGTTGGCCTTTGGTGAATAAACCCAATGGCTCCCATCATGAAGGAATGGAAGGTTTATGTGGAAACCTTCTTGCTGATCCATGGCCTCCTCATATAGAAGTGATGACAATCATGGGGAATTTCATCATCCATGAAAGACTCCCATCTCCATGCTATCATCCAAATGAAGTGGATCACCTCCCAACTTGGAAATCCATAGAAAAACTTCTCCCCAATACATATGAGAGGCATGTTCCAAACAAACATATGGCTCATCCTACAAAGAAACAAGTGGTCTACCATAGTGGCCATATAATATCCCATGCTCACCTTGAAGCATGTAGTGTAAAGAGTGTGGGAAACTCCTTTTCCGAAGGACACATTCAACCAATGTGTCTCCCCTCCATCCATGTTCCAAACAAAGACAAGAAACATTTCAGCATGTGGAATCAGAATTAGAGTCATGCTAGCTACCATGTGCAATAATGGAGAAGGACAATCGTCCCTCAAGTGTAACCAGCGCAGTTTTACTCCTAACTGCCTTGGAATATGATATGAAAAGTGTTCTCCCAAACACTTGTTTGCGGCCCCATCATTCTTGCATGCTTGGAGAAAGTGCATGATAGTTGGTGTAAAGGAATCACACCATGAAGAGTATATCATCCCTCCAAGGAATGGCCATAATCACCATTACTCATAGCCCCAAGTGGCCTATGAGACCTATCAGAAATAATGCTCCTTCTTGGAGCAAAGCCCTACACATGAGTGTTAGAGAAATACAAGCATATAGTAAACACATCAGAATAGTCAAAGATACAAGTTCCTCCATATACTTGTTTTGCATTAGTGAAGTAACTCATGGATGAGTTCCTTCTCACACTCAATGAATAAGGAAGTGTTGAGGATGTCTCTCCCCAAGAGCTATGTTCCTCCTCAACCAGAAAATTATCCATGCACATCCTCATATGAGAGTGCATCCCCTTATTGAGATCTTTCCATATGAATCCCTCCGATATAGTATGACATGTTTTAATGAAACTAGTGGGTTTAGAAATTAAGATCTCATAGGTTACATGAAGTAGTTTGGATTTTTTAGCTAAGTAGATCTGATCATAGAAATAAATGACTCCATTAACTACTGTATACCTCCTATCTATCATTTTCTTATCAAGAACCTTACATGTGAAGAGGTCCTTGGAGCATTCCATCAAAATTTGGGAATCCCAATTTGGATCTAGGCTCCCCAATAATGACAGCGCTGTAGAAATATGGAATGCAACCCCTACCATAGCATGGCTCTCCTCCTTGACATGCTTGATGTAAAAGTCACATGTTGGAGTACTACCAACTTCATTTTGCTGCCTCCTTTGCAGATTATCTTTCTCAAGACAAGATTGAAGTAGATGGAAGTCAACCTCCCTTTGGAAAGTCCTTGTCTTCCAAAACTTCCTCAATGTAGCCCATGCATGCAAGAGTGTTGATATCCTCTTGTCATGTTTAGAAATCTCCTTTGTGAAAGAAAATATCATTGGCTGCCCCAAATATATGGATTTGCCACATGACATCATGTCCATGCCATCATAGACTTTTGAATTATCCTTTTTCAGTGCAAATAACTGAGAGGGAGATAGAAATGTCCAATTTAGAAAATTGTTGATCTCTCTTTTGAATCCTTGAGAGATTCTCTACGTTGTGCTAGTTTCTCCCAAATCTCCCTCCTTACACAAGTAAGCATATGTTGCCCATAGATGAGAGAACACTTTAGTTTCCCTCCCATAAGGAGGTCTTCCCAGTGGAATGCCTCCATGTAAAGAGACATCAAGGCATAGATCAAGATGTGTATATGTATGGACAGATTTTTCCTTGCCTTCCTTGCACCGATCCTCCTACCTTCTTTGTGCATCAAACTTCTGAAATAGAGAGGGGTATATGCTCCTCATCAAGTGATGCTTGCCCTCCTCTGGTCCTTCTTCTGTCTTCATGATCTCACCATTTGATGGTGATGGCACATGCTGCACATGGATTGTGTCATAATCTCTATATGTGAGATTCTTTGGAACTTTTTGCAAGAGTGCAAGAGTTCCTCTCCTTGGAGCCATTGCCCCTTATTCCTCTCCATGAGGATCTATATGTGCTCTTGTCTTGACTGCGCTGACATCCTCAGCCTCCTCTTCCTTGATCTTGCAAGACCCTTGGAAGTTCAAGTGATTCTCTGCTTTTGGCACACCTCCTCCCTTCCTCTTCATGAAGAAGTTGCTAACAGAACGTTGTAGATTTGGTGATATGGTTGAGTTCTCATATCCATGAGATGGGGACTTGGAACTTTCCTCATGTATATATCTCGTAGATCTTGTTGAGGGATCTTCCTGCTTTTCCCTCCTCATTTCTTTGATGTCTTTTTTGATACCTTGCAGAGCTTGAGATAGAAGTTTTGTGAACCTCTTTTCTCCAGACAACAATAAGGGATTGCTCTGATTCTTCTTTCAAATCTTCTCCTCCTCATGAGAAGACTCCATAATTCTTGAAGCTCATAGGCTGAGCCAAAGATCTTGCTCTGATACCACTATAATATCCCAAAATCAAGACTGCTAGCAAGACATGCCTGAAAAATGCATTTTTCAGGAATGTATGCTACAGGATTCGAAACTAGCACTTGGATCCCTGATATCTTAGTATCTGAGTCCTAAATCCAATAGGAAATCAAAAGAAAATAATCCTAGGTGGGTTAAACAGATCTCCCACACCTAGTTAGCTTGAAAAATGCCCCAAAGGGACTACAGCAACAATAAACAATTCTGCTCAGAAAATAACGCAGTTCCACTGAAGAAAAGTAGTAGGTTGATATGGAGGTTCAGAGATTAGATGTATAACAGCAAATCATATTTACATTATAGCCCATACATTGTACAAGAGAAAGTATAAGACTATACAGGAAAAATCCTCAAAAATGAGGTGCTACAACCACATAAAACTATGCATAAACCTAACAGCGTTATTTTAATGGGTTGAAGCAGCAATTTATTAACACTCATATCTAGAGCATATCTGTACATAAAAAGATAGATCTAATTCATATCTGTGTACAAGAAAAGCTCATCTATACATTCCCCTTAGGTTTTGTGAAAAACATGAAGCACAGACAGTAGATCTGAGATCTAGAGTTGCAGATCTGCAAAAATATTCAGAAATTACTGAATCATATAATAGAACAGAAGATCAGATCTGAAACTAACATGGATTGGATGGCTAATCCATGGATCACCACAGTGTGAGGAAGAATCCTAACATTGGAGATCTCTCCTCCAAAATGAAGACAAAACACCCTGCAACTGTAAATTTGCAAATAACGCAGTTCAGGGATGGAAACTGTGTTGTGGGCCCTGAGGATGATTTGGCTTGCTGCCAAGGTCTGGATATGAAGATTTGATGATATAGGACACTCTTTCCAATGGGATAGCAGACTTTCCTAGTGAAAAGAGAGGTTAGATATGCATAGATCTGAGAAGATCTATCTCCCACTTGTTGCAACCCACAAGGACAACCCAACCCTCAACAAGATCAACGTTGTAGGTGTAAGGTGAAGCTTGGCCCAAGCCTGATAGTGGTCAAGACAAGCACAACTCCTCCAAGAGCTGCTCAAGGAAGGAGGTGGGATTCCTGCTCAGGAACACCCAATGCTAAATAGCATTATTCTCAACTAAACATCTAGAGAATGAGAAATGTCTAAGAAGACATATTCTTCTGAAATAATATCTTCAACAACCTATTCATGCTTCTCTCCTCTACCTTTTATAAGATTGGAGTCTTTTCAAACCCTAAACCACTTCATCAGTTTAGCCCCTTTCACATGTAGAACCTCCATCTAGAACTGCGTTGTGCCTCAAGGAGGTTCAATGCATCTAGACTACGCTGTAGATATGATCATGGTTGACTTGGTCAAGTGATCAACCTCTTTCACATTCAAGTGTGTTTTATAAAATGGCCCAGATTTAGCCATGTTCACATTGGGAATTGATTTATTTTGTTATTTTTAGGAGTTTTACATGTCCTCCTTTACATTTTATTCATAAAAATGAAAAATAAAACAAGGCAAAATAGAATATTCCCATTAGCCTGGGCTAAGTGGGAATATTACAACCTACCCCCTAGGACCCCCCTTTTCTTATGGTACATATAGGTCATGCAAAGAATATAACACATACCTAGCATTCTCCCACTTCTTCTTTTTTGCATACAGAGGGCCACATGCATACACAGTTAACAATTCAGGGAAGTGATCCCTATTGTTTCGCTACATTAAGAGAACTTTTCAATGTTGACATATTTTGTTAATGTTATTGCAACATTCTTCAAATTGTCCACTTTTTCCAGCAACACCTTATCTTTTTCAATCATATCCATCACAAAGTGATACTAAACATCAATATGTTTTTTCTTCAAATTATAATCAGGGTTTTTTGAAAATAAAATTTCACTTTGGTTGTCACAGTCTATCATTTTATCTTCTTATACCGGCTCCATACTTGAACAAAATATATGTAACCAAATTTCTTCCATGCTTTCATGAGTGGTTTCCATGTATTAAACTTTTGTATTTGAAAGTGCCAATATAGGATGTCTCATGCTTATTGTTATGCAGGAAAATCCTCTAAGCGGACAGAGATGATCCCTCTAGCCCTAGGATGGGTATAGTAACAATAGGGAACAATCTAATGCCATCTTTCCTAGATTGGAAATGGACATATATTATCTATAGATGACCTAAATCGATATGATTTTGTTCCTACCTCGAATCCTTTGATCCTTTGCACTTCGTAGTCAGATCCTCATTGTCACCAATGCTTAGTTACATGCACAAGAGATAAGACAACACAAAACGTGAAAGCACAACATATATTTCACATAAAAAATCTATCTAGTTGATCAAGGAGTACTAGAAATCCAATCATACATTATATACAATAGTGGAAATCAAGAATCAGTTGTATCATATTAATATATAGAGGGGGAGTTACAACATGCGCCTTGATGTCACAGCTCTCCTTCAATGGGTTCGGATCCAGGCACGTCTCCAAAGCGCTCGTTTCAACTTGATACAAAAAGGCCAAAGGTCTCCACTCTCCCTCAATGTCAATAGAAAAAATTATCTCTATGTTTTTCTTCTATCTTTATTCTAACTGGAAGAGGTATGGGAGGATCTCCATTTTATAGTGAAAGGAGAGGGAACATGGATCCACTTAGGGTGGGGAAATGGTTTATCTCCTTGGGTGGTTCCTCTTTTGTAGGAACAAGAAGCCTAAAGGGAGAAGCTCGACCCTATCCTTATGAACAAACTACCAGCTCTCCACCCACGAAGCTTCCAGATATCAAAGATTCATTTCCATTTTTAAAAACCTTCCAAAAGTCAATCGGTGCAGGTATGATCTCCATTCCAGAGCCGATCGATGCTGCTCGAGACCAAAAAAGAGGAATCAGTGCAAGTGAGACAAGCAGAGGGTGCGTTGCTCCAGATAAACATGTTTTTAAGGAGCTCCTTTAGGAATCATCAACAAAGAGTTTGTTTAGTATATTGTAAGGGATGTAATGGCACATTTTCATGATGGAAAATAGACACAGGGTTTATTTTCAAAGGTCCTCCAGGATCAGGAACGGGGAGTACAGGGATAGTGAAAATTTTTTGCGTAACATATGCCCCCTAAAGCATGAAGGCCCGATGAGAGTGAGGGGTGAAATGCTTTATGAGTACGTGCCAGGACCAAGACGTCGTCATCGGAAAACCTGTAAAAAAAATCACGTATATACATAACTGAAAACTCTGAGATAAACACATGGAATGACGTATGGACGCAGCCATCTGTAAAAGAGATCATGAAACAGGATTCATGGTATGGTCACATCCATCCAAATGAAGAGGATTACAAATATGGACTCACGGTATGGTCGCAACCATCTAGATAAAAATTCATGTGTACAATCATGAATAATACATATCACCTTGCAACCTAGGATTTATCAAACAAAACCCAGGGTCTTAATTTCCCTCATGACCCGTCCAAGTACAATTCAGACATGCGAATGAATGATTTGAAGTCAAACATGCAAGAAAATCACTTGAGTACCAGTCAATGATGTAAGTTGTTAATAGACACAAGAGAGACCACCAATAATGAAAATGGCCTTCAAGGTATTATCAGTACAATCCACAGTATGTGAATAAGGAGTTTACGTCGAACACTCGTGAAATCATCTGATCGAAGGCCAATTATGTGAACATGTCATTGAATGTGAACAACTTGCCATTAAGGCATGCAGGCTCTAAGGTACTGAAAATGGATCTCTAGATCAACTTCCTGGATAATGAGTTGAAGTCGACAAGAAGCGATCCGTTGAAGGAGGGCATAATGTGTCCCACATCATCGACACGAGACAAAGGCAACAAGATAATGATTAAAGTGAATAGAGAACCAAGCAATGAATAAGACACAAAAGCAATTTATCTTGAACATATCGACGACACGACTCCAGAGTTTTGCAATATTTAACTAAAATTGAATCAGAGGTCATGTTGAAAAAAATGGTAATTGAACGGTGGCAAAGAGATTTCCAAAACCCATGGAGGAAAAGCGACGAATTTAGGATTTCCTCAACCCAACATGAAACAGAGGATGTGTCATGTTAAAAAGCAACATAATGCTGACGCAACTGATAAATATTTCCATTTCCCCCCACCATATATGGCGACTACCCCAATTATTCCCCAATTATTTTTTAATTCAAGCTTGAAGGGGATAGCATACGCTTGGCATATATGTTTTTCCTTCGGACAAATCCATCCTAGTACATTTTACGAGCCCTAGGAAGGAGGAACTTGATGTCTTCATGGTGACAGGTCTAATTTCGTTAAATTTTAACGAGTCTAACAAAGGTGGAACTCGTTGCCTTTTCATGCTTAGAGAGTTTGAAAGGAGGCGAAAAGAAAACTCCAGATGTCCCTTTTCGTAAATAATCTCTCAAACCTGGAAAGGTAGAAAACATAGTCTGAGAAAACCTCTTAGCCAAGATTAACTAAGGTATTCCTTTTTCGTAAATAATTTGTCCCAGCCCAAAAAAAGGGGTAAATTTATATTGGGTAACTGACATTTCGTGCACTTTAACAAGTTCAAAATGACAAGAAATCAACAATATTTTCACGTTTAAAGAGTCAGAAAAGAGCTGAAAGATGACTCCATGGGGTGACTTTTTCATTTATTTTTAAATGAGTCTGAAAAATTAATAAACTGGAACTCGTGTACATGTCATCTGTAAAGAAATTAACCCCGTCGTTGCACAAGAACAAACCCATTATCTTTTTTCAAGGTAAAATTCATTAAAATATTTTAAAACATGATTAAAACCCTAAAAGTGACTTTGAACACTTATAAATATGAGGAAAGTAAAAAACATTTTACTTTTACCTTCACAAGCTTTGGAAGAATTTTTTACCCTCACTTACCTTAGTTCTTCAGGAGTAGATCGCAGGAGATTAGGAGGTTGATCAATGAGTCGTCAACATCAGGTAAAAGGTGCATTCATTCTCTGCATTTTCATACCTGTTTTGATATTTTTTATATAGCATAACAATTTTTTGCAGAGGAAATTTTAACACATTGTCGCGGCGGATTGGTGTGAGGGTCCCATGTCAGGATCGCACCGGACTAGCGTTTATAAAACAGGTAAAGCGTCGATCGGCGCAACTGTTTTTAAAACGGTCGTGCCGATCGTAGTTCATGACAAAAACTTCAAAAATTCTCAAAAATATCCATTTTAGAATCAATTTTCAAGTATGAAAATTTACAAGAAGCCATGTAAATTTTGTTGACAGGAAGGAAAAGCAAGAAATCATGGTGATTGAGTGGAAAGAGAGAGATCATGATGAATTTGATAGAGCAGCTATGGAAGGCAGAGAGTGTCTCGCTACATTGAGGAATTGTGGGCTCCTCAAGTTCTTTATTACCTTAGACATAAGAGCACAGCCAGATGTATTGTTGTACTTGATAAGCATCTGCGAAAGGGGATGGGAACGATTCATCCTTGGTGATTAAGAGCTAGAAATTGAAGTGGACAACATTTGATTCATCACCAGCCTCTCACAGAGAGGAGCACGAGCATGTCTGACTGGGGCCCAAATCATGGGAAAAATCATGGATATTCTCATAGGGAGAGCATGCTTAGAGGCAACGAAATCTTCCAGCTGGAAGATAGCGATAAGCAGTGTGAATAATTTTCCACTTAAGGTAATCTTATATAGCATTACGTGTGTCGTCGGGGCACAAGCTCCGCATGAGGCTACCAAGTCTCAGTGGCAAATTGCCATGGATTTCATGTCGCCCACCATTTTTAACTGGTCAGAAGTTGTGGTGGAAAACATGAAGAACTGGCTTACAAAGTGTAAGAATGGTTGACTGAAGCAGTTTGGGTATGGATCGATTTTGACAGAAATATTCCTTGAACGGGTACCGTTGTTCCAATTCTAGGGGGTGAAAGTAGCCGCGCTGACACCACAGGAGCCACGTCTAATGTGGTGGTTTGAGTTGATGCCTCGTGGAGGAGGTGGGAAGCAGATGTCATAAGAACCTACCTTCTTTGTATGGCTAAGGCGTCAGTTGATTATCATCGAATATTGGCCGTACTCTGGGACGTATTTCCACAGTGATCCAAATCTACCACTTCCATAGGGAGATCACTGGGATGACAGAGGTAAAGCATGTTTTTTGTTATATTTTGCATGTTTATATTATCTATATATATATCTATATATATATTCTCTGATATTGAAACTTATGTGCCTGCAGATGTCGGACCAGAGAGACCATCTGGGTGTCTCTTATTTCCAGGAGAGTGGCGAGAGACTTCGAGGCTACTTGATACGAGGAGGGAGCAGATCTTGAAGAAGAGATTGCCAAAAACATGGAGGCTTTGACTACCAGGATTCCTGAATATGCTAGTGTTCAGGATATTTCTCGCTGTTATCAGAGGCACACCGTAGGGGTGTTTGATCATATTCACTATCTACTGACTCGAGTCATTCGAGCAGTGGCCTGCTACCACGAGCACCAAGCTAATTAGTCTAGTTTTAATTTTTTGCAGTTGTAGGTTTGTTGAGACCTGCGAGTCTCATGATGTACCAGAACATATATTTTTTGGGGTTATGATATACTTGAAAAACTATTTGCAAACCAATTCAACATATCTGTATGTGTGTGTGTGTGTGTGTGTATGCCATATTTTCCTGTTTTTATACATGGTGTAATGATTATCATAGTTTTACAAATTCTACAAATTTTATCTAGAAGATAATTAGCCAATGCATTTGTTAATGTATTCATGTGTCATGGAATGTGTTGATATGTAATGTAATCAAAATTCCTTTCTAAAATAAAAACACGTAGATACATTCTCAAAATTTGAGGGTGTCTGATGGAATATTCCCATTGATTTGTAGGACAACAAGCTGTGAATCCAATTTTACAACCAATTCTCTAATGCCAAGAGTGATTTCTTGTGAAATAAGTTCGATAACCGCACTGTACTCAGCAATATTTTTGGTTGTACGACCTAAAAATATACCTTGCAGATCCACTAACTCACCATTAGGGTCATAGAGAACCCATGCCAAAGAAGATAAATTTTGGGTACTACAGCAGGCACCATGAGCGAAACCAACATGAGTTAACGACATTTGAAAATCAAGTAAAACAAGATAAGCAAGAAAACCACTTGCAAACACACACCAAACCAAAATGTTAAAAAATGAAAAGCATAATAATGTACAAAATTAATTACACGAGAGAATAAATCATAATACTTCTTCAGATAAAGCCCGTTTCTGGGCTTATCCAAAGGGTTACCTTAATAATCAATCAGCTCATAGGCCCCTTTTTTCAAAACACGTTTTACGATGTATGGCCCATGCCACATTGGTTCGAATTTTCCTGCCCCCAGCTTATCGTGTGCTTGGTCATAGAGAAGGATCAAATCTCCTTTAGAGAAGGCATGTGGAGAAACAGTCTAACCAAAATGTTTTTTGACCCGTTTCTTCTGAGTTTCAGTAACTAAAGCGGCGAAGCGACAAGTTTCATCAAGCCTTTCCAGATACAGGAGATGTTCCTCTTATGGTGAGGTATTTGGAAGCAATTCAACAACTAATTTGAGTGAAGTAACTTCACATTCAATTGGAAATGTTTCTTCAACGCCATATACTAATTGAAAATCTAGTAGCATTTTTAGCCGGGGCTCAGTAAGCCCAAAGAGTTGAAAAAACCATGAGATGCCAGTTTGACTTCTGCATCCCAATAGTGTGTTGAAGCATAGTAAATAAGACTTTGTTGACTGTTTCAACTTGGCTATTAGCCTAAGGGTAATAGGGAGTTGAGCTGCCATGACACAAGCCCAACTAAGAGGTCAGATTAGCCATCATGTAATGGAAAAAATGAGAGCCATGGTTGCTTACATTGGCTTGAGGGACTCCAAACCGGGCGATAACATGATTGAAGAGAAATTGAGCCTTATTTTTACTGTCCGCAGAATATGTAGGCATCACCTCGACCCATTTGATAAAATACTCAACCGCGACAATAATATAAGCATGCCCCCCAGCCGAGTGAGGGTTACATGTCATAAATTCAATGACCCATTTAGCGAACAGGTCGACGGCAAAAACTGGGTGTAAGGGTGTGGGTGGGGCACGCATCTTCTGCTGGTAAATTTGGCAAGCATGACATTTACGGATGGCCAGAAATAACCAGCATGAAGGATTTTCTGAGTTGTTGCATAGCCAAACATATGACCACCACATGCCCCAGAGTGGCAATCGTTGAGCACTCTCTCAGCCTCTTTGAAAGTCAGACAGCAACGAAGAATCGAATCTACGTTGGTGTGGTATAAAGTATCCCTAATGATACAATATGGTTGATATTGATGTCGAATATGTCAATGATCAACTTTAGTTAACTCATATCGAAAGGTTTGGGTTTGGATATACACGATGATATCACTGTACCATGGATCGATAGTGATGATCATGAAGAGACTGTCATCTAGAATGTGCTCATCAAGATCGAATGGGGCAGAAGCAGAGGGAAGGGAACACATTAATTCAGCCAGAACCAATGATTTTTTGGATTTGGCAGCAGTGCATTCCAAATCAAACTCCTGTAAAATGACAATCCATTTTGAATATTTTCCCCCCAGCAATTGACGGGTTAAAATATAAGTCATGGGATTGCAGTCGGAGATCATGGTAGTCGTGTGAAGAAGAATGTAATGTCGGAAGTGTTGAACAGCATGTACCGTAGCTAAAGCCAATTTGTTGACATGGGCATATCGAGTCTCTATATCCATGAGGTTACGACTAAGGTAATAACTAACATTTTTAGTACAATCGTTGTCATCATGGACCAGCACCATAGCAATAGTACCAGAAGAAGCTGCTAAGTAAGGAAAATAATCACGATGATAATTTGGGGGATGCAATAAAGGGGCATTGATAAGAATTTTCTTTAAATCATCAAAGGAGTTCTGAGCAAATTCATCCCATAGGAATGGGATCCCTTGTTTAAGTAATCGTGTAAAGCCCTTGGTGAACTTCGCATAATTGAGAAAGAAATGACGAAGGAAATTATCTTTCCCTTGTATATTGTACAACAAAGATAAAGAGGAGGGAGGGGGCAAATTAGCGATAGCCTTGGCTTTCAAGGGTTCGAGATGGATGCCTTCTTTATAGATGACTTCAAAGTGTCAGCAGCATAGAAAAATCTCGCGAAGGTGCGCAGGATGGTCTCTGCGCTTAGCTAAATGAGCGATGTTATCAATAAGAAAAAGTGAAACATCATTTGACATAGTCTTAGAGGTTCATTTGTTGAAGGTATGGTCGTAGAGTTCATGTGTCATTATTTGGTAAAGGAAAATTTTAATTTTTTTCATATTAGCCTAACCTAAGGTCCAAAACCACTCCCATTCAAGTCTTTTCATGTCACATCAGTCATTATTTCCTGACATATTCCATTTCCCAAGCTTATAAATCTGAAAAGGTCACTTTATCCAATATTTCCTGTTTTTGCAACGAATTACACAGAAAAAACGCACCTTTCTCTATGAAACTACTAATACTTTCGTAGTGAAACTGCCAGGAAATACATTGACTACACTAGGAAAAGGGGTTTTTATGTCTGTCTTTTTAAATTTAGTGGAAAGTGTCAGTCAATCATTAGAAGTGTTAGAGTGGGAGTCATTCTAGTCAACTAGGGTTAAGCCAAGGTACAATGATCATGGCTGAGGTCATTATTACTATTTTAAGCATACATGAGTTATGATTAACCCATGAGCTGTCATCTAAACTTCAAAATATTTCCTAATTGATTCTTGTGTCATTCTCCGCTCCATATTTTCATTCTGTTGAGTTCAAGAGAGTTGTTTCACCAAGACAAGTTGGTTCCTATCATTTTCATGAAATTGCAGGTGTCATTGATCAAGCGAGGCAGAGAAGGTATAAAAGCACCATGGCTGCAAAGAGGAAGACCAACAAAGGAGGCGACTGTCTCAGATATGAGCCATCAGACATGAATTTTCTGAATGAAGACCCAACTGCCTTAGAAGTTTTTAGAAGAACAGTGTGTTTGCAGTTTTTCCAAAGATTGCAAGGATGCCATGTGCAGGTTTCTAAGGAGTTTTCCATTAGTTTCAATGGGACATCTTCAAAGGTGGGGATGTTGAACCTCACAGTAACACCAGAAACCATTGCAGCAGAACAAGAATTCCTAGAGGAGGAGAACAATGGTTCAAAAGTTTCAAGTTCACTATGCAGGAATGTAAGAAATTTATCAAGCCAGAACATAGTGAGATTGATCTCGAAAATTCCATCCCAAGGAGCTACATGGAAGACAACTTCTCAAAGTTGTTTCTAATCATTCAGAAATACTTCACTTGTGAAGGGAGGTACCACATGATTTACTCATACCATTTTAGGCTTCTGCTACATTTTTTTGGCAATAGGTCTCTTGATTTGCCTTTTTAATTATACAGAAGCCTAGCTAAATCTGAAGGAAATGAAACCTCACTCTTTCATCATGGTTTAATCAAGTTGCTGGTTTTAGAGGAGTTAAAGAGGTTAGGCAGAGATTGTTCATCTTTTCTATTTGTCAATCGTTTTGAAGTAGCTTTTATCACTCCTAAAAGAACTCCTAAACCTAGAGGTATACCATCACCTTTAGTGGCAGAGAAAAGTGAGTCTTTAGTGGCAGAGCAAAGTGAACCAATAATCATGGAAATAGAGCCATTGTAGAAAGTTGATACACCTGTTGTTACACCTGCAAAACAAAATCCAACAGTGAGAAAACATGGCAGCAAGATAGTTACAAGAATCCAAACAGTGGCTAAGGCTAACTTAGAAGATATTCTACATGCTATTGATATTGAGGAAACTCCCATAGTCCAAGCTAAAGATATAGATGAGGGAGGAAAGAAGCTCAAGAAATCCAAATCAGCTAAGAAGTTATATTTTGAGGGTGAAGATGCAGGATTCATGTTTCAAGCTAGGAAACCAATGACAAGACATGCTAGGAAGCTCTTGGAAAGTAGTAAAGAAGCTTAGAAGGTCAATGAAATTGTCCAACCACCACCAAGTATTATTGACCTTTCCTCGCCTGCAAAAAAAGAATCAGTCATTAAACAAAGGAAAGGAAAAGAAAAAATTATTGAAAAAATAGAGATTGAGGTCCTTAAGAAGCAGTTGAAACTAGAAAATGATGAAATATTAGTATTGAATAAAGAGGTAAGGAAGCACAAGGTTCAGAAAGTACAGTTTGAGAAAATGAAATAAATTTGGGAAGAGCGGGTTAATACCAAGTCAAAGGCCTCCAAGAGTAATTAGAATTGATTCATGAATAATTGGAGAAGAAGGGTTTGAAGATGACTGTGGTTGAGGGGCCCATTGCTCAACTAATAATTAATGAAGAGGAAACACCTCAAGGGTCTTAAGTTGAGTTTGATTATGTTTTAGAAGGTTCAGGGCATGTTAAAAAACAATTTTCTATAGCTAGAGGTTACTCTTTTGAGACAGGGTTAAAATCTGGAAATTTTACAATTTTTCACAGTTTCGTAGTGTTTCCTAGGCTTAAAGCCAAGAAAACGCTACGAAAATTTTTGTAGCTGTCTTTTTTACTCTAAAATCATTTTTTGCAGCTTTCAAGGAGGGAGAATTGTGGTGATGATGTGTCATTTCTTGGTTGACACCTTGGAATAGCCAAAGATAAAAATTTAGAGGTGCAAAAGCTATTTTTTAGACGCTAAGAAACTGTCTTGTTTTCATAGCGAGCTGTTTTTGAAGGTTTTGAAGCATCCCAGTGGAATTTTTGGATAGGTGGACACATCCAAAAAGTCAAGGGACCTTACCATCAAACATTTATGACTTGAAAATAGTTTTGTGGAGACATCTCATCAGTTAAAGCTTTCGCTGAAGATAAGGGTCCTGCTTTCATGAAAAATATGGTTTGGTTCCATATGTTTAGGAGAGTTTTAATATGTCAAGTAGTGATGAACTATGTCATAGCCTATTTGAGCATGTGATTCTTAGTTGTAACTGACAAGTAATTGTTTCAAAAATAAGGTAGAATGATGTAATAAATATGAGTTTGAGTCCTATTAGGAAATGTCATCTTTAGGGTGTAGCTGTCATTTTCTTATTAAAAGACGTGTTTTTTCTGTTATATGAGGTGTCATAGGAAGATTTCAATGAATATAGCCAAGAGGCAGATCATCCCTACTGTAAGAATGTCTATTTAAAGGCAAATTATTGAAGTTGTAAGGGGTTGGAGATTTTTTGCACCATACTTCTTCTTTATGTAATTTGACTTATATCAGTAATACAGAGGACTTATTTTTGACAGACCTAATATTCTCATGGAGTTTTTAATGTCTTTCTGATCTATATCTTTATGTTTACCACTTGCAGTAGATTTCATCTTTATTACTCATAATTCATATGTTTATGCTCTAACTTTCTTTATTGATGAAATGATTATGTTGCCCTATGTTCTATGTGTGTTTTTCCTTTGTTAAAGACTCTTATCTACCTCAGCTTCCATGTTAAGAAAAATTGCCACTGAATCTCCTAATTTGTTGACTCCATAAGCCCAATGGTAGCAAGCCTAAATTATTTTCAACCTACATATACAAAAATCATTTTACTTTTCAAATAGAGTTAGCCATCTAATACTATCATTATCTAATATCATAAACCCCTTTGAGAGAGCCCTCTCTGACTGAATAGGCTAAGCTTTAGTCAAAAGCTGGTGTGAAATAGTTACATAGAGTTTTTTGGTCAGCAACCAATCAAGTACAATTTTGTGATAACATTTTGGTGCATCTGTCAGGAGTCTGAAGACATATTTCCTGAAGTTTTTGTGCAAATAGTGAAGCTGAACTCTCAAAGGTAGCAGGAGCTTAGAAGTTGTTCGAGGCTGCATCTACCTTGGTGACTCCTTTCAAAATTCTCATGTTCAAAGGTGGCTTTGAAAAGGAGATATACGAGGATTAATCCTGACCCAGCTTCACCTACAATTGTGGATAATACAAACACAATTTCCAAAGGCATTCAAGGCAGTTCTGCAATATCAAGTACTCCATTACACACAAAATCCTTGTCCTCCGAAATTTTAAGAAGTCTTGAAGATAAAAATTTTGATGATAAAATTCAAGAAGTATTGTTTAGGTCTGAAAATGAAAAATAATTGACTGAAATTGTCTTAGACCTACATAGAAGAGGTTTTGATACCTCAGCCTTAGTGACTCAAAAAGATAAAGAAGAGTTTTGGGAAGCAGTTACATCTGAGTTATTGTTAGAAAGGGAATCTTTAGATAAGATGAAGGAATTAGACCCATTTGAAATATTGTTAAGAATTAACTCTAATGTTCCTCTACCTTATTGGAATTCAACTGTGACTGGACAACAAAGACCAACTAGCCCTCCTCCTAACAGTTCCTCTTCCTCTACTACTATTGTCCCTAAAACTACCACAGTTCCAGTCATCATGGCAGGAAATGTAACACCTCCACCTACTGTTGCACCTGCTAGGTATGTCCCTCTTGTTCTTCCAGCTGTCCTTAATGCCCTTCCTAGCAAATACTCTACTAGAATCAAAACTTGTGGAAGTGATGAGGAAAATACAGCTAAAGAGCATGTAGACCAATTCAATGACTTCATAGACAAGGAGGAGGTTGACCATGAGGATGTCAAGATGTGATTATTTTCTCAGAGCTTTATTGGTGAGGTCAGGAAGTGGTTCAAATCCCTTACACCAGGAATCTTGCATAACTGGAATGAATTTGAAGAAATCTTCTTGAGAAAGTGGGGAAATAGAACCAACCCTGTGCAAGCCCTCACTGATTATAATAGTTTGAAAAGTGCTGTTGATGAAATTGTCCAAAATTTCTCCAAGAGATTTAACAAAGTTTATGACTCCATTCCTGCCCATCTAAAGCCTCCTCCAGGAGCAGCTCAGTTGAGATGTGATGAGGCTTTTGACTATGACTTTTCTGTCCTGCTCAGAGAAAGAGAATCCCCTTCATTAGCTTAAATGCAAAATGATGTTGTGAAGGTGGAGGTAAATATGATAGCAGCTAAAAAGTCCAAGATGGGAAAGAAAAAATTGAAAGAAGAAGATAAGCCTTGCACCTCTGATGATAAATTTGACTCCATGATGAAGACAAAGGAAAAACTGATGGACATGCTTGCCCTTGGGAATGCCTCTGCTCCTCCTGCACAACATGAACCTCAGTTTAGAAATCCTCAGTTCAGAAGACCTCAAAACTAGCAGAGACCAAGGGAAAACAGAAATCAACCTGACCCTCAAGTAAGGCTTCCTTTTCAGCAAAATTTAGTTGATGAAGACAATCAACCTGAAATACAAGAAGACTCAATTCATTGCTTTGATGAAAAATGTAAGGGATTTTTTTGACTAAGGAGGAACAGATGAGTCAGATCATAATGTAAACAAGGCTAAGGAACTATATGATTATTTTAAAGGATATCAACATGCAATATTTGAGATGCAGAAACAATACAACCTCAAAAACAGAAATATTCCAATTACTGCAAACAAAACACAGCCCAAGAAAGATTCCCCTAAAGCTGTTGAGGTTAGAAAAGATACACCACCTCCTCCTCATGTCAAAGAGACTAAAAAATATGCTTATGTTTTCAGTTTAGAGAGTGAGATCTCTAAGATCAAAATCCCAGACCCTTTTGGAGAAATTATTAAGGTGAATGAATACAGAAGTAAGATTGTAAAAATGATAAATTCCCAACTAGGAGTTGTCGATATCCTAAATATACAAGAATATTATCCAACAATATACTTGGGACCAATATTGGAGGATGAGCAGAATGAAGAGGTGTCTACTTTCTATGTTATCCTTAGCATTCATGACATGACATTACACAATGCCATGTTGGATTCAGGGGCCTCTCATAACCTCATGCCCAAAGTGATTTTGGAAAGGATGGGATTGGAAATTACTAGGCCATATAAGGATTTGTTTTCCTTTGATTCAAAAATAATTCAGTGCATTGGTTTAATAAAGGATGTTGTTATCGGTCTTACACAAGTCCCTGCCAAGACAGTGGTAATAGAAATTGTAGTAGCAGACATTCCACCTAAGTTTGGCATGCTGTTATCAAGATCATGGGTAGCAAAGATCAAAGGTACCATGCAGATGGACCTAACTTATGCCACCATTCCTATTTTCGGTGAGCAAAGAAGACTATAGAGAGAAACAAGGATGGCTTATATGGTAAGTAGTAAGGTCAAACCTTGAAATTTTCCAGTCTATGTTGTTGATACTGAATCAGGATCAACTATACTTTTCAATGAATTGACTGATGAAGTAGTGGATGAAAAGAAAGTAGAAAATCAAGAAATAGAAAATCAGAAAATCAGTGTAGAGAAGGCAGAAGGTTGATGGTTGTTACACTCTGATGGACCAGCAGGAAGAGAGGGTTTTGGAGCAAGAATTTGGATCACAACTCGAGAGGATGAAAGTAAGTTATTTTCTTAGAAACTGAACTTCGATTACACAAATAACATGGCTGAGAATGAATCTTTATTTTTGGGTTTAGAAATTTTGAAAAGAATGGGTGCCCAAAAGATTTATGTTTGTGGAGATTCTGAATTAGTTATTAAACAAGTTGAGGGTGTATATCAAACTAAGGACGTGAGAATGAGGGCATACATAAATTTTATCATGAATATGTTAGAGAATTTTCAAGAATATTCATTTATTGTGAAGACTAGGGACCAAAACTCAGTAGCTAACTCCCTAGTTGTCTCTACAAGTCTGTTTATTATCCTTGCACATTCCACTGAAATATATGAGGTTGAAGTTCTCCATAGACCTGTTATACCTGACAATATTATCCATTGGCAAGTATTTGAGGATGACCAGTAAGTAAAAAACTTTATAGAACTAAAAGAGGAGTTTGAAAGTACACAAGTAGATCAGCAAAACATGCTTGCTGAAATAAAGGGAAATTTTGAAGTGTTATAGCTGAAGAATAACTCTATACCCAAAGGTCTCATACCCCTTGAAAAGCTTTTTGACCATAATGATGTGTTCAAATCCCCTAAGATTCAAGTTGACGATGAAAAGCTAGAGAGTTGTACCCTTGGTACAGTAGCAATGCCAAAAATGATTATGCTTTCAAAGCTTCCTTTAGTTGACTTGAAACAGAAATATATTGAGATGATGAAAAGGTTCATAGATTTTTTTGCATGGTGTTATGTTGATTTGAAGAAGTATGATCCTACTATCATTCAGCATACCATTCCTATTAAAGAAAATGAAAAGCCTTTCAAACAGAATTTGAGGAGGATTAATCCACATCTCATGCCTCTGTTGAGATGGAAATCAAAAAACTCATTGATGCCAAAATTATTGTTCCAATCAGATTCTGAAAGTGGCTTGCAAACTTGGTTCCAGTCAGGAAAAAGAGTGGAAAAATCAGAATCTGGATTGACTTCAGAAACTTGAACAAAGCCTCGCTGAAGGACAATTACCCTCTCCCAAAGATGGACCAAATTCTGCAGAACATTGTTGGTTCCCAAAGGATGTCTATGCTAGATGGTTTTTCAGGTTACAATCAGATACTTGTGCATCCAGAAGATCAGGAGAAAACTACCTTTACCACACCACGGGGCACATTCATGTATGCCAAGATGCCCTTTGGTCTGATGAATGCAGGAGCTACCTTTCAAAGAGAAATGGACATTGCCTTTGCTGAGGAGAAGGATAAGTTGGTGGTTGTCTATCTGGATGACATAACAATTTTCTCAAGGAGAGAAGAAGATCACTTGAAGCACCTAGAAAATATTTTGCTAAAGTGTAGAAGGTTTGGAATTTCTCTCAATCCCACTAAAAGAGTTTTTGCTTTGACTTCACAGAAGTTACTTGGACATATTATATCTAAATTTGGGATTAATATTGATTCAAGCAAGGTAAATTCCATTTAGAAAGTATATCTACCTAGAAGCAGAAAGGAAATTCAGTCTTTCCTTGGAAGGGTGAATTTTGTGAGGAGGTTTATTCCTAATTTTGTTGAGATTGTAAAATAAATAACTAAGATTCTGAAGAAGGGAGCTGACATCAAGTGGATAGTAGAAGCAAAGCATTCATTTGAGGAGATCAAGAAGAAATTTACTCAAGCACCAATGTTGATCAGCACAGATTTTTCAAAATATTTTTTGGTTTTTACATTTGCATCAAAAAATACAATTGTTGGAGTTTTGCTGTAGAAAGGATAGCAAGGTACTGAGAAGCCCATTTCATTTTTTAACAGTACCTTATCTAATTCAGAGCTGAAGTATAACATCTTAGAGAAGCAGGCCTATGCTTTGGTCAAAGCCATCAAAGATTTCAGAATTTACATTCTGCATTCTCATGTTATAGCTTTTGTTCCTAATGCTATTGTGAAGGACATCTTAACTCAATCTGATCCTGATGGTAAGAGATGGAAGTGGATAGCTAGCTTGTTGGAATATTATATAGAGATCATACCCACAAAATTGTTCAAAGTTTAGGGGCTAGAAAGGCTGATGGCACAGTCAAATTTTGACTGTCTTGATATGAATTTAATTACAGAAATTTCAAAATTATCAGATGAAGATGAAGATTTGATTCCCATTGAAGAGAAGTACATCATTTCTGATTGGTACAAAGACATTTTTTTTCCTACATCATCATATGGCTCCTGTTGAATTGAAAAATTCTAAGGCAAGGTTTGTGAAGTTAAAATCCCTGAGGTATTGCATTATCAATAAAAATCTTTATTGGAAAGATACAGGTGGTATTATTTTGAATTGTTTGCTGGAAGAGGATGTTGAAAAAGTGATTGAGGAGTTTCTCAAAGGATATTGTGGAGGTAATCATTATTGGAAGGCCATATCAAATAATATTATTAGAGCAGGTTACTACTGGCCTACTATGTTCAAAGATGTCTACAAAAATATTGTTGCCTGCCATGAATGCCAGATTTTTTATGGTAAGAAAAAGCTTGTTCCTTCACCCTTGATGCATATCTATGTTTAGGCGCCATTCCAGTAGTGGGGGCTAGATTTTTTTGGTGAGATTCATCCATCATCCTCAGGTCAGCATCGCTAGATTTTGACAGCAACTTATTATTTCACCAAGTGGATTGAAGTAATCCAATGATCCAATTATCATTTCATTTTTGGAAAATAATATATTGTATACGTTTGGTTGCCCTATGAAAATCATCACTGATAATGCACAGGCATTCAAATCCAAGAATCTGATAATTTTTTGTCATCAATATCACATTAAACTTGGGCATTCTACTGCATATTATCCACAAGGTAATGGTCTTGTTGAATCTTTTAACAAGAGCATTGTCAGGATTATTAAGGTGTTGCAGGAAAATAATAATTCATGGCATTTGAAGCTGAAGTATGCTCTGTGGGCTGATAGAGTGTGCACAAAGAGATCAATTGAACTTCACCTTATGAGTTGTTATATGGGGCTGAAGCTATTTTTCCTACATCCTTGGGAGTTCCTTTCATGAAGCTATTGCAAGGATTGGAGGAGGAGCCAAATGCAATTCAGAGGAGGATAAATCAGTTGATAACCTTGCAGGAGAAAAGGGAGGAAGTCTATAACAGCAATCATCAATCCCAAAACAAAATCAAGAAGACATTTGACAGGAAGGTCAAAGAGGAAAACTTTCAAATCCAATATGTGTTTTTGAAGTGGGAGGCAAGGATTGAAGAAAAGAGGAAACATGATAAATTTGAGAATATATGGAAAGGTCCATTCAAAGTAGCTGCATTTCATGGAAACAACACTTACATACTATAGGAGATGATGGAAAACCTCGTGCTGGAAGGCCTGTCAATGGCAGGTTTTTGAAGCATTATTCCTCTTAAGTTCTACTAATCTTTCATTCCATTGTATATAGTCCATTTTAATATTTTTTTTTGCTAATAAATACAAGCTAAATATCAAGCTTGAGCCTAATGTAAAGGCCATTAGATTTTGAAGGAAAGCTTGCCAAATTTTAGAGTTTTTGTTTTCAAGAAGATGGATAGCACTGGAACTACAGGTTCTTTGGTGTACCACAGGGGCACATCGTCCCAAGTGGAGCCATTTCTATCACTCAGAAAAAAGTGAAACATCATTTGACATAGTCTTAGAGGTTCATTCATCAAAGTTATGGTCATAGAGTTCATTTTTCATTAGTTGGTAAAGGAAAATTTTAAATTATTTCATATTAGCCTAACCTAAGGTCCAAACAAACTCCCATTCAAGTATTTTCATGTACCATCAGTCATTATTTCTTGACATATTCCATTTCCCAATATTATAAATCTGAAAAGGTCACTTTAGCCAATATTTCCAATTTTCGTAGCGAATTACACAAAAAAATGCACTTTTCGCTACGAAACTGCCAGGAAATACATTAACTACGCTAGGAAAAGGGGTTTTTATGTCTATTTTTTTAATTCGGTGCAAGGTTTCAGTCAATCATTAGAAGTGTTAGAGTGGGTTTCATTCAAATCAGTTAGGGTTAAGCCAAGGTACAATGGTCATGGATGAGGTCATTATTACTGTTTTAAGCATACATGAGTCATGATTAACCCATGAGTTGTCATCTAAAATTTAAAATATTTCCCAATTGAGTCATGTGTCATTCTCCACTCCATCTTTGCATGTTGTTGAGTTTAGGAGAGTTGTTTCACCAAGCCAAGTTGGTTGCTGGCATTTTCAAGCAATTGTAGGTGTCATTGATCAAGTGAGGCAAAGAAGGTATAAAAGCACCATGGTTGCAAAGAGGAAGACCAAAAAAGGAGGCCACTATCTCAGATATGAGCCATCAAACATGAATTTTCTGAATGAAGACCCAACTTCCTTAGAAGTTTTCAGAAGAACAGGGTGTTTGTATTTTTTCCAAAGATTGCAAGGATGCCATGTGCAGGTTTCTAAGGATTTTTCCATCAGTTTCAATGGTACAGCTTCAAAGGTGGGGATGTTGAACCTCACAGTAACACCAGAAATCATTGCAGCAACAATGAGAATTCCTAGAGGAGGGTAACAATGGTTCAAACGTTTCAAGTTCACTATGCAGGAATGTAAGGAATTTATCAAGCAACATAGTGAGATTGATCTTGCAAATGCCATCCCAAGGAGCTACATGAAAGACAAATTCTCAAAGTTGTTGCTAATCATTCATAAATACTTCACTTGTGAAGGGAGGTAACACATGGTTTCCTCATACCATTTTAGGATTCTGCTACATTTTGTTGGTAAGAAGTCTCCATATTTACACTTTTACTTATACAAAAGCATAGCTAAATCTGAAGGAAATGAAACCTCTTCACTTGTGAAGGGAGGTAACACATGGTTTACTCATACCATTGCAGGATTCTGCTACATTTTGTTGTTAAGAGGTCTCCATATTTACACTTTTACTTATACAGAGGCTTAGTTAAATCTGAAGGAAATGAAACCTCACTCTTTCATCATGGTTTAATCAAGTTGCTGGTTTTAGAGGAGTTAAAGAGGTTAGGCAGAGAATGGTCATATTTTCTGTTTGTCAGTGGTTTGAAGTAGATGTCATCACTCCTAAAAGAAATCCTAAACCTAGAGGTATACTATCACCTTCAATGGAAGAGCTAAGTGAGCCTTTAGTGGAAAAGAAAAGTGAACCAGTAATCATGCAAACAGAGCCATTGCAGAAAGTTGATACACCTGTTGTTACACCTACAAAACAAAATCCAGCAGTGAGCAAACATGGCAGCAAGAGAGTTACAAGAAGCCAAAAAATGGCTAAGGGTAACTTAGAAAACATTCTGCATGCTATTGATATTGAGGAAACTCCCATAGTCAAAGCTGAAGATATAGATGAGGGAGGAATGAAGCTCAAGAAATCAAAATCAGCTAAGAAGTTAGAGTTTGAGGGTGAAGATGCAGCATTCATGTTTCAAGCTAGGAAACCAATGACAAGACATGCTAGGAAGCTCTTGGAAAGTGGTAAAGAAGCTCATAAGGTCACTGAAACTATCCAGCCACCACCAAGTATTATTGACCTTTCCTCACCTACAAAAGAAGAATCAATCATTAAACAAAGGAAAGTAAATGAGCAGTTGAAACTGTCAAATGATGAAATATCAGTCTTGAAGAAAGAGGCAAGGAAGCACAAGGTTGAGAAAGTACAGTTTGAGAAAATGAAAGAAATTTTGGAAGAGAAGGTTAATACCAATTCAAAGACCTCCAAGAGAAATTAGAATTGATTCATGAAGAATTGGAGAAGAATGGTTTAAAGATGATTGTGGTTGAGGAGCCCATTGCTCAACTAATAATCAATGAAGAGGAAACACCTCAAGGGTCTTAAGTTGAGTTTGATTATGTCTTAGAAGGTTCATGGCATGTTAAAAACCAAGTTTCTATAGCTAGAGGTTACTTTTTTGAGACAGGGTTAAAATCTGGAAATTTCACAGTTTCGTAGCATTTCCTAGGCTTAAAGCCAGGAAAATGCTACGAAAAAATTTGTAGTTGTCTTTTTGCCTCTAAAATCATTTTTTGTAGCTTTCAAGGAGGGATAATTATGGTGATGATGTGTCATGTCCTATTTGACACCCTGGAATAGCCAAAGAGCAAAATTTATAAGTGAAAAATCTATTTTTTGGACGCTACGAAAGCTCGCTATGAAACTGTCATGTTTTCGTAGCAAGCTATTTTTGAAGGTTTTGAAGCATCCCAGTGGCATTTTTTGATAGGTGGACACATCCACCAGGTCAAGGGACCTTACCATCAAACATTTATGACTTGAAAATAGTGTTGTGGATACATCTCATCTGTTAAAGATTTCGTTGAAGATGTTATCACTCAGATTTTCCTTGAAGTTGTTGAAAGAGGAAAGGGGTCCGAGGTAACCACAAACCAATCTTTTAGGTACAGAATCTAGCCAATCTATACCCAGAGAAGGCTCTCTCTGTATAATTTAGCTTTGTTTTTATAATATATTAGGCTAGTTATAAAGTGCAAGGCTTTTGTTTGAATTTGGGTGGTGGAATTCGATAGCTGAGGGCAAGATTGAGTAGTTTAGGCCATTGGGCTATGGAGTCAAAAGACAGCTTCACTGGATTAAGTTTTTAGACAAAAGATGGTTTTACAGGGCAAGATAATCAAACAGAGAACAATTTTAGATCTAAAGTGAATGGAATGGATTTAAAATGGATGAAAGGCAATTAAGAATCTTTCAACACATTCATAAGAGGGAAAATTGAGTGATTATTAACAAAGAGCAATTAATAATTCTTTATTAAATAATCAAAATGCTTAAACTAGAAAAACAAGAGCAATTAAGAATTCCTTGTTTAAAACCAGTTTAGAAGAAAACATCTAGAACAATAATGATTGAAATCATATTACACTTAAGTACCTTCTGATTTATTCTTTTTCATTAACCATTCATAAATGAAACACAATGATATAATAAATAGATATAAAGACTTTAAAACACAAGGGAAAGATGACTTATTGATCCGTAGTCTGACACATGAATCCTGTAAAAATTCTTTCGCTTCAATTCATCATCCAGTTTAGCCACAAAAAAATTTCTCCAATAGCACTTTATTCCAAAATATTCAATGTTACAGCAAAGTCTAAGAATCCACCCCAAAATACTTCCAAGAGTGAAGTATTTATACAAATTCTAAACTAAAATATCTTGAAAAAAAAAATCAAGATTAGTTCACAAATCTCTCCAACTATTTTACATAAATAGAACTTAAGTAAAGGACACTCAAACTAATGCATCTATTTGGCACTATTTCTTATGGATAGGTGATGACAAAGAGGAGAATTTGAATTTTATCCAACTCTTAGTTGATGATGAGGCATCCAAGTCACTAACTGCTTCCTTTCTTTGTGCATTCTTCTCCAACAATTCTGCAAACTTGGGGTCCAATGATATATTTTTATTTCTCAATCCGTAATAGATATGTAAAAAGTGAAAGATTTTATTGTGGATTAATATGTTTTTAAGATAACCCTCTTTCATTTTCCGAAAATTCCTCTCCAGCTGTGCACAATAGTCTCTGTAAAATTATGTGTAAAACAGAGTTTTATAAAGTCTGAAACATAGCCTGTAAAGATGTGCATGTATCTCTGATTATGAAATCACTGTGAAAAAAATGAGATAGGTTTTTGTAGATGGGTCTCTTAGGAACAAAAGCCGCCTTCAATTTTGTATGATGTATTTCGGATTGGCCACAATATTCTCTACAAAATGATGACTTAACTGGAATTTTCTGCAAAAAGTGCTTTCCAACATTGTTTAATATTTCCAAAACCAAAATAGCTGTTAGAAAAGTGAGAGAGGTTTTCGTAGATGGTCCTCTTAAGAACATAAACCTCCTTCATTTTTGAAAAATTCATCTTGGATTAATCACAATATTTTCTGTAAAAATATGACTTTAAACAGGAAATTTCTGAAGAATGTACCATTTTTGCTCTAATTTCATCTTTTAACCTTAAACTTCTTTTGACTGTTTTTCACTTTTACTTTGGATAAAATTCATTGTGGCTGGTGAAAGTGTTTTCATCTTTGTTTAAACCTTAATATATTCATGTTTACTTTCACTGTTTACTGTTTACTTTTTACTTTTTACTGCTCTATTTTTTATCCGTCTTCACTTTTTCATGAACTTGTATGTTCTGTTTTGTAACTGTCTTCCCTACTGTTTATCTTCATGCTAGCTGATTTACTTGACTTGGTCTTCAATATGATACTCTTTAACTGTTCTTTACTGTGTCCTTTTACCTTCAATGTGTAGTTTAGGTTTTTACTGTCTGTTTCAACAGTAAATCGTTTAATATCTTGTTTCTTTTGCTTGTCTTTCAACTGTATGTTTTATCTTCCATCTCTGCTTGAATAGATTTGATAACACTCTTGGAGTAAACAAGTCTTATGACTAGTATTAATACTGTTTATCCAAGGATGTGGTCTTCTGATCACCTGTAAAACAAAACAAATTGTTAAGAAAGCATTGGTTTGTAGGGGAGGTCGAAAAGGTTTCATTTGATTTTGAGAGGTCTGTGGAGTGAATCTAGAATGATTTTTGGGAGGTAAACCATGCTCGAATTGGTTAACAGAGGCTTCAGGTGGTGCAGCTAGGTTACAAAGGGTTTTATTGCACAATCAGGCGAAAATGAGCAACACTAGGGTGTTTGTGTTTAAATGGGTAAACGGTTGATATTGGCGGGTAAGCTTTGAATGAACAGTGGATAGATGGCGCTGACTTGACAATGTGAAGTTTTGTCGTTAGTGGGAGGCGGTAAGCGGTACGCGATCGCGCCGCTTTTAAGGAAAGGTGGTTTTGGGTGGAGGGCGAGCGATTCCATACGATGAACGATGCGTGGCGCGGTACTGTTCAGAAAACCACTTGGCCATCGCGCGTTATCATTCGGACGAGGATGGCTAGCGATATTGATATCAACCGTGGATCTGAGATCTGTTGATCGAACGGTGGTCGGGGTTACGAAATGACGGAAAGATAACGAGCGGGCCCAATGTAATTTATTTTGAATTAATCGCATCGGGGGTGATTTGATTGGCGGATTCAAGTTATTAATTAATCATGAGGATTAATTAACCCTTATTGATATGGCGGAGAAATGCGCTCACGATTAATCAAAGATTTGACTAATTAATCATGATTAATACATTAATATGGTTATTTTTCAACCAAAGGGGCGGGATATTATTATTTGGGAATTTTATTATTAAAATAATACAGGAAAAGGGGAATTTACAAGGATTTAAATAATAAGTTAAAAATTAATATGGAAATGAATGAAGCGCTAAGTGTAAAACATTAAGATAATGTATTTAACTTATGCTTTTATGAATAGGGTTTTTATGAAATATTGCATGATTTTCCTAAGTAAAATGGGATTTTACTTAGGAAAAGATTTTTAGAAGTGAATGAATGTCATGATGAATGATTTTAAGTACTTAGGCTTTTCCAATTATTGGGCCGAGGGTCCGGTCCCTCCAAAAGTCAAGGAAATGCCTTGAGCCCCTCTAATCTTTAAATGCCTAGTACTTAGGAGAAATTAGTGAAATTTTTAGGGAAAAGATGAGAAGGGAGGTTAATAATCTGACTTTGCATTGCTTGAAATTCTTCAATGTATTGTCTGCCTATGCACTTGTGATGAAAGTAAAAGATTTACCACATCTAAAGCCATCATTCATCACATGTAATTCTGCAACATCATCTACCTACCCTATCTACTTTACCCTACCATTTTTTCTTCTTTATTAGGGTGCACTTAGACTGGCAAACCCTTATCACACTTTTTTTCTTTTACATATGAAAATCTATCTAATTCTAACCTTATTACATCCAAGGGCTCAGATTAAACTTTTGAGCTCCTTTTATTCACTCTACCTATCTACTTATCTGCCAAGATTAAACAATTTGGTCAGATTTTATTCTCTATCTCTAAAACATGAAATTGAAAGATGAACTAGCCAAGCTTAAACTGTTTGACTGTTCATAAATTGTGGCATAGAATACAAGTTGCACACAATTTGTTTATTACATCAGAGCAAAAAGTAGTGGCATTTAGACCTGCACACTTTCCTTGGCCTTTCTTTTGGTGGGGTTCATTTCTTTCACTTTTTTGGCCAATTTTTATTCTTTTCACCCTTTGATTTTTCTTTTAAGGTATACCCTCTTTACATTTTTTAAATTTTTTGATTTTTTGAAAATATGGAAAACCTTTGCAACAAGAAAAGGTATGAACATATTACATAGCTCATCAAGTCAATCATGAAATATGACACCTATTGGTATAGGAGTCTAACAGAAGATAAGGGTCCTGCTTTCCTAAAAAATAGGGTTTGGCTCCATATGTTTAGGAGAGTTTTAATATGTCAAGTAGTGATGAAATATGTCATAGCCTATTTGAGCATGTGATTCTTACTTGTAACTGACAAGTAATTGTTTCAAAGATAAGGTAGAATGATGTAATAAATAGGAGTGTGAGTCATATTAAGAAATTTCATCTTTAGGGTGTAGTTGTCATTTTCTTATTAAAAGACATGTTTTTTCTATTATATGAGGTGTCATAGGAAGAGTTCGATGAATCTAGCCAAGAGGCAGATCATCCCCGTTGTAAGTATGTCTATTTAAAGACAAATTATCGAAGTTGTAAGGGGTTGGAGATTTTTTGCACCATACTTTTGCTTTATGTAATTTGACTTATATCAGTAATACAAAGGACTTCTTCTGGATAGACCTGAGATTCTCATGGAGTTTTTAATGTCTTTCTGATCTATATCTTTATGTTTGCCACTTGTATTATATTTCATATTTATTACTTAGAATTCATATTTTTATGCTCTGACTTCCTTTATTGATGAAATGATTGTGTTGCCCTATGTTCTATGTGTGATTTTCCTTTTTTAAAGACTCTTATCTGCCTCATCTTCCATGTCAAGAAACCTTGCCACTAAATATACTGATTTGTTGACTCCATAAGGCCAATGGTAGAAAACCTGCATTCCTTTCAACCTACATATACAAAAATCAAGTTACTTTTCAAGTAGAGTTAGCCATATAATAGTATCATTATCTAATATCATAAACCACTTTGAGAGAGCCCTCTTAGATTGAAGAGGCTAAGCTTTAGTCAAAATCTGGTTTGAAATAGTTACGCAGAGTTTTCTGATCAGCAGCCAATCAAGTACAATTTTTTGATAACAAGCGGGAAGGTTATCCAGGTAAGGCTGCACGATGTACTTAATGTTATGGAAAGCATACGACATTGTGCGCTGAAAAGTATCACTGGCATTCTTCAGACCGAAAGGGAGCTTCTTCTAAGAAAAAGTTCCCCCATGGACAGATGAAGGTAAACTTGTGTTGATTAGTCAGGAGGATGTTAATCTGGCTATACTCAGAAAACCATCCATAAAAGAAAATATCTCACTCCCAAAGCATTCATAAAATATCTGGTCAATGAAGGGGGTGGAATAGTTATTTTTCGAGCAGGCTCGATTTATCTCTCGGTAATCAACACAGACATGAATGGTACCCTACTTTTTATTGATGGGGGCGATGTTGGAAACCCAATCTGTCAAAGGAATTGGATAAATAAATCCTACCTTAAGATTTTTTTCAACCTATCCCTTTATGGCAGCAGCCTTTCTAGGATGCATAGGACGAAGTCGCTGATGAACAAGCTTCACATTTGGGTAAGTCGGTATTTCATGCACCATTATACTTTGATCGATGTCAGGCATTTCCTCATAGGACCATGCAAAATCATCTCAAAATTATTGAAAGAGACTGGTATAGAGCTTGATCACATCTAGAGAAAAAGTTACCCCAATGTGAATGTTCTCGACAATTCTCGGTTTCATAGAAATGTCGATAGGAATTGTTGCAATGATGTTGCCCATGTTCCCCTCATAAAATACCTCATGGGTTAACTTGGTTGTCGGGAGTGGATAATTCGGAGCATGGGGAGCGAAATTTTCATGACACAACTTAATTACTCCAGGGATTAGGAGAAACGATGAACGATGATGAGTATCGTTCCACGGTGTTTCCGCAAGAGACATAGTTTCCACGATACTTTCATCAGAGGGAAACGTCTCATTCAAGGGATATGATGAGTTTGAAGAATGAATCCAAGGATATTATGAGTACGCATTGAAATGCATTCTATAAGTAGCATGTTCAGAATCAGGAGCCAAAGCCAAAACGATTTCACAATACTTGACTTACACAGGGCTTAACAGCATGACATCACTGAACGAATCAATCTGATTAGGGGAAGGGATGATCCAAGGATCAAATGAAGTAGAGATCATATTGACTTGAGTAGTGTTCGGCAGAGGAAGAGAAAAGAGACCCATTAGCACAGAATATTTGAAAATTCCTACCCCCACAATCTCATAGGGTGTGGTGGTATGCTCCACATAAGGAACATTTCTTTCAAAAGAAGTGGAAGAAAAAAAGGAGAATTGATCACCAGTGATAATATTTCCTTCGTGTGGGAAACGATGAACATGAAAGAGAGTAGCCAACACACAAAGCATAGCATGAGTCCTACTGTGACCGAGTATAAGACTATATTTTAGCTTGGCATCAATGACTTCTACTTCCACATTGACCGTTTTTCCTTCCAACTTGATAGGCAAGTTGGGGAGGATACCAAAAGGATGAGAGTCCCTTCCAAAGAAATCCTCCAAAGTGTTTGGAGGCTGGCTAAGAGTTGGAGATCCAATGGCTTTCCAACAAGAGATGGACATGATGCAAGTAGATGCACAATAATCCAAGACTGACCGATGGATATTCTTTCCATTGATAACCACCTGAATAAGGAAAACAAGTTGATGGGGGAGACGTGGAATGAAATTTTCGAGATCGAAAGTAATGAGGCTCGAATCAAATGGATCAATTCCTCCAATAGCGGATAGAAATGATTTCTGTTGTGGCGAACAGTGATCTTAAAGAGAGTGGATAACTTGATATGCCTATGTGCAAGCACCTCCCACTCAGTTAAACAATTAAAAGATCTTGCTTATACATGACTATGAAGAAATGAATAATTGAAACAAGTTTATGTTTTTTAACTTTTTAAGTGCTTTAAGAACATTTATTTTTGCTGATATTAAGCATGTTCAACAACCATAAATTCAAGAAAATAAGCATCAACACATAACAGCAAATTTAATATAGGAGTTCACCCAAATATCGTGGGCTACGTCTCCTTGAGCCTTTGTCAACTGACTTTGCTCTTTGGGATTATGATGGAAAATTGATTTTAAAAGTTAATAACTCAACTCCAATGGTTATTTTATTGTACCATTGGGTTTAGAATACCATCATACCCTTGGTATGGCTTAAATCTCTTTGAAGATGAACCTCAGCTCCCTTAGACTTGACTCCTTTTATCGGTGCCCTTAAGCTTCCCTAAGCTTCTCTATGGCACTAACTCCCTCAGAAATCACTTTCTGTCCCTGAAACCTATTCTAATATCTCCATCACCTATCAGACACCCAAAATAGGTTGTTCATTTGCTCCAAATGAGCTCTGGCTCCCCAATCTAGACCTCCATCCATTATTGGCCCTAGGCTGCCTGAAACTTCCCTGTGGCTTATTGACCTTTAGAATTATCCAAATGGCTCTAAAAATGTCTTTTTTGGATTCATAATGCCAAAAATAGTTATAATATACTATTCACATGTATAAATTGGCCTCCGGCTGCTCTGGTTACGCCTTCAACACCTGGTAGCACCCCCTGGCTCTAGGTCACTGAAAACTTCTCTGAAGCATCTCAACCTTAAAAATTCTTCAAAAGCTTCTGAAAATTCTTCCATTGGATTCAAAAGGCTCAAAACAGTCACAATAGACTACCGATTTGCTGAGAATGGATATTGGCTGCTTTGGATAGGCCTCATTCTCCTGTTGGCACTTGGTGGCCCTAGTGGCCCTTGGAACTTATCTGAAGCATATCAGCCCTCAAAATTCCTCTACTAGCTCTGAAAACCTCACCATTAGTTCTAGAATTTCTGAAACATCCAAATTGACTATTGGATTCCTGAGAAAGGCCTCTAGCTGCCCTGGCTAAGCCTCTTTCTGTTGTTGGCCCCTAGTGGCCCTAGTGGCCCCTAACACTTCTCTGAACCTAAATCCCTCTCAGAAGTCGTTTGATGGCTCTACAACCCTCACCAATGAGTCTTTAATGTCCAATAAAGTTGAAATTGACTATTCACCTCTCATAACGGTCGAATCTAGCTCAATATAGAGCCTAATCAATTTCTGTCCAGTGACCCCTAAATCAACTCCACTAAAAATGAAGCAACTACACTTAACTCCAGTAAAATTCGGCCAAAACCATTAAATTTAGGGGTGTGCTCTAAATTCCTTCCAGCCTAACCGTGGCATTAAAAGCTGGGTTAGTGGTTGGGCACATGCCACAAACCACGTGGTCATGCCCATAACCATAGGTGGGAACTCCGCTTTAACTGAGGTTTTGGTTGTTGAAACTCCGAGTTGGGGGCAGTAACCGCGCAGAGTAAGTTTGTTATAACTACCACATGTGCTCACAGGTTTGTCTTGGGCTCCTGGTCCTAGACTAAGGTCCTATCGGGAGGGGCTAGCCCTTCCACTCCCCCATATACATTTTCAACATACAATAAATAAAATATGCTACCATTGTGGTTAAGAAACTCTAGTAGTGAAAATAGTAACACGCAAGCGTGCTATGCGGGAGGCCATACAATCGATCCTCCAGCCCTCTGCCAAAATTTTAGTGCATTGTTCAAGGGCCACGTGGTGGCCTGTAATTGGAAAAAACCAAAACGTACACCCAATCTGTCAATAGAACTGCACCACCTGTCAACTTCTAATTCGCCCTAGGGAATATTTTGAGGAATATTCCCTAGAATATTCTTTTTTCTAAATATTCAAATGCTCAGTCAAACCTGGTCAAAGGTCAAAAATTACAGTTTATTGGACTTTTCAAATCGCGATAAATTCTTCATACGGTGTCGGTTTTTCAAACTATTCACGGCGCCCAAATCAAGAAGACGAGATCTATCTGGTCGCTCAGGTTTGACACACTTTTGAACACTTTCAAATTTGAGCTATCACTTAGTTCCTTGATCCAAATCTGATCACACCTCACCATTGGGAATCTTTTGGACCCCAAGAGACTGATTACCTAATCTGTTCAATAGAGGAGAGTACAACACCCTCACTTTTCTAGCCTCCATACACTTCTCCTTGCATGGCTTAGTGCCTTTGAACCCAACTCGAAGGTATTCAACACTTTCCTTCTTAGATGTTCTTGTCCTTCTGCTAATAATTGTGTCTTCCTTGAACTCATACAGAAATTTCTGGCAAGAAATTTTCAATAGAAGGTACTTGAACATCATGTCCTTGATCATCGATCCAAGGTGGATCAAAAAACGTAAGTTTCCAACAAAAATTCATACATAACTAAAATTTCATATGTACAAATGAATGTATGTCTTACTGAGTTAATAATTCAAACCACTTCTTACCAAGCCACTTCTATGGCGATTTTTGTTGCTGAAAATCTTCTTCATGTGAAACATTTGTTCTCACATCAATGATGGAATCCTTGGTTCCATTCGCGCCAGTATTTTTTTCCTCTTGCTTCAAATGCTTGGGATGCTTAGTTGGATGCAATGTCCAACATTGGGAAACTAAATTTTGACTCTTCTTGCAATGTGTGCAAGTCTTTTGCACCTTTTGAGCCAGTTGCCTTCGCTTCAACTGTTTCCTATATGCCTTCAATCTCTTCTAGAATTTTGAAACATCATGGTTGCACAGACCATAGTAGGAACAACAACTCTTTCTTCCATTCAAGCATGTAGATTTTTCATGCTTATCATAAACATAATCAACTTGACTATGGGAAGAATTATACCTCAAATGTTGCTTTGCATGTCCATCCTTTTTACCTTCTTGAGGAGATCAACTTGTAGAAATTCTAGCTTTCTTTTGAAGACTAACATCAGTGTTCATGTCTCTATAGTTATCAGAACTTTCTTGCTTCCCATAAGTTGCATGTCTATTAACATCTTGCTGCAATATAGGCTTCAAACAATGGCAATAACCTTGAAAACAAACTTGGCATGTTTGTGGTTTAGAACTTGGAATAAAATTTATTTTTAAAGTTTTCTCGAATGCCTTCATGGTTGTAGAGTTTTTTCCATAATATTGAACATATCCTAGACCAAAATTATTAGGCCTTTCCTCAACCAAAATAGGATCAATCATGCCTTGTGCACATTTTCCTAAACCCTTGCCTTCATAGCCCATTTTTAACATCAACTTCGAGCCTATACCTCTAGTGTGCTTTTCAAATGAACCTACACATCTATCTGAAGAGGAATTTGAAGACAAATTTGAGCAATTTACCTATGCTTCAAGCATGTTCTTGGTTAAGCCCTCTTGGGCATAATGGAACTGCATCTCCATCTCATGCATTCTTTTAAGAATTCCTTCTTTTTCTTGCTTCATAGCAACCAATTTCTCATGAAGTCTAGTGCTTTCTCTTCCATCTTCATACAGAATTTACACCATATCCTTCAGGATGTAGAAGTCTCACTTCATCTCTTCATCGAAGAATCTTGTGAAGGAGGATTTTGAAACCTCACTTGAAGAAGTTGTCATCATAATGTCAATGAACTAAAAAACTTCAAAAAAAAATTCACAAAGCTTTCAAAAACAACTGACAAAGCTTCTAAACAAAATGGTTGTGGCTTCAAGCGGCGACTTTTTGCAAACACCCTCTTGTACTTCAAGGGTTGCCTTGAGGTCCTTTGGGTAAGGAGAATGCTTTCAGCCTTCTTCCTTCTTGTCCTCTTCTATACTTAGCTAACAGTAGCTCCCTTCACCTCTAGCAAACTTAAACTTGTAAGCATCATTCAATTTGCAAACAGTCAAATTCTTTGCACTATTGAACAACTTTCAAGTCAACAAGCAACCTAGTACTCTGTCAAGCAAGAAACTTAGTGCTCTGATACCATATTATCTGAAAATGGGTGGATAAATTGATATGCCCATGTGCAAGCACCTCCCACTCAGTTAAACAATTAAAATATCTTGCTTATACCTGACTGTGCGAAAATGAATACTTGAAACAGGTGGATGTTTTTTAATTTTTTAAGTGCTTTAAGAACATTTGCTTTTACTAATATTAATCATGTGCAATAACCATAAAGTGAAGAAAATAAGAATCAACACATAACAACAAATTTAATATAGGAGTTCACCTGAATATCGTGGGTTACGTCTCCTTGAGCCTTTGTCAACTGACTTCGCTCTTTGGGATTATGATGGAAAATTTATTTTACAAGTTAATAACTCAACTCCAATGGTTATTTGGACTATACCATTGGGTTTAGAATACCATCATACCCCTGTTATGGCTTAAATATCTCTGAAGATGAGCCTCGGCTCCCTTAGAATTGACTCCTTCTATTGGTGCCCTTAAACTTCCCTGAGCTTATCTGTGGCACTAACTCCCTCAGAAATCCTTTCATGTCCTTGAAACATTTTTTACTATCTCCAGCACCTATAAAACACCAAAAATAGGCTTTTCATTTGCTCCAAATGAGCTCTGGCTCCCCAATCTAGACCTCCATCCATTGTTGGCCCTGGGCTGCCCGAAACTTCCCTGTGGCTTCTCGACCTTCAGAAGTCTCCAAATGGCTCTAAAAATCCCTTCATTGGATTTGGAATGTCAAAAATACATAGAATATAAACATCCAAAATTGACTATTGGATTCCTGAGAAAGGCCTCTAGCTGCCCTGGCTAAGCCTCTTTCTGTTGCTAGCCCCTAGTGGCCCTGGTGGCCCCCAGCACTTCTCTGAAGCTAAATCTTGATCAGAAGTCCTCTGATGGTTATGAAACGCTCACCAATGAGTCTGGAATGTCCAAGAAGGTAAAAATTGACTATTCACCTTTCAGAATGGTCGAATCTAGCTCAAGATAGAGCCTAATCAATTTTTGTCCAGTGACCCCTAAATCAGCTCCACTAAAAATGGAGCAGCTGCACTTAACTCCATTCAAATTTTTCCAAAACCGTTAAATTTAGGGGCACTCTCTAAATTCTCGCCAGCCTAACCGTGGCATTAAAAACTAGGTTAGTGGTTGGGCACATGCCACAAACCACGTGGTCATGTCCATAACCACACGTGGGAACTCCGCTTTAACTGAGGTTTCGGTTGTTGAAACTCGGGGTTGGGGGCAGTAACCGCGTCGAGTAATTTTTTTATAACTATTGCATGTGCTCACATATCAAGACCACTTGCGATTTCATCTTGGGCTCTTGGTCTTAGACTAAGATCCTATCGGGAGGGGCTGGCCACTCCGCTCCCCCATATACGTTTTCAACATAGAATAAATAGAACGTGCGACCATTGTGGTTAATAAACTCCGGTAGAGTGAACGACAACACGCAGGCATGCTATGTGGGAGGTCATGTGATCGATCCTTCGACCCTCCACCAAAATTTTACTGCACTATTCAAGGGCCACGTGGCGGCCTCCGAGACTTCCATGTGGCGGCTTTGATTGGCCAAAACTGAAATGTACACCCAATTTTTCAATAGAACTGCGCCACTTGTTAGCTTCTAATTCGACTGAGAGGATTATTCCGAGGAATATTTTGAGGAATATTCCCTGGAATATTATTTTTTTTTAATATTCAAATTCTCAGTCAAACTTGGTCAAAGGTCGAAAATTGCAGTTTACTAGATTTTTCGAATCGCAATAACATCTTCATACAATGTCAGTTTTTCGAACCATTCACGGGCCATAATCAGGAAGACGAGATCTATCTGATCGCTCAGGTTTGACACACTTTGAAATTTGAGCTATCAATTACATCCTTGATCCAAATCTGATCAGACAACTCTGAAGAACCTCTAGCGTAGACAAAGCTGAAGGCACCTAAGCCAAATCCTCAAAAATATTGTAGTTTTGAGCGGCGCAGGCATTTGGATTATACAAGGATTTTCATAGCACACATTTAGAAGGTGTTCGGAAAATGGGATCAGAACTAGGCCTTTAAATATGAAGAGGGTTAGAAGCAGGCGGGGAGATGGAGTAGGAGCATCGACGATTTCTTTCACTGTCGATTGACGCGAATTCGAATAATCTCTAGATCTAGTAACAAGAGAGATGGGTGAAGAAAAATTCATCATGAACACCTAAGAACCAAAAGAGGTGGAATATTGGGGTTATTCCACCATTTGATTCTTCTGAGATGGCAACGACTCTTTTAGAACAGCCAGAGTCCCTTGAGCACCTTTGGTAAAGGACTCACCTCAGCCCGTCGAGTACAATCCTTGGTGTAGTGCTCATCATCACATATCAGGCAAGGCTACTTCATTTTACGTTTAGTTCGATCGTCAGTGTGAGGTTTGGGGGAATCCTGCTTTGGAGCATCATATTTGGATTTACCTTTGCCCTTATTTTTACCTTTACAGGATTTTTCGACTACGGAACACTGAACGGCATTAACCTCTAAAGTTTTTCCAAGATTCGAAGGATTCTGAGGGACAGAATCCAATGAAGAATAATATTTTTTCTTAGAAGCAGATGAAGACTTCCGAGAAGTCTGGGAAGGGAAACATAACCAATGGGGTCGTCAACTGGTGGTGTCACCAGATCTTTTGAGGTTGCAAATTCAGAATATGGGCACAGAGCATCAGGTAAAATATCATATAACGTGTCGGATTGGGAATAAACCAAATCGAGATATTGAGCACGAGCAATGGCTTTCTCTTCTGTGACATCTGTCCCCATAGCTTTATCCTTGGAAATTTGATTGACGAATTATTTGGTAAACCATTCAATCAAAAGTTGATCAGGAATCTCAAACTTGATCAAATGAAAATGTCGTCTCCATTCATGGATATGATCGAAGATATGCGTGGAACTATCTTTCTTCAAGGATGTAAGGAGGTGAGTTCCTATTTCATGATGAACATGCAACTGAAAATTTGTAATAAAATCCATAGCTAAAGAATTGAAGTCCTGAAAAGTTCTGCGTGGAAGTTCAATGTACCACTTTGCAGCAGCACCATTCAATGTCCTTTGAAAAATATGGAGACGGACGGAATCATCAACCCAAGAATTGGAGGAGCACCAAAGATGGTATGTCATAACGTGTACCTTGGGGCCCTCTCCATACTTGCCTTCAAACTTATGGAAATTTCTTAGAATTTTGGTTGGAACTGGAAGCCAATATGGATTATGAAGAATTAGATCATTGGTCAATCTTGACACATCAGGAAGTTCCAAAGTCGCAAGAAACGGAAATTACGGATTGAAAGGCATGATGTTCGGTCTTTGATTCATGCACATTTTTGGATTCCAACTAGGTTGGGAGAAAATCTTCCCTCGAGGGTTCTGTCCTGAAGGATTTTTCCCATATGGATTCTATCCATAAGGATTGAAACCTTGTGGATTTGGACCTATTGTAGGGAAAACCCAACACCCCCCATTTTTAATTATTTACTTCAATACTGAGGAGCCTTTTTTTTAAAATTTGCCTAAACATATTTTATGATTTTCATTAAGTTAATTGTCCTAAAATTTTACCATTTTTTCATTTTGGTTGGATTTCCATTTTGATTATTTCATTGAATCTAGTTTTTCACAAGCTTTCCAATGATACTTGTTTCGCTCCATTTGGTCAACCGGTTTGTAAATGGCACTCTTTTGAAGTTTGATCATTTATGTCGTATGGGTTAAAAAATGTATAAAATTTACCAATATTTCAATTTTCATAGTTAAAATAGTAATTCATTGTGAATATTAACTTTTAGTTCATTTTTACTAATTATGTCATTTTCCACTAACGGTCCTATGAAATGACTCGGCCAAATTGTACAATGGACTAAAACATGTTTCGAGATCTTGGTAATTTACTCCATTTTATTATTTTAAAATAAATTGCCAAGCCCAGAATCTCAAAATTGCAAAGTGCTTGTAGTCCAATTTGTAGGATTGTCAATTCACGTGGGCCCCACTTCATAACACATCCTTCCTTCCAAAATTTCGATCTAAAAATAAAATAAAATAAATAATTTCAATTTCAAATAATTTTGCGATGCGATATTCCATTTGCAATACATCGCAAATCACATATCACAAATATTTGATATTTATTTTAGGTGCTTGTTTTAAAAATGTCAAACTCCGATTGCGATTTGGTTTTATACGGGAGGTTAATTTTTTAACATAAGATTTGGTTAACCTCATTATACCTCCCAACTCATTTGTCTTACCTCACCCTCACGTCACCTTATCCCTCCACCTCACTATTCCACTCACCCTCCTTATCACTCCATCCTTCCTCACCATTAATACTTCCACCTTCCACTCCATACTCTCCACACATAATACGTGAATAATTCATAATGTTTTGTAATTTTAATATATATATATTATAATTTTTATATAATACAATTATAATATTAATATAATAATATTTTAATCAGTCATTAAATTAATTTTTAAATTAGTTTAATTTTATTTTTAACTATTTTTATTAATTAAAATTAATAATGTAATTATAATTAATTAGTATTAATTAATATAAAATTGTAACTTAATTTAGGATTAGATTTTTAATTTAGAATTCTGATTTTTAACTCAGACAATAGAAATTCCATAATTCTGGCAATTTTTATATACCAATTTTAGAAGTTCATAAATGGAGTTTTATTTGGCCCAATGAGGCCCAGGACAGCTCACTGGATAGATAAAATCATGGAGATTATTACTGAAGTGGTTTCATTTCTAGATCTTATCATTTATTGAGTCTAAAATGTAGCAGAAGATCAAGCTTTGAATTTTTTTTAACAAAACTAATTTATGAGTTTAATTTTCTGCATTTTCATTTACCCACAACTTCTTCTGAGTGCAGATCCATTCGTCTGTGTTCTCCTTGGCCAATTATATCATCACATGCATCAATTAAAAGCTTAGATTTCTTTTATTTCAATTATGTAATTAAGTTTTAATTGGATTTGTTTTAAATTCCAGATTTGGTATTTTGATTTTATTTTTACATTTTAATTTTGTTTTGATTTGTTTTTGCAGGAAAACAGTTGAAGAGATGAGAAGAAGAATATCTCAATTAATGAGAAGGCTCCAGCAATTGAAGAATATGATTTTGAACCAATGAAATTGATTGAGCAAAACCACTCTTCAACAAACTTTCCTATGAAGAAAACCTTTTGTAAATATTATAAATAGCAGATTGTAGAATGTAATAGGGACTCCTCTTCTCTACAATTCTAAAAATTTTTAAGACACTATTTTTTAGAGGATTTAGGGTGTAGGGTAGAGGGGAGAAAACTTAGATCTGGGGGATTATTGAGGATTTTTCTTTTACATTCTGAATTATGTATGGAGAACAGAGTTTGAATGTCTACAACTCTTGTTTTAAAAGCAGAAATTCAAGCTTTGTAAAGGATTGTTGGAGACAAAAATCAGAGAAATGGTTTCAATAAATTGGTATTTATAATACTATTGTTTTAAATACTAGTTTCATTTTATGATAGCAGGAATGTGTCATTTTATTTATATTTGTGCACTTTTTCGGTATGGGTAATTTGCCTCAATTATATGTTATTATTTATCTCTGCTATTAAGGGTTGAATTCTAATTTCTAATTAACTATTTACTCAGAAATTTGTCTTTTAAATATCGCTTTAACAAATAGTGATATGTTGTGAACTATTTCCTCATGTTATTGTTGAATTACTGATTTAACAATCAATATCATTTTTCTGAACTACTTCCTAAATTTTGTTGGTTGATTATCTTAGTTAAAAGGTTTTTGAATAGGATGTGTTTCGGTATACTTAATATCAATTAATTGAACTTTTTTGTTAGCTTTATATTAATTATAAGCCAAATATATTTAAATCCCAATTATTTAAAATATCTTGCTCTCGGTTGGGTTAGATATACATCTGCCTGATTGAGATAAGATTAGGATAAATTTTCTTTGCTTTCATTTTAGAATAATTTTTCATTTAGATTTAATTCTACATTACTAGAAATCATTTTCCCAAAGAGACAAGACTTTATTTGTGGCTTGGCTAAGCCCCAAATTAGCTTAAGGATCACTTTCTTACCTAATCAGCAAGAGGGGTGATCTGATGTCTCTTCTCCATTGGTACACAAAAGTTATATTTTAAGCCATTGGAGATTGAGAAAAGGTAACTGAAACTAGTTAAACTAGTGGAAACCACCATTCCAAATGGAAAAGGAACTGCTTTAAGGTCCGGAGCGAGTGGTCATCCCCCATGTTGTTGCAGCGAATTTTGAGGCATCAATAGGACCATATCCCGGTTGCTAACCCAAAAATGGATTCTAACCTGCAGCAAACCATTAACGTCCAACTTGACCATAATTCGCAGCATATGGAATTTGTTGCTGAAATTTTTAGAATGCAATGCCCTGTGGTTGACCCTGCGAACCCAAAAGGTAACCTTGCGAACCCAATGGTTGACCTTGTGAGCCCAAGGGTCAACCTCGGGGCTACTAGGCGATGCCCTGAGGGTTTGACGACATGATACCAAGTGTCTTCTAAGGGTTTCCAAGTTGCCCCTGAGGGCCAGGTTGACCCAATTAAACAAAGACTTGGCTTTGCTAAGAGGAGGGTTGTCCTTACTGGACAAAAGGCTAACCTTGCTCAAAGGGAGTTTGGTCTTGTTGACCAAAAGGTTTTCCCTATTGATAAAATGAAAACTAACCTTGACGGGAAAAAGTTCGACTTTGCGGCCCATAAGGTCAATTTTGACCAAATATATGTTGAAAATTCAACAAGAAATGTGTGTCTAATTTAATTTTCCCTTAATTAAATTGGACAATAAAATGTAATCTTATCTCGTAATCACTTGTAATAGTTAATTGAGTGTGATAAACTCAATTAGCTCATAAATTTCGAGTTGAGGGTGGTTGGTGAGGCATGCAGAGTGATTCTATTAGTTATGGAGTTCGAATTATAGTTAGTGCATTAGTTGAATGCATGAGAAATCATTTAACTCAATTAATTGAGCTAAGGTCAGTTGAACTAGTTGTAACTGTATGTTGCACTAGTGAGAGATCAAGTGAATTAAATCAGATTTAATTCACATGCAGTGATCTGCCATGCAACTGTTGATTTACTATTAATAGTTGCATGCATGTCAGTTCCAGTGGAGACCCAATTGAAACAAAGGTTAAAGGGATGTTAACTATCAGTTATATCATTAGTAGGTTTCCCACATGCAGCAAACAACCATAGGATTTCCCATGAGAATTCCAAAGTTTTTGTAATATTCCTGAATTAGCATGCGGCTAATTAGAATATTGATTTTTGCTTTTATCACCTAGGAGTTGAATAAATGGGTAAGGAGGCCCATGCATAATAAAAATCTAAATAAAATCCCTCATGATGTTAAAAGGGATCAACATAGGAGCTGGATTTCACACCCTCATGTGTGAACATGGACATTTGCATGTGGACAAGGTCAAGTTTTACCAATTCAACAACACTGGGATAAGAGGTGGAGATCATCTTGTGAGACAGCACGGAGATAGTGGGAGGAAGATTCCTTGGTGGAGGAAACCCTAATGAGTGGGACCCAAGATGAGAAGGCTTCCACTTGTATAAAAGGAGGGCAAGGCATCCATAACAAGACATCTTATGTTATTGAATATTGAATTTGTGGTCTGCATGACTATCGTGCTTTCTTCAACTGTTTAGTTGAGATTATTGTGCTGCTTAGCACAAGGCATCTCTGTTTAGGAATTCCTTCTCCTTTCTTGAGAGGTCTCTTGAAGGAGCTTGTACTTCATTTCTCCACATCCAGGCTTGAGGCCAAGCATCCTCATTCAGCTACAACATTATTTCTGTATAGTGTAACGTTGTATTGTAGGGTGTTGTAGTTGGGATCCACATCACCACTTATGGAGCTTATCTTTCAGAGGAGGAAGCTTCCTTTCCTTTGGGAGATCAGTGAGGAAGGATTTGGAGGACATTTCAAATCTTGGCACTTGGCCAACCTAGTTTCTTTCACCTACAGCGCAGTATCCCTCAGTGACTGCGTTATTTCCAGTGAGCAGTTGCAGTGAGGGTTTTGCAGATTGTTTGGAGGGTAAGATCTTCAGTGATAGTGTTGGAACAGGGTACCCTACAAGCTACAAAAATAGTCTGTTTTTGTATACTTTTTATTATATTTATTCTAGCGCAGGGGTTTTGGGGTGGGACTAAGCCCCGAAAGCATTGTAATGGGTTAAAGGGTAGACCTGGAGTCTGCAAACCACAGTTTGCGGACCATAGGAAATATTAGGCTAGTTTGTTATAAAGAGAGGGACATTTTGAATTGTAAGGCAAGAAGATGATGAGATCTTGATGCGAATTGTGGCTTAGTAGATCTATTTGGGTTTTTGGGGAAACGACTCCTGTTGGTTGTGTGCGCAGAGATCCCAAGTCCTGTTGTGTGCGGACCCTGCATTTGTGTGTGTAGGACGGGTTTGGGTATTGTAAGAAGGAACTGCTGGGTTGATGAATGAGAGATATAGTTTGAGTAATTGAATCTCTGTGTACTATTTATGCGAATCTGTGATAGCTGTTGTATTATGCATATTTTGTGTTAAGCTGCAAAAGTACTGTGTAAGTGTTTTTACTGCATCTGGATCTGTTCTGTTATGTTCTATGCAATGCTGCAATATTGTCTTAGAAGTATATAATTTTTTGAGCACCATAAGTATAGTTGACCTTGCACATGTGGATGCGAAGGAGACATATAGATCTGGCTCTGAGATAGGTGATCTAGTCATTATAAAGCCAGACGCAGCTCTGCTTACCTTACCTATCCTCTCTCAGTGTGCGGAAACCTGGTTCCAGCACCCATCCATACTACTTCAAGTGAGACTTTGACCTGCGCAAGTAGGTCACTGCCGAAAGGGCTAGTAGTATAGGGGTTTCTTGGAAAACCTTAACCTTTGAACCTGGGTCAAGATCCCTCGAGCTAACAAATGGTTTCGTTGCCGATACCGGGAGAATTTTAAGAGAGGGATTGGGTAATGACAAGAGAGTACTGGAAGCCTGAAAGGAAGGAAACTGAAGAGTGGTTCGAAAAGCAAATTCAGGAATTTGCGATAACAGAGAATCGCAGCATGAGGTTAACGGTAGAAAATTGGAAAAACAGGTACATTCTCACAGAAAACTACGAAATTTTCTTTGTGACATTTGCAATCGAGCTTCAGGAGTGGCTGGCTAGGCTTGTAAAGTTCCAGAAGTGTTGGAAGGATGAACGAGTCACTCAGTGGACTCCAAGGTTGATCAAGCAGCTGGAAAGGACTAATAATACCATCACTCGCGTGGTGGATCACTGGGTGGACAGTGTGCTAGGAGGGTTTGTGACAGAATTTTCCATTGATCAGTTCGTCTCCTACTCTGAAGCAGAGCGGAGATTCTTTAAAGGTTTCCAAGGCAAGTTTCTAAAGACATTACCTTTGCTAATTAAGATAACATTGTGCGAGAAGAGTATTCTGTGTAGTCATACCGAGTGAATGACCTCGGATCTAGACGAGAGCACAACGCATAGTGGTAAATACTATCGAAACAACCTTGACGGGGGAAGATCTATCTATAACCCTCTGTGAGAGATGGCTGCACAAAGCCCCCCGGCTACACCGCCATCCAAGCCGCGCAAAGGTAAGAGTTCGCCCATACCACCACCTCTGCCGGACAATGATATGGCTGCGCACCTAAAACTACCTACCTTCAAGGGGGTAGGAGATGAGGATATGGACCGATTTTGGTTTGTTGCAGATTCTGTATGGACTATGAAAAATGTGACAAACAATACAGTGAAGAGGGCACAGTTGTCCCTAGCATTCGAAGAAAGAGCATTGGACTGGTATATGTGATACATATCTCAGAACGGGAATGCATCTATTCAAGATATTAAGGACGCTTTGAAGCAACAGTTCTGAAAGCCAAAATCTTACTCTCAATTAGTAGTAGAGGTGAAGGACTTCAAGCAAGGAGCGTGTGAATATATATGGGAGGTTGATCAGCGACTAAAGAGAGCAATCATGGAAGGAGTATTTGAGTATGAAGATAGACAACATACGGAATGGTTTATCGCTATGTTTTTGCCCCACCTACGCATGCCAATGAGTCACCAAACCTTCGAGTCGTAGGAAAAAGCTGTGGAAGTCGCTATGAAACTAGAAGTTGCGCCCAGAGAAGATACTTCGTTAGAAGTACAGCAAATTCAGGAGCAGCTTGGAGCTATGCACATGGAAATTCAGAACCTGCGAAAGGAACGAGGAAAAGGAGCCAGCACAGATCTATGGTGCATACGATGTCGGGTATCTGGCCATACGAAGGATCAATGCCCTCTATTGAAATATTACATGCAGGCAGGAGGACCTAGTCCGGTTCGTCCAGGAGCAAATGGAGAACCCAACCTAGTGCGTCCAGGCTCAAGCGGGTCTGTGTTATGGTGCGATGAATTCCGCATCGCGGGGCTGCACGATACGAACCATTGCCCCCAGCTAGGAGCGTATGTCCTAGAACTGAAGCAACAGTGGTGCAGGTTTTTCGGTCGGTAGGACACGATGAGCATAATTGTCAAACTTACGACCTGATGATAGATCGAGGAAACTTGTATAGGGTACAGTCATACCCTACATCACCTAGATCTCCCGCGAGCTTGGTGGCTCTCCAACAAGGGGCAGGGGAGGTCAGGGAGGAAGCACAGGTCGAGGATGTGGGCAGCTAATCTGTTATAAATGTGGGGAAGTAGGACACTTTGTAAGGGACTGCCCAAATCCTACAAGGCAATCTTGCAAATATTGGAGATATTTGGACCATGCAATCAAAGATTGCCCAATTTTGATATCAAAAATGCAAGAAAAGCAGCCCACACCCACGCAGAATGTGCAGAGAGTTAAAGTTGAGCTAAGGAACATAGACCCAAGTGTGAAATTCATAACACGTAATGGGATGGTCACCCGGGGACCAAAGGAAGAGGCTGCTAGGGATCATCTGACCTATCAAGAGGGATCGACCATGAAAATGGGACAAGAAACAATGGTCGTAGTTGACCAGGACTTCACTCGGGAAGAAGCAGCCACTGCGTAGGCACTGACACACCCCAAGACATATGAGGGGGTCAAGCCCTTTCTGTAGCCATGTATGAAGCTACTACGTAACCCAAAGGCTGTAGATAACCTTTAACAATTAATGAATAGTTGCGCAGCACGGCCCGATCCAACCCCAAGGACCAAGGATGTACAGAAACTATACAAGTATAAAAAATGCACCGAAAGAGAAATGAGGCTGACTGCGCAGATTGGTGACTACAAGATGGATCAGGTTATTTTGGACCTTGGATCAGATGCCAACGTGTTACTTAAACAAACATGGCAACGAATGTGAGAACCTAAGTTGGAATGGTCCACCATCCAGCTGTGCATGGAAAATCAACAGAAGGTCATCCCTCTGGGAAGGCTGCCAAAAATCATGGTAGATATCGCAGGAGTAAAGGCGCAAGCTGACTTTGAGGTAATATAAATCATAGAAGATGCGGACCCCTACCCTGCGCTCCTAGGACAGGACTGAGCTATAGATATGGGGGGTGTTATCAATCTCAAAAAGCACAGCATGGTGTTTGAAAATAACGGCACACGAGTAATAGTATTGTTGGATCACGCGGAAGGCACACAGTATACAGAGCCAGCGCGAGATGAGGAGGAAGTGGATCACATTTACAAGTTCACTACCGAGGACGAAGATTGGATTAACCCCACGGTGGAAGGAGTACTCTACTGGGAAAAGGACAGTGAATTATTTTCCAACTCTGATGGGGAACTAGAGAATTCGCAAGGCCGGTTGCATGAGGTTTCGGTGCTGTGATGTCTTCGGGTCACAAGGAACTTCCACTGCATCTCCTCTAAGGTAATAGACCTACCCTACTATCGGGATTTGGGTAACATTAAGGAATTTTTACGCGCATTCGAAGCAGAAGTTCCCAAGGGATGCAAGCTATGGGCCCTTAAGCTAGCCCTATGTGGAGCACCTGTGCGTTGGTGGGATATGCATGGGAAGGTATTCCATGATTGGGAGTAATGTCGGGATAAGATGATCCTATGATTTGAAGCTCCAGCTGGGAGACGGATCCAAAATTTCCTTGGGTCAAAAGACCCACGCAGATATTTGCTCACATGGGAAATGCAATGGTGCGCAAGAACCCCAAAAGAACGGGTCAACCTGTTTATCCATGCTCTAGGACTGCGTCCAACTACATGGTATTTAGATGCAGAGCTACATCAGCGCACTCACCATTGGGAGACTTTGCGGGATGAGTTTCTATGAACATTTAGGGTGGTAGATGGCACAAGAGCGCTCGACGCAACTCTGCAGAACACTGACACCTTGACTCAGGGTAGACCACGCCTGTACATCACATCCGAATCATGGGGAACACAGGTACCACACATGGTTGAATACTGCAGCCTTAGCCCAATAGAAGGAAAGGATGATCCCCGAACTATCCCAACCGTGGGACTAGACGGGATGCACACGGTTGCCAAGTTTTTAGGCTATACTTGAATCACATTACAACACACCCTACTTCGGCTATCATTTGGGATGCGCAAGTAGCACGGATGCTTCATCCAAGGTCGGTAGATCGGTGGGAATGCCATAGGGTGCAAACGATGACAGTCAGAACACTAAACTCTGGTAAAAAGGGAATATTACCATTACGGAAAACAGGTGGTTGGAAATTAATGCGGAAATTTATTATGAGTTTCTACTGTTTTCTTGATGGTAGGTTCCAAGTTAGATTCACTCTACCGTTGGATAGCCACGAGTACTATAAGGGAGAAAGGATAACTTGAATCAAGGTTCCATATCATCTCTGTAATTTTCATGTATTATTCTGCTTCTTGATTTTCTGGACCTTTAGCGTTTCTGTTCATACCCAATAAACTCACTTCTACTGCCTGTGAGTCTCCAAAACTAGAATCCCCTCCTTACGTTAATATGGCAGCCCCTAACCCCACGGACGCTTCCGCACTTACTAGTCCAGAGCCTACGAACATTACGTTGAGGGGGTCTAGGGACACAAAAATTGATAAGCTAATTGCCCTTTGTCTCCCTGAAGGGAAAATTTCCTTCAAACCCTGTGCAGATTAGTGTCAAAGCTATATGACGAAAGTTAACGCCCCTTCCAAACTTGGGATGATCGTAGGCTCCAGCCAGACGGGCTCGGAAGTAGCCATGAAAGATGGTACGCAACTGCCACAGATCACTGTGAGAGCTGACACAGTCGAGTCACAACTAGTCCTGCGAAAGAAAGGGTTGACTAACAAGGATACTACATCCCCCCGGGGTATGAAGCAGCACAGGGAACTTGTAAAGGAGCCCCAGAAAAAGCAGCATGCCCAACTCCTGGACTATGACACAACAATCATGCTAATTGTTTGTGATCTCGAGCAAATCACAGACGCACTTACTCTGGCTATAGAGGATCAGTGGGTGGCCATAGAAGCACAACAAAAGGTTGTAATCGACGCCATGCGGGTTGAGTTTCAAGACCTCCGGCCAAAGACAGATACGTTGTGCCCTACCAGCAGTACTGGGCTAACTGCAAATGAAATCCATGCTTATTCATTTCCTAGCACTGTACTGGTCGGCGCCCACCTTCTAATATCTACGGGACTACAATTAGACTTGGCAAATTTTCCCTGCGAGGTGTTACAGGGTTTACACACTGCCATGCTTCAATAGATCCATCATCTTGACTAGACCACACAGCAACAGCTCGATGTGGCCACGCCGATCATCGCACAACCTACCAAAGATGTATCCCTTGCTATCTCGCAAATGGCGCAGCTCGAAACAATGGTCCACCAGCTCGGCACAGAGGTCTTAGATGAGCTCCCAGCTTCAGCTCCACTCTGGGCTACCATAGAAGGCTTGGTTGCAGAACTAAACGCATCCCGAACCGAAATACAGACCCTCAAGACCCAAATGGACCGACAACTCACCGCATTACAAGCCCAAGTACAGCCTGCTACACCTCCGGAGGTACAAGCACGACATGCTGCGTTGGTAATAGAAGCTATGGACATCATTATAGGACAGCTTACTCTGGGTACTCAATTGCTCGAGGGGGCCATGCAAATTTGGATAGTAGCCCAGTTCAACCTGGTTCTTCAGATTATCAAGCACGACTTACGACAAAAGGAAGTTGCTTTCGACCAAATCGAAGCTACCTTGCTCTCCCTAGTCCCTACGCAGCATCTAGCACTCTTGAATACTAGCAACACACTCCGAGACACGATTACGGATCTCCGAAAAATGAAGCATGCCATCACAAAGCGCTTGAAGCCATGGGGCGACGCCACCCTCCAGCTATCACAAGATGCTCATGGCACAATCGAGCGACTCAACCAAATATTAGAGCGGGTTACCACGGCTACTGAAGGACTGACCTCCCAGAAGCTTGTAGACATCACACAGAGTGTTGCTACCCAGAGTCAAGAAGTGTTACCTCCGCTGATTGCAGCCATCAATACCTTACGTACGCAGATAGAGACCGCACCACCACAGTGACTCGGGACGAGTCACAAAATTGTGTTGGGGGACTGTTGGAACAAGGTCCCCTACAAGCAGTGAAACTGGTCCGATTTTGTATATTTTTTATTATATTTAGTCTAGCACAGGGGTTTTGGGGTGGGATAAAGCCCCGAAAGCATTGTAATGGGTTA
>CM076570.1:246611931-246897268 GCA_034641835.2 Pinus albicaulis
CTGGAAAATGTGTTATTTTAGCAAGTATTGTTGAGTTTTCCCATATTGGGATATTACAATACTTCCATGGGTATTGTTGACTATTATAAACATTATTCCAAGGTTAAGAAGAGAAAAAATCTGAATGCATACCTATAGGACGTGGCTACCATGGTCTCTTTGATACGATGAAATAAGAAGAATTAACATCCTCTCTTGATTCTTGAAGTACCGCCTTCAATCTGGGAAACTCAGGACACTGATTCGTAGAGTGCGCCAACTCATAGATGTTGCTCACGCTGACACTATTCAGTCCACATTCTCTTTCCAAATGTTTCTTTTTGCATCAGGGACAAAAAATTGCTAAGGCTACTTTAGCTTCTGCTTGTACTTTCTTGACTTGTACCGTAGTGATCTGGGCAGAGAGAGTGCTAAGGAGGTTAGTTTTTAAAATCCTCAAATAAGTTCCCGATATCTGCTCTGGTTACTCCTCCACTTGTGTAATTTTGTATCTGGAGTGAAGGGTCCTGAAGTAAAACTCTCCCCTTGATCGATCCTCTTGAGCTACACAGGCAAAGATTCATTATCTCATCAAACGTTTCTTGCGATATGTCTCCTTTTCCTATTATGTTCAGATGCTCCAAACAATCATCTCTTAAACCTCTTAAGAATATTGGTTTTAGAATTTATGGATCTAAGTTACTGAACTTAGACCTCTGTAAATTGTAATGAAATCGCTCCAGATAGTCTTCCAGGTTTTCCTCCTCCTTCTGTGCAATTTTGAAAATCTCGTCCTTCAAATCCCTGGTTCGGCAGTAGTCCTAATACTTAAATAGGAAGGCCTCTCTCATGTCATTCCAGGTTTGAATCGTGCCAATACCCAATCTCGTTAACCATCTTAATGCTTCTCATTTCAGGGTAGTAGGGAATAATTTCAGCTTCTGGTCATCTGAAGTGTAGTCATAACCTCTGTACAACACATCGAATTCGAACAGAAAGGTATCACGATCTTCAATAGCCATCCCCTGAAAGGATGGTAGGGATGATAAAGGAATATTCTTCATAGGAGCCTCATCCTGTGTTCTACTATTAGGAATTCAAAAGTAACAGAGCTATCTTTCTTGATATTCTCGTCCCCCATGGCTGATTCTTCCTGATGGGATGAATTGACGTCAGAGTGTAATGGAGATTGACAAATAGAAGGATCAGGCTGCTCCAGGACCAATTTTTTAACAGCACTACCAGTGTCCAATTGATGATCAACTGAATGTTATTCCTCAGGTCCCTGATGATCCCCACTGGTCTCTCTGTTTCCTTCAATTATCAGATCCTGATCAATGATTCTCCACTGCTATTTTGAATCTATAGTTTTGATCTCGGGAGTGGATATGCTATTCTAAGGATGGTGAGGTCCAGACACGGAAGACATCGATGATCCAAGGCTTGATATGGTAGCTGCTTTTTGTGGTCCATTCTTCCTATCATCTCTGTATGACGTGGACCGTTCCTTTTCTTCCCTTGAAATCAGATCTCCAAAGAATGTCTTCCTTCCCAAATCTGCACTCTTCTTTTCCTTCTTACAGCCCGTCTATCCTATAGTCAGTAGAGTGAGGGGGTGTTTGTATATGTTGATGTTGTCCTACTGGCACACATGGGCCCTATGTGTATCAATTCATCATATAATTTCTTCAGTTTCTACAGTAATGAGCCCGCCCAAGTTTGTTAGATCGGTGCGCAGGTTCTTACCTCTCGTCTTATTTCCCAAATACTGTATAGCTGAAGACACCCTAAAAAACACCCGAAATTCAACTCATAAGTATCCCAACAAGACATCGATGAGCCCACTCAAGTTTGTTTGACCGATGCGCAGGTTCTTACCTCTCATCTTACTGCCCGACAATTGTGTCACTGGAGACACTCTCTCATCTTACTGCCCGAAAATTGTGTCACTAGAGACACTCTATAAAAACACATGAAAATTTCACTTCTAAGAAACAACTCTGATTGATTGGATCGTCATTTCCATCCCCAGAAACAGCACCAAAATGTTGGGCTATATAAACCATTGTTAAATGAATAAACAACACACATTAATTATCAATCTAGGGACATCTGTTTATTCCAATGATAGTTGCACTGTCTGTGCCGATACACCAACCAGAAGCAATTTCAAAGAAAATAAATCGTTGTTGATGTAAACGCTGGAAGTAAATCACTCATGCAAAAATAAAATGATCTAAAAGATTGGAATCACACTTCAATTAATATGTTCTAGCACGCCGCACAATAAGTAACCAGCTGGTGTCTATAATATCATATGTGTAACAACATATAAAGTATTGAAATTGAAGCGGACATATTCACAGCTGAACAACAACAAAAAAACTCTACTAATACATAAACTAAAATATAAATACAGACACACAACTGCTTTAATCACTGCAATCCCTGCTAAGAAGGAGGGCCCTTCCTCCCTAGTAGGGCATAGGTAGAGAAAGAACCTAATAGAAACTAAATTGAATAATGCATGTAACAGCAATAACAGGATAATCTGTATTAATCTAAACACAATTATAGAGCCAAAATAATGATGTTCTCCACTAACCTTTCGACCTCTAGGGCCGAGAACTATATAGTGGTTACATCAGAAAATCAAGGGATAGATCAGTCATGAGAATCTTACGATTCTCATGTTGATTGAAATAGAACACATATAGTTATAACCACTCCCTAATAAAGTTCTGACTAGAAAATTATAGATTACAATCAAAATCGCCCTTAGGCTGTTATCCTAAAAATAAAATGCTAAAAAATTTCTACAGATATCGTAATAGAATCACAGTTGTAGTGTAACAGCTAGAGGACAGATCAACAACAAGTGTTGACGAAATCCAGTCAATGGTACAACTATATTAGCAGTTCGCCAGCGGGTCTGTAACAATAGTTTGTCGGCGGGTCTGCAACAACAAGGTGTAACAACATCTCTTTGCTGTAAAAACACCCTCTTAACTGCTCCTGTGAAATTCATGCTCGAGACCTTTGGTGCTATAAATGACATCTAAAAATACAACACAAAGACCATTGATCTTCTCCAAACATTCACCATAAATTAGTCATAAAAAGGTACGATATATCATAATAATTGGTGAATTGGCAGAGTAATAAAAACAAGGTGAAACAACACAAGTTAGGGTAGAAATGTAGGAAAAAGAGGCAAAGATACTCCCATCGGTTATAGTTATGAGGCAAAATAGGAAAAAAAAATCTAGAAAAAGTGTACAAAACTGGCACCCAACATCGGTTCCTGGCACAATGCCTGTTTAGGATGTTAAAAGGCCTTAGTATCTTATGGAGTCCAAGAAAATGCATATTTCTTCAGTAATTTTGTTATAGGTGTTGTTATTCTCCAATAATTCTTAACAAACTTGCGATAATACTCTGTCAACCCTATAAATCATTGCAGATGATTTATGGTTGTGTGGATTTTCCATTCCTTAATGCATTTAATTTTGTTAGGGTCTACCTTAACACCCTTATGAGATACAATATGACCCAAATATTCCACCTCATGTACTCCAAAGAAACATTTGGAGTATTTTTGATATAATTGTTTCTCCTCCAATAGTTTGAGCACCCTATCAACATGTTGAACATGATCCTTCCAATACTTGTAGAGTAGTATATCATCAAAAAATACAAACACATATTTTCTAAGGAAGGGTTTGAAAATGGAATTCATCAAACCTTGAAATTTAGAAGGTGCATTGGTAAGCCAAAAGGCATGACCAAGAATTCATAATTACCCTCATGAGTTCTAAATGTTGTTTTCATAATTTCTTCAGTATTCATTCTTATTCAATGATATCCTGAACGAATCTGATCCAACTTGGTGAAGTAAATTTCTCCATGTAATTCATCCAATAATTCATCAATGACGGGAATGGGAAATGTATCTTTAATAGTGAACTTTTTGTTGAGATTTAACAAGATGATGCTCCTATTGAAAATTATGCACCTTCACTAGGTGGGGCCCTATTGAGGCCTCAGAAATCTGTGGCAAAAACAAGGGGGATAACCACTCAGTCTGGACCTTAAGATAATTCCTTTTCCATTTGGGATAGTGGCTCCAACTGGATGTAATGGAACCAGTTTCCCAGGGTTGGATTTTTGTTTGATTGTTGGGTTTCTCTCAAAGGATTTGCATGAAGAATTACTAAAAACTAAAATAAATTTATTCTAAAATGCAAAACTTTGAATTAATTCTAATCTAATCTAACCCGGGATAATTCTAATTTGATGCGATCTAGAATCATATCTATTCAATCTGTGATGATTTACATCATCATACAATAGTGCAACTAATATTTCAAAAAAACAAAACAAAACAAAAACAAAAACAAAAAAAACCAATTTTTCCTATCTTTATATCATACAATAGTGCAACTAATATTTCAGAAAAAAACAATTGATTTCATATATAATTCATGAAAGATGGATTCATCACTAATATTCAAAACAGAATTAGCATACATGATAATAGTACTAGATGTGTACTGTCCTGTTCATCTGATTAGTGATAATAGGCCACATTCAACTCTTCTACCAATAAGTCTTTCAAAGAATACAAAAGTGCATCAACAGTGATCAACAAAATGATATACAACTGAAAAGACCATGTTCCATTATTTTATCAAGGCATCCACAAACTTACTTACAGTTAAGCATTCTTTGTAAATGTTCTCAATAAAATTTTGGATCCTTCTCTAAATGCATGAGAAGGGTTTAAATACTATACTAGCTAATTACAAAAATAGATTTATACAAAATATCTTATGAGGTGGTTTCAAACAGCCTCCCTCATTTCTAGTATCTAATTGCTAAAAATTGAAATTATAAAAACAAACTAACTAATAATCATGCCCAATGATAAGTTACTACCAGCTCTGCTTTTCTACTCACAAATATCGGACATCGGTTGACCTTGTGGAGGTTTTCCGAACCATGCCTTCATTTGTGCAGCAAATATAATATCCAGTAAAAGTAGATGTATTTTCTGAATGGAATTCAGAGAACAATTGAGTGTCATGATCTGACTGTGAGGTTTAACTAGTAGTTTCCAGTATGCTTCCCAATCAGTCTTTTTAAGCTGTGTAAGTGCTTCTTCTCGGAGTTGTCCTGCGTCTTTCCAAATTTTCTCTAAATCTCTGAGATCAGGAATCGATTTGTGATTTCCTTCTTTAATTAGGACCAGAAGTATGCAATATGTGGTTAATCATTTTGACCATATTCTTTGATATACCTGCTTCTCTGGCTATGGCCAATTCTACCTGTTTCACTTGTGCATCCCAGTCAGTAAAGAGGATATTTTTGAAAGTCTTATTCATCTTTGGGAGACCTGACTTTCCCCCTTCCTCTGAATCTTTCCATTCAATATAATCAGAGATTTTGGTATTGATTTCATTGAACTCAATTCTTTGATCAATGACTGTATTAGTCAACTGTTCACTGGTTTCCATGTGTGGAATTATGTCTGACATTTGTACAAAAAAGCAGGTTTTGTTGTTTTGAGAGCAAGACAATTAATGCAAATGCTTCTTTTATGAATTCCCCTGCAGTAGGAATACCTTCATATTTGGTAAGATCTTCTCTCAATTACTCAATCAGTGAATTTTTTCTAGATAACTCATTTTCATGACTTATCTTAAGCATTTCCATCTCTTGTTGTACTCTAAGGAGTTGTTGTTCTACCTTCTGATTTAAATTGTTTCTTTCTTCATCTAACTTCTGTTGTAGTTGCATGATTTTTTCATCCTTTTCCTGAACCAAAAATGGTAATTTTTTTGCCTTATCCATTGTTGTAGTGGTGTATGCACCAGCGAATTGAGATAACCAAGTTAAGTTTCAATTGGATTTGATGGAGTATCTTTCCATACTACTTCCATAACTTCATTTCCTGGGGGTGTTTCAATCCTTCTTCTTTTCCTTTGCTTCCTTACTACAGTTTTATGAAGAGGGCTGTTGAACACATCCAATGGGGGAATATCAGTCACCTCGAGGACAATCTCATCAGTAGGATTTGCAGGAATTATTTCTGTGTCTTGAGAGATTGTCTCAGGAGTTTTAATGATTTCTTTTGTTGAAACTATTTGTCCTTGTGGAGTCTGAAATTCTGTATTTTTCTCTGAAGAGGATGCCTCTGGAGTATTTGTTAATATCTTGTTGAATGAAGTTCGGATTTTATCTAATTCACTTTGATTTTGTGAATCTGATTGTTCTACTCTGATTTCTTGGATTTCTTTAGTCGTATAACTGGTAGCCATAACATTCTAAGGGATTATTCTAAGTCTTTGTTCTCTGAACTCATTGAATCTTTGTAGTTCTTCAGGATTTAGGTTCAATTTGACAAAAAATTTGACTTTTTAAAAAGTCCCAACAGATTTCAAAATATCTTTGAATCTATCATCAATGTGTATGATAGGCTTGAGTTTGACTGATAGAGTAAATTTGTTAGCAATATTTTCTGGGTTGAACTGCCTAGAGGGTAAAACGGGGAGCTTCAAAAGCTCAATCTTCTAACATCATTTCAATGCATGATTGAAATTACTGAGTGTAAATGTACCACATGAAATTGGGAAACTTGGCCATAGAGACTTCTTACTGTCTTTCAAAGATTAGTGAGTCCAATTACCAACGAGTTTGGTAAGTGACTTCTCTTGCCATCAATTTATACGAAACATATAAAGGAAGAACATGCGGGGGGAGCATAGCTTCCAAAAATTCTAATGTATGAAAAATGACTCTTCAATAAAATATCTCCCTATCATTTGAAGGTTTGAAATGGCTTCTTTAGTGAACCTAGGGATCATTCTCGTCAAACATTAGTTGATGCAATTGTTGTACAACTCCATAACATAGCTCGTGGAAATGTGGTACATAATTATGTTTCCCATATCTCTTTATGATTCAAATGAATCGGGGTAGGATCTTCGAGGGGTCTATTTCCATCCCATAACCGGAAATTTGGTAGAAAAACAGATGGCGCCAAAAAATATACGCGCTCATGAAAAATTGGGGAACGATTTGGAGGAGGAAGTTCTTGTTTAGTGATATTCATTAATTTCCTTAACTAAATTCTCGGAAAGTATAGTCGCCCAATTCGTTATGTGGGAATTAACACAAGAGTCAATTAGGGAAGCCAATTTATGGAGAACTTAGTATTATCGGGTAAACCATATAACTCGCATAGCATTGCTTTCTGCAAAATTATAAGGATTCGCAAGTGACGCGATAGGATACATACATGTTTTCTCATATTTGAACTTGTTATCTAGTTTCCTCCAACCTTGAATTGCCTTGAACGGGTCTTCGTTCTTCTTATCAAACTTTGAAATAAAGCTGATTGTTGTAGATGTCTTGCGGGTCGGGCAGCTTTATACATGATTTTCGGATCTTCGACTCTCAGAAAGAACCTAGAATCTCATTCTCGAAGGTCCTTAATTGTACTGTCTTTGATTTTTTGAATTGTCGAGCACCCATATAATCATGTCGATATATGGAAGAAGAGTATCCCTTGTTGCTATCCTATGGAGGAAAGCGCATGCAATATCTTTGAGCTAGTAAATTTGAGGGTGTTGCATCATCGGCGATTCTCGAGACTTCCACTACTTCGGCTCTTCGTATTCGAGAATAGTATAAATAAATTTCCACTTAGTAGCTCCTCCATCAACGGTGCGAGACGATATCGGAGACTATACGCGACATTTCGATTTTGTTCCGATTCGCAACAATCTGTTTGTCATGTTTCTAAATCACTTTGCGGATGGACATATCTTGAAGGATAATCCCTATTAAAGATAGAGCAAATGATTAAAATGATTGAAGATCTATTGAAATGATCTCTTTTGAAATAAAAAATGCGGGAAACAGGTATATCATTAATTAATCATACTCGAACCAATAATTGTTTTACATTGGGATGATAAAACACAATTAATATTTCCCGACATGATTTATTTTTGCGTAAAACCTTTATTCAAACTTTGTCAAATCAATCGTGTCACGCCCTTTGAACTCGTCTTAATGAAGTGCATTACCTTTTTTTTATGTGATATGTGATTTCGCGATATCGTGAAATCACAAAATCGTGAAGTCACGATATCGCAATATCTCAATATTGGAACTTTGGTAAGAATTTCTTAAAGTTTTACAACATAAATCTACGATATGCGATTTATAATGTTGCTTGCGAAATTTCAAATCGGCGATCGCAAAATGAGGATTTCGTTGGTTTATTGTTTTAACTTCTAATAAGAAAATATTTGTGCAGAAATGTGATTTGCGATATGGATGTTTTATTAATTGATTTTTTTGTTTTTTTTATATTTTTTATTAAATAAAAAGTGTCGATGTTTTTTGGAGTTTGATTTTTATCAAAGACAAAAAATACATTTTTTAAAAAAAGGGTCCCTATTTCTATTTATCAAAGGTCTAGATTATTTTGAAAATGAAAATGGGGGGTGTTGTTACATAGCACAACAATTGGCGATTCACTTGGGAGAACCGGATATCTCTGATTGGTTTATTTTGATATTTCTAAACTTTAAAAACAAGAAAAATATATAAGAATAAAAGTAATATGATTCATGAATTAAACAATATTTTTTTCAGAATATAATCTATTTACTTATCTCATTTCCTCTTAATTAACCCCTTCGATGATAATACATAGGTATTTGTATCGATCGGTACTTAGATTTAAAAAATATAAAGTAGGTATTCTCTAAAAAAAAATCATAGATTTTTACTCATTTATCACGAGATAGAGCCACTGGCGTTTATTGTAGAAAATTTGCTGAATAATGATCAATTATTCACCAAGACTATCCCGATCACATACAATTCGAATTTATATGCAACACATAATCTCTTCCACTCGGATCATCACACATGCGGAAATAAAATCAAGAGATAGCACATCAAATCATCATACACATTAACACGGTATGTATGGGGAAAGCTTATATCGAAAACCCCACGGATATTGTGTATATTATAATGGAGAAATCATGTAACAACTCAAGTACAATACTCCTCACAAGTACTCGGGTACTATCTCACAAAGTTACACACAAACTCAGCTCGATTTTGAGCAGTTCCCGGGTTCAAAACTCACCGTCTACTGCCTTGCCTCTATTGCGCAATCATGGCTTTCGTCTATATGTAGATCCAAGGTTTGAATCTCCTTGGCTTGACAGCACGCAATCATCATGGGAAATTCCTCCAAGTGTGGTGCAAATCTCATGCACAACCGATGTCGCCATTGATAGCTAACTCCACCCCTTTCATCTACTTCTTTCATCGGTCTCCACCGAAGCGATCATGCACTCTGTAGTGAACCGATGTGTTCTTGAGTTGAATAATGAGTTACTAATTAATGAATTAAATAATATTTAATTCACTCCACTCATAACTAATTGATTAGCTAGTTAAACTAATCTCAACTAGTTCAACTAAAAATAAAAATGCGAACACAACTCCACTAGTCTGTCTCATTAACTCCACCAAACTTCTACCACGCGAAGTCCTAACCGAAGTCAACCATGCATGATGCCATCAAACCCTTTGGGAATAGCGTAATTCCTCTGCCAGATGCATGAGCCACTACAGTAGCTCGAACCGAAGTGCTCCAGAGAGAGTAACCGATGTTTAGAGTCCAAATATTATTAAGGGTAAATAATATTTGACTTCTCTATTTTTAGGATAGGCGAGTCTAAAAATAGACTTCGACCTATCGACCTATAGGTCACAAAAATAGAGGTCCATCTATTTTTTACCAACATGACCAATAATCCAAGAATAACATCATCGCAACCCCCTGGACCATGCTCCATATGTCTAAAAATAGACATAGTCTAAAAATAGACTTTGCGCCGAGATTCGCCTCGCGAGACCCACTTAGTGAAGGCGGCTTCATTTCACTAAGCTCCATCATCTTGCTACATTTTCAACACTCCCTCTCGAGCAAGATATGGATTATCCGCAACCCCTATCCCTGCGTACGTGGAATTCGAACTTGCTCTTGGTGAGCGCCTAGTCGAGATGTCGGCATCCCGATCCTCCGTGGGAACATATGAAAGCATCATGATTCTCACGTCGAACACAATCTCCGATATGATGGTACACGATGTCGATGTGTTTGGACCTATCATGAAATACTGGATTAGCCGAGAGTTTAATGCAACTCTGGTTATCACGAGTAAATCACCGTAGGCTCCAAATGCAACCCTTTGAACAAACCCTGCGAGGATCTTCCTCATCCAAATAGCCTCGCATGCGACCCAAACTAGTCGCCATGTACTCAAACCCTCTCGTTGGACCGAGTGCCACGGATCTCTCGCTCCCTGCCGTACTGTGAAACTATCGTCGACCCAATGTTGAAAACTCCTCCACGAGTGCTCTTCAGGTCCGTTGGGCTCCCCTGCCCAATGCGCATCGGTGAGCGAAAAGCTTCGCTCCATCCTCCTGTCTGTACCATAGACCATATCCCGATGTGCCTCCGATATAGCACAATACATGCTTGCTCGCCTTCCAAAAGAGATTGGTAGGCTTAACCATAGCTTGCGAAAAGGCCGGTTAATCGCATAGCATATATCGGGTCGTGTATTGACTCGGATACATAAGCGACCCCACCAGCGTCGATAGATAGTGGCATCCACTACCTCGCCGAGTAGCATCCTCCTTCCTCCAACCACCAGGGAAGAGGAGTGTCAACGAGCTTGCAGACCTATCATGTTGAACCTCTCCGGAATCTCCCGGGCATACTTGCCCCGAGAAACAAACGATCCTCGTTCGCCGCCAAATCTCCAATCCCGGAAATAATGAAGGATGCCCGAGTCCTTCATCTCAAACTCTCGTGCAAGATCCTCCTTGCATGAAAGTATCAACTGCTCATCTCCGAGTCAAAATCATATCATCTACATACGACGATGATCAACAACTTCCCCTCCACCAAAATCCGTACGAGTTAGGATCCGCCTCACTCTTGGAGAATCCAAGCCCGGTGGAAGTAGCTGTCTATCCGAGTGTACCAAGCACGAGGTGCTTGCTTTCAGCCCTTACAGTGCTCTCTTGAGTCGGCACACATGCGACTCACTCTAAAAGATCTCAAAACCTTCGAGGCCGCTTCTATGTACACCTCCTCCTCAATAACTCCATTAAGGAACGCGAGTCTTCACATCCATCCGATGAATGTGCCACCCCATCTGCAGCTGAGAGAGCAAGGATCGTCCGTATGGAAGAGTACCTTGCGACGGGTGAAAAATTCTCCTAATAGTCAATCCCTCGATCCGTGAGAAGCCACGGGCGACAAATCTTGCCTTGTACTTCTCCACACTCCCGTCGGCCGCGCCGCTTCACCTGTAGATCCATCGTGAACCCACGCACCGATTTCCCCACTCTGGTCTTGGGACAATCTCCCATGCACTTTATTCTCGACGATCGAATCATATTCTTCGATCATGGCATCAACCCATGCGGGTTCCTCCACGACTTCCTCAAAAGAGGATGGCTCTGTCACAACACATTGACTCACAAGAGCCATGTATCCGATGTACCGATCCCGATGGATCGTCTCTCGTCTACACCTGTGTCTGTAGGTGGTCCTACAACCTTCTCCGCATCCCAAGCTAGTTGCTCGGGCTTCGTCAGTGCGCATGCGCCCTCGCGATGGTTGGCGCCGCATGGGTGGTTTCTTCCACCTCTTGAACCTCCTCTTGTGGCTGATCCACATCCGGAAGCTTCTCCTTAGGGACATGCAAGTGTAGCTCCCTCTCAAGCGAACACTGCATGGCTTTCTCCTCCGAAATTTTATATCCCGTCGCACAACGGTCTTGCGATCGTCTAACAAATACACTCGATAGATGTGAGGTGTATCGATGTAACCCACAAATATTCCAACCTCGGTGGTTGGATCCAGACCTTCCTTCTCGCATCCTTCGTCACATGCATGTAGACGAGAGAACCAAAGATCCGCAAATGGGAAATATCGGGCCTCTTGCGGAATAAGCCTCCTCGGTGTACTCATGCCAAGAACCTTGTGAGGACAACGGTTACGCATATACATCGCTGTCACCGCATGCCTCGACCCACAAGTGAAGGGTAGGCCCCGATCATGCAACATCACCCGTGCGGGACCCACGATTGTTTCTCGTTCTTCCGCTCGGCCCACCCCCATCTCACGCCGTGGGTTATGGGGGTGCGATGAGCTCTCTCCAAATCCCCTTACGCGCTGAAAAGTCCTTGAATTCAACCGAGATGAATTCACCACCATTATCACTCCTTAGAGCAATCACCTTCTTCCCCGACTCCTTCTCGACCAGGTGCTTTAAACTCACGAACTTCGCGAATGTATCGCTCTTCTTCGCATGAAGAAGATCCGAAAGCACTTTCGAGAGAAATCATCAACAAATATCACATAATACTTGTGCTTTCGACGTCGAAAGCAACCGAGAAAGGACCACACACATCTGTGTGAACTCTCTCAAGGATCGTCGTGGCGCGACTATCCTTCTCGTGAAAGGTGGCTTTCAAATACTTCCCTAAGGTACACCCCCTTGCACCGATCCGAGCGCGCAAGAGTGCCCTAGGAAGCCTAGATAATCACGTGCAGAATCTTCAAAGCTCCATGGTGAAGGTGGCCCAATCTCCCCCGTGCCACGCTCACCCTCATCATCCCGGCTCACCACTTCTCCCGCCTTGCATGCCATAGTTGCGCAGCACCATCTACCCGTAAGCGATAAAGGTTCTTGGTTCGAACCCCTATCTTCCGGGTCTCTCAGGTGGTCTTCATCGCGCAAGAAGGCTTTTCCTTCGCGAAGACCACATCATACCCCTTATCCTCCAACATCGCCTACAGAGATCAAGTTCTTCTTCAATCCCATGTACATGCATGACATCCTTCAATACAAAGGGTTTACCGGACTCCCTGCGAAAGGATATGGTACCGATACCCGATCGCACTCGTATCTACCATCATCGCCCATCTCGATGTGCACACCCAAATCTTTGTCCTCCGGATACGAGAACAAATCCCGATCTCCCGTCATATGAAATGATGCACCGATTTGTCCAAGAACCATACCGATCCCATCACACTTGAAACCAAGCATGCGATCGGCTGAAAATTCAAGCTCGAAGCTGCGAAGCAAAGCTTCTCCATCCTGCGAATCTTCCCGCTTGCTTGTTCTTCTTATTTGGACAATTGGTAGCATAATGTCCATGATCATGGCGGTGAAAACACTTCACTTTCGCCATATCCTGCTTCTTGTCCTTTGCACCGAGAATGAGAGGTTTTCTTACCCTTCCCCTTCTTTTCTTTGGCAACCAAAGCGCAATTTTCTTCATCAGCTCCCTTTCGATGAAGATCCATCTCGAGTAGTCCTCCTTATCTCCTCCCGCATGAGATCCGCTCAAAGGCGCTCCCATCCCGGCAGACTTCTCCCGATCATTGACATTATCTTGATATGAGTGCCAAGCCTTCGGAAGACCAAGGAGATCCGGGGTCGACCATGTCCTCGTCTTGACAGTCACCCCCACACTTCCCGACTCATCTCTCGCATTGAGTGAACTTCGTGAGGTATTTGGCGATCACTGTCGCCCTTCTCCATCTTGATGTTCACGAGCTTATCTTTGAGCGCCGACTTCCTTTGGTCGCTCTTGCTACGGAATAGATCCGTCAAAGCTTTCCACATTAAATATGGAGTAGCCTTTCCATGCAGAGCTGGATACAATATGATCCTTCGACGCCCTCCAACAGGGATCCTTCGACACTTCGCCATCTTCTTTTGCCATGCTTCGACTTCAGCAGGGATCGGTGGGCTTTTGGAAATCCATATCTATGAACTCCTTCGGACCATTATCTTCTAATCGCCTCCATGCGATCCTTCCATGCAACATAATTCGAACCGCCTTCAAGAGCATATTCGAGTCGCAAAGCGAATTGAAAGACATTTTTCAACACTGGCACCAAGAAAACAAAAGCTGCCGCAAAATTTTGAATTCCACCTCAAAGCTCCATCGCTCTAGATGCGTGAGAACAAATTATTTCTAGCACGAGATTGAGCGCAAGAGGGCATTTACCGGACCTTTCACTTTCCGAAGAAAGATGAATCCGGAGGCTACTCAGCCCGCATGCGGACTCGTCTCATCGAAATAAGTTTGTAATCACTTTGTGATGATCAATCTCTTGCTTCAATAGCTCCGATACCATGTAGAAATTTGCTGAATAATGATCAATTATTCACCGAGACTATCATGATCACATAAAATTCGAATTTATATGCAACACATAATCTCTTCCACTCGGATCATCACACATGCGGAAATAAAATCAAGCGATAGCACATCAAATCATCATACACATTAACACGAGTATGTATGGGGAAATATTATATCCGAAAAACCCCGCAACTATTGTGTATATTATAATGGAGAAATCATGTAACAAATTAGTACAATAATCCTCACAAGTACTCAGTACTATCTCATAAAGTTACACACAAACTAGCTCGATTTTGAGCAAAGTTATCGGTTCAAAACTCACCGTCAATTGCCTTGCCTCTATTGCGCAATCATGGCCTCGTCTATAGAGATCCAAGGTTCGAATCTCCTTGGCTTGACGAGCCGCAATCATCATGGGAAATTCCTCCAAGTGTGGTGCAAATCTCATGCACAAGCGATGTCGCCAATCGATAGCTAACTCCACCCTTTCATCTACCTCTTTCACTAGTCTCCACCGAGCGATCATGCACCGTAGTGAACTGATGTGTTCTTGAGTTGAATAATGAGTTACTAAGTAATGAATTAAATAATATTTAATTCACTCCACTCATAACTAATTGATTAGCTAGTTAAACTAATCTCAACTAGTTCAACTAAAATAAAACGAACACAACTCCACTAGTCGTCTCATTAACTCCACCAAACTTACGCCACTCGAAGTCCTAACTCAAGTCAACCATGCATGATGCCATCAAACCCTTGGGAATAGCATAATTCCTCTCGTCGGATGCATGAGCCACTTCGTAGCTCGAACCGAAGTGCTCCAAGAAAGTAAAGCCACTGTTTAGAGTCCAAATATTATTAAGGGTAAATAATATTTGACTTCTCTATTTTTAGGATAGGCGGTCTAAAAATAGACTTCGACCTATCGACCTCTAGGTCACAAAAAATAGAGGTCCATCTATTTTTACCAACATGACCAATACTCCAAGAATAACATACACGCAACCCCCTGGACCATGCTCCATATGTCTAAAAATAGACTTTGCGCGAATTCGCTGCGAACCCACTTAGTGAAGGCGACTTCATTTCACTAAGCTCCATCATCTTGTTGCATTTTCAACATTTATAACCTCGACGAGGGTTATGTTTTAACCAATAATGATTCATGGTCCCATATGAATTTTATTTCTTTATTTCAAAAATATAATTATGACATATCATTGAATTTCTTTTTCTTGACACATTTTCAAAATCATTGTCCAAGTTTGGTGGCTCGATAGTGGCAATGTCACTCACTCGATAGTAATTTAGACTAAACAAGTTGGCTCGTGATGAGACCCCTTACCTATTTATTTTTTATAATCATTTAGCTATTACCCCTGTTATAGTATGCAATATTGGTAATATCAGTCTATATTATTTCTCTATGATCATGATAAACAAGCTCATGATGAGACTTATTTTTCTTTTGAATTTGTTCATTATATATTTTTTCTTTTATATTTTTGAATTATACTTTGAAAAAAAGAGATTTTATCGGATGGGATGAATCATTAGCTCATTTAAGAGTTATAGATGATAATTATAGAGTTGGTAGATGCCTTTTTATAGAGAATCCTTTTCTAAGTTAAAAAATTTCCTTTTTGGTGATACATAATAATTATATTTTATGATATCTAGAGTCTTTTTTTAGAAAGAAAATGCCTTTAGTAAATTTCAAATTATTCCAAAAAATATGAAGTTTATTCAATTCTCATAGTTATAATCATATTTTAACTTTACTTATTTATAGAAGCAAAAAAATCAAAATAATTTATCGAAATTTTGAAAAATTTGAATCAACCAAAAAATGATGTTATTTTCAACTCTTATTTTCCTAAAGCAAAATAAAATTTAAAAGATTGATTTCCTAAGAGAAATATTTTTTGAGAATTTGACCATTCACGAGCAAGTAATATTTCTTACGATAAGTCTTGCAATAAAAAAGGTGGATAGGCCTATTTTTACGAATGATCAGAAATGGACCAAGCCATAATCTTTAGAATTTGGTATGCTTACCTTTTTTCCTCGTGTGCCTTATCCCATTTCAAAACAAGGTCTCCAATCTCTAAAGCTTTTGAGCTGGTGGATACTATGTCAAATGAGGCTTTCACTACTTGTTGATGATGAGCATGTATAGCTTTGGTTTTTTCTCTCTGTTCTTCCATTTTGAGAAATTTGATCTTGTCTAAGTCGAAGGGAAGATGAAGGATTTTCATCAATAAACTGCACTAAAGAAAATGATGGTATTGTTACGTTTGTGGGTAGAGCGCTTCTTTCCCATAAACTAACACAAATGGAGAAGTACATATTGAGGCTTTATGGGTGATTCTATCTCGCCCAAAGAGAAAATAATAGTGCTTTGTGCCAATTTTTATTATTTTGTTCTATAGTTCGTTTGATGATTCGATAAGGTTTTTATTTGTAGATTCGGCTAATCCATTACCTTGTGGGTAATAGTTAGTTGAGTATTTTAATTTAAAACCTCTTTTCAAAGAAAAATTCTATCATGGCATTTCCAGAAAAAGTAAGACGCATTATCAAATATCAAATGCCGATGGGAGACCAAACTCTGGTGATTATGAGCTGATCAACAAAATCTGTAATACTTTGTGTATTAACCACCTTTAATGGGATAGCTTCTACCCATTTTGTGAAATAATCGATTTGAGGTTAGAATATAATTTTTTTTGTTTTGAAGAGTTAGGAGTTATTTCACCTATGATATCTAATCCCCCATTGTTCGAATGGATGTTGGATATTCTATCGGTTGTAGTGGAAATGATGCTTTTCTTTCTTTTCCAGTATGAGTTTTACATACTTTACATTTTCTCGCATATTCATGTGCATCTTTAAACGAGTTTGCCAATAGTAACCAGACATGCGATATTTTATAAGTTGTGGTGTTTCCTCCAAAATGACCTCCAGTTGATGCATCGTCATGTAATTCCTACATTACTTTTTTCGAGTTTTAGCTTTTTTCTAAACATATCAATAATACATAATCATAATTCTTCCTAAATAACGCATCATCTATGAGTTGATATTGACTTTCTTTAAGCCTCGAAAGCACGCTTTGACTATATAATTGAGATATAATGGAGCATATCCATTTTTCAAGAAAAAATTTCATATCGACATATTGTAATCGAGAATCATTTAAGCTTACCTCGGATAGTTGTATTTCATTTGTTTGATATTCTTCTATTGGTAAATGAGAGGCTCCGAGTTAACATCCTACAAAGACCTTGTCCTTTAACAATTTTAGCAGGATGTATCTCTACATCATATTCTTCAAGTGCGGTGACCCAATTTGCTCTCTTCTCTCCTACTTCTCGTTGGATTAATAATTGTCTTATCGATGAGTAAGGTACTATTATTTTAGTATGTGTTTTTAGGAGAAAAGGTCCGAAATGTTTCAAGGCTTTAAATACAGCATAAGCTTGTTTTTCCACGGCCGAATAATTTAACTCAACACCTTGAAGGTTAGAACTAAAAAATGCAATTGGTGCTTCAATGTTTTGATCATTTAATCGTGTCAAAACTGCTACTTATGATGTATCATAAGAAAATGTATATAATACAAATGATTTAAGAAAAATCGGGAGTATTTAAAGAGGGGCTTTCAATGATGGCTTTTTTAATCAACTAAAAAGAATTTCTCTCTTCTTTTCCCCATTTAAAAATTGAATTTTTCTTGATCATTGATTGCAAGGGTAAGATGATTTGAGAAAAATCGAGAACAAATCTTTTTTACAAAATTAATTAGTCCTAAAAATGATTGCATCATTTTTTTATTGTGTGGTAGAGGAATATTTTCAATTTCTTGAATCCTATCGAGGGTCAATATGGATTCCTTTTTTAAGAGACAATGAACCCTAATAATTTACCTTACGATAAAGTGAAATAACATTTTTTAGGATTCAAAGAAATTCTGAATTTTCTACATCTTTCAAAAAATGTTTTTTAGGTGATTAATGTGATTATTTCTATGCTTAGAGTATGATAATTTCATCTAAGTATATAACAACCGATCTATTGATTAATCCTCTAAAAGCTATATCCATAGCATGTTGAAATGTAGCACCAACATTAATCAACCCAAAAGGCATTTTTTTGGTATGCGTATGTTCCCCATTTTGTTACGAATGTTGTCTTTAGTCTATCATCATGATGTACCATGATCCGATTGTATCCTAAAAATCCATCGAGGAAACACATCAATTCGGATCCCTCGCAACCGATCGTAATATCCGTTCCATGGTAGGCAAGGGAAAATTATCTTTTTGGCAAGCTCTATTCAAATTTCTAAAGTCTATGCAAATCCTAATGTCTCCATTATTCTTTTCTAACTTCGGAACCATGTTTGACACTCATTTCGAATGTCTAACGGGGAAGAATAACCTTGGCTTTGAGCATTTTATTTAATTCAAATTTAATTTGACTTTCTAAATTTGGATGAATTTTTTCTAAGTTTTTGTTGAACAGAGCTTATCATCCGAAATCATAGATATGGTATGCTGAATTATGGAAGTATCATATGTCTTAAGATCTAAATAATCCCATGCAAATCTATCTTTATATGTTTTCAACAATTTAATAAATGACATCCTTTCTTTAGGTTTTAAACCAAGACCTAAGTTAATGTTTTGAGGTTTTTTCTGGGTGTACCAAGATTAATCAATTCAAATTTTAAAGTTTAACTTCTGTGTTTTTGAATTGGTAGTCTTCTTAAACCTATCTTTCAAATAATAAAGATCTTCCATTTTGACTACAAATTTAGGAATTGGATTAGTATTTGGTTTATCTTCAATTTGTAAATCATGTTCATGTTCATCTACGATTTGACCTTCATAAGCTCACGTCTAATGTAAGAAAGTCTACTATATCCGCATCATTGTTAAATACTCTCCGAGTTTGTTACATTATCGAGAATGGAAGGCCTAAAAATTAACTCAATTGAAAATATATCTCGGGCTAAATCTTTCGGATGGTATAATTTTAGATGCTACATTAGCAAGTAAATCAGACACTTGCATTTTTGTAATCTAGAAGCTGTGGAGATATTAAATGCGATGAAAATGGGAATTAAGACTCGAGCTAAAGTTTTATAATGTTTCAAATGTCCAGAAAATACAATGAATTGTATTTACGACTTGTCTAACAATTATTTCAGAATCTCCATATACTTGCAAATATTTAACATTCAATCCTATAGCTTTATACTAGACCTTGTATCAATGCTTCATATTCAACGGTATTATTTGTGCATCGAAATTCAAGTTTGCAAGCTAACATTGTTTTCTCTCCTTGTGGATCGATTAAAACGCAACTCGCTTCTCTGCAACATCTTCTAATTTTGAAACCATCAAAGTATAGAGTCCAAAAATAAATACTGTTTTGGAATTTGATTGCTAAGATTAACACATCTAGAAGCGTTTGTTTGAGAAAAATTTTTCAATTTGAGAAATAGCAGTGTTTGTTAAAAAAGGTGAAATCTAGGCATTGAATGATCCAAGAAATGATTCAAATTTGAATAATTTCCAATAATATTATTAGTGAAAGCTACGAGTTCATTTGCTTCTTCTAGTTCGGTGATTGTATGTTTCATAAATTTTTCACGTTCAATTCGATTTGATTTGGTTTTCCATTGTATGGTAACCACATGTGTGACCAATCGGTAGCAAAATATCCATGTAACTTTTCATACCAATCCTTGCTTAAAATAAGACCATAAAATTCGAGGGATGTCTCGCGACCAAAATATCAATTACTTGCAAAGTACCTTTGGATTGGATGATAATCTAATAGATACCGACAACATTTCTCCAATAACTTCGACTCTTGTTCTATCCAATTGAACTATATGTACAACAGAATTTTTGAGGAGTGATTTTCAATTTTTGTACAAAGCTGTTCTTGGTCGTTTGAAGAGGCTCGTGAATCGATAAGACAATTATGAACATTTTTGTTGAAAATCTCATAAGTCAAAAAGTAAAGGAGGAGTGTGAAAATAGATCTATCAACAATTGAAACAAGATCATTGGGATTTACTTTTTCTTGGAGATAACTAAGGTTTTCCCATATCTTTAGAAGCTTGAGCTATAATTGGTGGTTGTATAGGCTCTACGATGGATTTCCTTGAGTTCTCTTAGTAAAATTTTATGTTGTTGTTTGAGTTTGGTCATTTCGTGTAACAAAACATTTGCTTTGGTCTTTTTCATATCTTCAACTATATTATATTCCATTGTATCCGAAACTATAAAAGTTTTAGAAGTTGTATTAGAATACTGTCTTAACAGTTTAGATTTTCTAGCTGTTGTTTTCTCCTTAGTGGGGAGATATTTACGTTTCGATTTGATATAGCTTGAATCGAAAAAATATTTACTTCTTGTAGACACGAGCATAGCTTCACTTTCTTCCTCTGTGGGGAGAATGAAATCCAATAAACCATTCAGTTCAACTTCTTCTTCGGACTCTAGTTCCCTGTTCATATGGTGACGGGATCTTCGGTATCTTGATCGGATTCAAAGCATTTGAGATCACATTTGGAGGCTGAGATGTTGAAGAAGGAGTTTTTCTTAAATGGGCGAAATGATTTATTAGGGGGTTGAGGTTTCAACAACCTATTTCTTTATTTCAATCATGTCGTTTTACATAGTCTTTAATACTTTTTGAAGACCTTCAAGATCAAATGGATATTTCAAGACTTTCTTTTTGGAATCTTGACTAAATTTTCACTTTCTTTGATTTCTGTCTTCTATCTACGATCATTTTTCTAATGCTAAGATTCTTTTCTCTACAAAGAAGAGCTTATTTTATGTTCTCTAAAAGGGTGACTTTACAGACTCTATCTACAAAAATTAGCTATATTAGAAGGAAAAGAGGAAATATACCACTCTATTTGTACATCAACAATGGGCTTGAAAGCGATTGGAATTTTTGTTTAATAACTTGTTAAATATGGAGTTGAAATCTTTGATCCTTTCCCACGAATTTTTTTTAAAGATTGGAAAGAGAATTAATTAGGGATGCAATAGTTCTATCATCTCCAAAATTTTGCAAGAAAAACTTACTCAAAAGTTTCCCAATCGGCAATAAATCCCTGTTGGAAGTGAAAAGTACCGAGGATCTGCGGATCCTTGTAAGATGTATAAGGAAACAATCTAACGATAATATCTTCATGAGAAACTCCATTAAGATTCATGGCTAACATAAAATTATTGATATGTTCTTCGCAGGGAAGACCATCATCCGGATTATATTTAGGTAACCATTTTTTCCGGATGATCCGGAAGAGGATTTGGATTTTCTATCAATACAACACCAAGATTCATCCAAGGTCAATTGGCCATAATTGGATTTGAAGTTTTGTGAAGATATAGAATTAGATCCGTGAGTAGGGGGAATGAATGAAGAACTTACAACTGGAACAATACTACTACTTGTGACGAGTAATAATTGTTTGAGTAGAGGAAACGAAAGACTAAGAAGATGCAGATTGAGTAAGAGGATGTGAAGAAGTAATTGAAGGAAAATTTGGTGTGACTTCACTTGTATCTGACTTAGATCTGGATATAGAAACCTTTTTGTAAAATGATTCAATTGGAAATTCAAAAGGCGAAATTCCAAGTTTCTCACTTTTGGATCTAGTTAATATACCGAGTTTCTCTAAATAGAGAAGTAACGCTTTCTTTAGAAGATTATGGGTTAACTGGATTTTCAGCAAAAATAGATATTCCTTCTAATTTTTGAATTAAAGACTCGAAATTCGGGAGACTCGGGAGTGAATTACGAAGTAGATGATTGTCGAGATACTTCAGGAGATGATGGAAAGGTTTCTACTATTTCCGATTTTTGAGTTGGTGATCTAAAATGTGATCGGGAAGTTGTAGAATGCTTTTGGGGAGATCGACTCTTATGAGGGCTTCTAGTTTTGAGGTTTAGATTTATATGTCATTCATATTCAGGCCCTCCTTCTAGCGCCAAAAAATGTTGAGGCCTTAGAAATGCATGGAAACAACAAGGGGGGATAACCACCCGATCAAGACCTTAAGACAGCTTCTTTTTTCCGTTTGGGATAGTGGCTCGACTAGATTTAATGGGACTAGTTTCCCGAGTTTGGTTTTTGTTTGATTGTTGGGTTTCTCAAAGGATTTGCATGAAGAATTACTAAAAAACTAAAATAAATTTATTCTAAAATTCAAAACTTTGAATTAAGTCTAATCTAATCTAAACCGGGATAATTCTAATTTGATGCGATCTAGAATGATATCTATTCAATCCGTGATGATTTGGATCATCACGGATCTAATAGAATTAATACTTCAGTAAGATGATTCTCTTGAGAAATAATTAATCAAAATAAAATGAGAAACATGTTTCATATATTTTATGACCATATACAAAACAAACCAATTTCTATCTTTACATCGTACAATAGTGCAAGCTGATATTTCGGATGCAAAAAAAATTGATTTTCATATATAATTCAAGAAAATTTGGATTCATCACTAATATTCAAAATAGAATTAGCATACATGATAATATTACCAAATATGTATTGTCTTGTTCATCTAATCATTGATAATAGGCCACATTCAACTCTTCTACCAATAAGTATTTCAAAGAATACAAAAGTGCATCAACGAGTGATCAAAAAAATGATATACAAGCCCGAAAAGACCGTGTTCCATTATTTTATCAAGGCATCCACAAACTTACTTACAGATTAAGAATTCTTTGTAAATGTTCTCAATAAATTTCGAACCCTTCTCTAAATGCATGAGAAGGGTTTAAATACTATACTAACTACTTAAAAAAATAGATTTATACAAAATATCTTATGAGGTGGTTTCAAAACTGACCTCCCTCATTTCTAGTATCTAATGCTAAAAATTGAAATTAATAAAAAAAACTAACTAATAATCATGCCCGATGATAAGTCACTTCTAGCTTTGCTTTTTCTACTCAAAAATATCGGACATTGGTTGAACTTGTAGAGGTTTTCCGAATTGTGCCTTCATTTGTGCAGGGGAAATATAGCATCCGATAAAAGTGGTTGTATTTTCTAAATGGAATTCGAGAGAACAATTGAGTGTCATGATATGATTGTGAAGTTTAACCAGATGAGCTGCTAGTATGCTTCCCAATCGGTCTTTTTTAGTTGTGTAAGTGCTTCTTCTCGGAGTTGTCCTGCGTCTTTCCAACTTTTCTCTAAATCTCTCGAGATCGGGAATCAATTTGTGATTTCCTTATTTAATCGAACTCGGAAGTATGCAATATGCGGTTAATCATTTTGACCATATTCTTTGATATACCTGTTTCTCTAGCTATGACCAATTCTTTTTGTTTCAATTGTGCATCCCGGATTAGTAAAGAGGATATATTTGAAATTCTACTTGATCTTTGGGAGACCTAACTTTCTCCCTTACTCCGAATCTTGCCATTCAATATAATCAAAGATTTTGGTATTGAGTTCATTGAACTCAATTATTTGATCAATGACTATATTAGTCAACTTTTCACTTTGGTTTCCGGTGTGGAATTATGTTTGACATTTGTACAACAAACAAGTTTTGTTGTTTTGAGAGTAAGGCATTTAATGTCAATGCTTCTTTTATGAATTCTCCCTGCAGGTAGGAATACCTTCATATTTGGTAAGATATTCTCTCAATTGTTCAATCGATGAATTGTTTCTAGATAAGTCATTTTCATGACTTATCTTAAGCATTTCCATCTCTTGTTGTACTCGAGGAGTTTTTGTTCCACCTATCGATTTAAACTGTTTCTTTCTTCATCTAACCGTTGTTGTAGTTGCATAATTTTGTCATCCTTTTCCTAAACCAAAATAGATACTTTTGTTGCCTTATCCATTGTTGGTAAAGTGGTGTATGCACGAAAGAATTGAGATAACCGAGTTAAATTTTCAATTGGATTTGATGGAGTATCTTTCCATACTACTTCCATAAACTTCATTTCTTGGGGGTGTTTCAATCCTTCTTCTTTTTCCTTTGCTTCCTTACTACTGACTTTATGAAGAGGGCCGTAGAACACATCCAGGTGGGGGAATATCAATCACCTTGAGGACAATCTCACCGGTAGGATTTGAAGGAATGATTTTTCGTGTCTTGAGAGATTATCTCGGGAGTTTCAATGATTTCTTTTGTTGAAACTATTTGTCCTTGTGGAGTCTGAAATTTTGTATTTGTTTGTGAAGAGGATGCCTACGAAGTGTTTGTTAAAATGTTGCTTGAATGAAGTCCAGATTTTATCTAATTCACTTTGATTTTGTGAATCGGATTGTTCTGCTCTAATTTCTTGGCTTGCTTCAGTCGTATAACTCGGTAACCAAAACATTCCGAGGGATTTGTCCGAGTATTTTTTCTCCGAACTCATTGAATCTCTATAATTCTTTATGATTTAGGTTCAATTTGACAAAATTTTGGACGTCTTCAAAAGTCCCAAGAGATTGAAAAATATATTTGAATATTTCATCGGTGTGTATGATAGGCTTGAGTTTGGTGATAGAGTAAATTTGTTAGCAATCTTTTATGGGTCGAACTTCTCGGAGGGTAGAATGGGGAGCTTCAAAAGCTCAATCTTTTTGACATTATTTCAATGCATGATTGAAATTACCGAGTGTAAATGTACCACATGAAATTGGGAAACTTGACCATAAAGACTTCTTTACTCGTCTTTCAAAGATTTAGTGAGTCCATTACCAACAGTTTTTGGTAAGCGACTTCTCTTACTATCAATTTATCCGAAACATATAAAGGAAGAACATGCGGGGGAGCGGAGCTTCCAAAAAAATTTCTGATGTATGAAAATGACTCTTCAATCAAAATATCTCCCTATAATTTGAAGGTCCGAAACGCTTCTTTAGTGAACCTAGGGCTCATTCTATCAAACATTCATTGATGCAATGGTAGTACAACTCCATAACATAGCTCGTGGAAATGTGGTACATAATTATGTTCCCATATCTCTTTATGATTCAAATGAATCGGGGGTAGGATCTTCGAGGGCTCCATTTCCATCCCATAACTAGAAAGTTGGTAGAAAAACGAGATGGCATCAAAAATATATGCACTCATGAAAAATTGGGGAACAAATTTGGAGGAGGAAGTTCTTGTTTGGCGATATTCATTAATTGTCTTAATAAATTCTCGGAAAGGATAGTCGCCCAATTCATTATGTGGGAACTAACACGGAGAGTCAATTAGGGAAGCCAATTTATGGAGAACTTAGTATTATCGATGTAAACCATATAACTCGCATAGCATTGCTGCTACAAAATTATAAGGATTCGCAAGTGACGCGATATGATACATACTGTTTTCTCATATTTGAACTTGTTATCTAGTTTCCTCCAACCTTGAATTGCCTTGAACGGGTCTTCGTTCTTCTTATCAAACTTTGAAATAAAGCCCGATCTGTTGTAGATGTCTTGCAGGGTCGAGCAACTTATACATGATTTTTAGATCTTCGACTTTGAAAGAACCTAGAATCTCATTCTTGAAGGTCCTTAATTTTATGTCTTTGATTGTTGAATTGTCGAGCACCCAACTAATCATGTCGGTATATGGAGGAAGATTAGCCCTTGCTGCTATCCTATGGAGGAAAGAGCATCCAATATCTTTGAACCGTGAAATTTGAGGGTGTTGCATCATCGGCAAGTCACCGAGACTTCCATTACTTTTGGCTCTTTCATCTTCAAGAATAGTATAAATAACTTTCCACTTAGTAGCTCCTCCATCGGTAGTGCGATACGTATCAAAGACTATAGGTGACATTTCAGTTTGTTCCAGCTTCGCAACAATCTGTTTGTCGTGTTCCTAAATCACTTTGCGGATGGACATATCTTGAAGGATAATCCCTATTAAAAGACAGAGTAAATGATTAAAATGATTGAAGATATATTTGAAATGATCTCTTTTGAAATAAAAAATCTAGGGAAACAACTATATCATTAATTAATCATAACGAAGCAATAGCTGTTTACATTGGGATGATAAACCACAATTAATATTTATTGACATGATTTATTTTTGCGTAAAACCTTTATTCAAACCCTGTAATCAATCGCGTCGTGCCCTTTGAACCTATCTTAATGAAGCGTATTACCTTTTTGTTTATGTGATATGCAATTTCACGATATCACGAAATCACAAAATCGCAGTCGTCGATGTGCAATATTGCAAAATTGCAATATCAGAACTTTGGTCAGAATTGCTTAAAGTTTTACAACATAAATTTGCGATATGCGATTTATAATGTTGCTTGCAAAATTTCAAATCGGTGATCGCAATATCGAGATTTCACTGGTTTATTGTTTTAACTTCTAATAAGAAAAAGAATTGTGCGGAAATGTGATTTGCAATAAGGATGTTTTATTAATTGCTTTTTTGTTTTTTCATGTTTTTTATTAAATAAAAAGCATTGATGCTTTTTGGAGTTTGATTTTTTATCAAATACAAAAATACATTTTTTTTAAAAAGGGTCCCTATTTCTATTTATCAAAGGTCTAGATTATTTTTAAAATGAAAATGGGGGTGTTGTTGCATAACACAACAGGCCCGCTGGGCTATTTTTAGGTTTATTTATATTTTTTAGAATGGTGAGCATATTTTAAAATTAGCAGGAGACTAATTCTAGATGGTTGAGAAAATTCTATCTTTAGATGAGTTTTCTATTTTTTAGATCATGGGCGAAATCTATTTATAGATCACATGTCTAAAAATAGAATGCATGTCAATTATTATTAGCCCTTAATAATAATCGACAATAAATAATAACTTATTCTCTTGAAGCACTTGATTTTGAGTTAACTAATGTGGAAAAACCGAGTTGATTGAAGGAATTACGCATTCCAAGGTTGGTTGGTGGGACATGCACGGTGGACGACTTTGTTGTAACTAAGTGTGACAAAAGTTGTAACAAAGTTGGAAGAGTAGCTATGTGAGTTTTTATTTAGTTTAACTCGATTAAGTGAGTTAAACTCGGTTATTCTAATTGTAACTCATGATACACTAGTGAGAGATTAGTTAATTAATTTAAAAGCGGTGTCTCACATGTAACTAAAGAAATACAAATGTTAACTACTTGCATGTCAAATCCAGTGGAGACCCGAGTTGTTAACTACTTGCATGAGGATTTTGCTTTGGCCGCCAAAGCGAAGAAAGGGGAGGGGAAGAAATTCACTCAAAATACGAGGCTAAAGGAAAGAAGTTGGATTTGTCCAAGGTGAAGTGTTTTCACTATCACAAACATGGGCATCTCACCACTAAGCGCCCTACGTAAAAAAGAAGAACAAGAAGGTTGTTGGAGCCGCGCTGGTGAGACCCTTGCCTTGTAATTTGAACTTGATTTCTCTTTGATCGCATGCTTGGTTTCAAGCGCAATGAGATCGGTGTGGTATCTTGATAGTGGTGCTTCCTTCAACATGATGGGAGATAAGGAGCTTTTCAGCGACTTAGAGGGAGAAAGATCTCCATATGCATATAGAGATGGGAGACGATGGACGATACGAGTGTGACCGTCATTGGTACCATTACCTTTGAGAGATGTTGGATCTTCTTCATGCAAAAGAAGGAACAAACATTCTCAAAGTTCTCGTTAGTTTAAAGCATTGGTGGAGAAAGAGTCGAGGAAGCGAGTGAAGGCTCTGCTGAGTGATAATGGTCGTGAATATATCTCGAACGAATTCAAAGACTTCGTGAGCAAGAAGGAATTTGAAGAGAACTCATAGCGCCTCATAACCCACAAGATAATGGGGTCGCAGAGAGGAAGAACATAATGATCATGTGTACTACACGAGCTATGCTGCATGACCAGAGGCCTACCAATGCACTTGTGGGTGGAAGCATGCAACACCGCGGTTTTATGTGAAAACTCATTTTATTTTCCAAATAGTCGAATGATCGTGGTGCGACGGGATATAAAATCCAATGAGGAGAAAGCCATGAAGTTTGTCGCTTGAGAGGGAGCTAGACTTGCATGCAGAGGAGGAACTTCTTTGTTTCCAAAGATGAGCCTCTAGATGTGGATTAGCCACAATAGGAGCTTCATGGAGTGGAGGAGTCCACTCATGCGAGCCAAACATCGAACTGGCAGTAAGGTGTACCACAAAAAGCGTAGAGGTTGAAGCTTGATGCGGCACGCAAATGTAGGAGTCCCTACTTCACAACGCAGATAGAGATAGTCTCCCGACCGATTCACTGGATACATGGCTCTCATGAGCAAAGTGTATTGTGATTGAGCCATCTTCCTTTCAAGAAGCATTGCGTAGCCCACATAGGGTAGATGCAATGGTGGAGGAGTATGACTCCATTGTCGTGAAATAGTGCTTGGGAAATTATTCCAAGGCTAGTTGATAAATCGATGGTTGGTTCAAGATGGATCTACAAGGTAAAGCAAGTTTCTTGATGGGAGTGTTGAGAAGTATAAGGCAATATTTGTGGCTCCGGGAGCTTCTCACGGATCGAGAGGGATTTATTACGAAGAAACCTTTGCACTGTCGCACGGTATTCTTCCATAAAGACCATCCTTTCTCTCTAAAGCGTAGATGGGTTGGCACATTCATCGGATGGATGTGAAGAATCGCTTTCCTTATGGGATCACCGAGGAAGAAGTGTACATTGAGCATCCTAAAGGATTTGAGATCTTCAGCGAGGAGTCGCATGTGTGCGGACTCAAAGAGCATTGTATGGGTTGAAGCAAGCACCCCGTGCTTGGTACACTCGATCGAAAACCATTTCACCGGACTTGGCTCCACCAAGAGTGAGGTGGATGAAAAACCTATACCGGATGTGGTGGAGGGTAAGCTTTTTAATTATTGTTCTTTATGTTGATGATTTAATACTGATCGGTGATGAGCAGTTGATACATTCATGCAAGGAGGACCTTGCAAAGGAGTTCGAGATGAAGGATATGGGCCTCCTTCACTATTTCCTTGGATTGGAAATATGGCGGTGAGAAGGTGAGCTATTTGTGTCCCAATGAAAGTATGCAAGGTAGATACTCGATAAGTTTCACATGGAGGGCTGCAAAGCCATGGATACTCCTCTTCCAAGAAATTAGAGAAAGAGGATGCTACATCAGCGGGAGGTAGTGGATGCTATGTGTCTATCGACGGTTGGTGGGTTTTCTCATGTATTTAGTTAATACAAGACCGGACATATGTTATGTGGTGAACCGACTTAGTCAAGCGATGGTTAAGCCTACCAAGCTCTTTTGGAAGGCGAGCAAGCATGTCCCGAGATATCTCGGGGGCACATCCGAGTATGGCTTATGGTACGGATAGACGGATGAGGTGAAGTTGCATGGGGCTTCACGGATGCAGATCAGGCGAGCATGCCCAACAAACAAAAAGAAGAAAATTAGGAGGGGTTTTCAGGTATCGGATCTACAATTTGTTCTTGGTACAACAGAAACATAGAGATCAGTGGCACTTAGTTCGACGGAAGCGGAATACATGGCAACAAGTCAAGTCGCATGTGAGGCTATCCGGATGAGGGAAGATCACAGTCGGTTTGTTCGGTTCTCATTTAGATCCTACAGGTGATTCATTGTGATAATCATAGTTGCATTAAACTCTCGGTTAATCCTCTCGTTTCATGATAGATCTAAGAATATAGATATTTCGATATCATCATATCGTAGATTATGTGTAGTGTGAAATATCATGTCGCTTCAGTACATTCCTACGGAAGATCGGGGATGCGAATATTCGACGATGTCACTCACCAAGATAAAATTCGAATACCATTGATATAGGATCGGGGGTGAAGGATAATCCCTTTCTTGTTGAGAGGGAGTGTTGAGATTCAACGAGGATGATGATCCTAGTGAAAATTAAGCACCTTCATTGGGTGGGAGCCCTCACGCTATTTTTAGGTGTATATCTATTTTTATAATGGTAAGCATATTCTAAAATTAGCAGGAGAATAATTCTAGATGGTTGAGAAAATTCTATCTTTAGATGAGTTTCTATTTTTAGATCATGGTCGAAATCTATTTATAGATCACATGTCTAAAAATAGAATGCATGTTCATTATTATTAGCCCTTAATAATAATCATACAATAAATAATAACTTATTATCTTAAAGCACTTGATTTCGATTTAACTGATGTGGAAAAATCTGGTTGATTGAAGGAATTACGCATTCCAAGGTTGGTTGGTGGGACATGCACGAGTGGACTTCATTGTAACCGAGTGTGAAAAATTTGTAACAGAGTTGGAAGAGTAGTTATGTGAGTTTTTATTTAGTTTAACTCGCTAAGTGAGTTAAATTTATTTGTGCTAGTTGTATCTCATGATGCACTAGTGAAGAGATCGATGAATTAATTATTTAATTAATTCAAAAGGCATGTCTCACATGCAACTAAAGAAATACAACATGTAACTACTTGCATGTCAGATCCGGTGGAGACCCGGTGGAGAGATAGGTGAAAGGGTCTCGTTTTGACTATGAGTTGTGACTATAGGGATGCATTCAATGATCATCCACACACATTGGAGATTCCAATGAGGATTGAGAGCTGAGTCAGGAAAGGTAAGATCGAATTCATTCAGTGGATCTTCTTGGCACAGGATTGCACAATGGAGGCGAGTTGTTAAGAGGCGATGAATTGGTGCATGTGTGAGACAATTTTTCAGTATGACATGCAGGGAGACGATCAGTATATTGTACTTTCGAGAGCTATATGAGAATAGCTTTGTATGAGATCGTTTCATGATCCATGATATACATAATATATGATATTTGGGGTTTTTAGCTTTATGTTTTCCGGGAAAAACATCTTGTTATGTGCGATTTATTTTTTCTTCATGCATTTGCAATTGGCCATTAAATTTCCACAAATATTTAAGTAGAAGGATTATGTATTTAATAGTGGATATAATTTTTAGATCAAGAGAATCCGAAAATACATAATTGTATTAAAATTTCTACACTTTTTGATCTCCATATAATTCTTAAAAATGCTCCATAATCCATCCTTCTTGTGTGCCAATGCTACCGGAGCGAAGAAAGAACTTGACTAGGTTGAATTATACCCAGCCTCTAGCATTTTCGCAACCATATGTTAAATTTTACTCTTTTGGGCATATGGATATCTATAAGGCCTAATGCTTTGGGAGGGAAAACTTCATGGAATCAAATGAATAGCATGATCATGATCATGAATAGGTGGGATGCCTTTGGGAGTCTCAAATACCTTGGAATGGTTGTCCAAGACTTTTGGAGATTTGGAGAAATATATGATTTCAATGTTTGAACCTCTAGTGAACATAATTGTGAAATTACGCCCCTGTTATTCTTTCTTTAGAAGATTTTTCATGCTATTAGAGTTTATTATCTTTCATGGTTTCCTTGTCATACCCATTAATTCAACTTCCTCTCCTTCCTAGAAAATTTTCAAGAAAAAATCTTGAAAAATTAAAAGTTATCATACCCAAATATTATAATCATTGGACTCCTAGTACAACATCAACACTACCCATTGGAATGGAAAGCATTGGACTTTTCAATAAATATTATCCCATGGATATCTTTCGATATTATGGCACTTTCAAGATCAATTTATAGTTCCTCCATTTTCAACCAGTACTTGACACTGTGTGAGGGATATAGGAAGCAATTAAATTCCTTCGTTATCTTACATTGAATAAAATTATGGGTACTACTCGAATCAATCAACACTATTACATTTTTCTTCTTGATATGTCATTCTATATTGACAAAGTTTGATGATTGGTAATTCATGCCAATACATTACAATATATGGTCGATTCATTTCTTCTTTTCTCTAGATTTGGTTCTATAATATTCCCAAATAGGGAAAATCAGTGAATATAAGCACCGAAAATGCATTTTTCACAAAATCATGCTAAAAAAATTTAAGAACAACCCATGGATCCATTAGATTATACATTATAGCAACCAAATATGCAAGGAGGTTAGAAACAAATCATTATAGCTTAGTTAAACGTGCCTCCCAAGACTAGAACAAACTCGAAAAACACCGCAACCTCATGACTACTACAACACGAAATTCGAAGCAAGTAACAAGACATGACATTTGTTTAATGAGGAGTTTATACTATAAAAATAGAGATACAAATGGATTTGTTGTTATATTACTCAAGAGAGCTGACTGAGATCTAGTCTCTTTTACAGAAATACAAGATAACTTAGCAAGGGTTTCTTGATAGACATGAGATACAATAAGTATATGATGCGATCTATGAGTCGAATCACATTGTATGATTGAAGCTGCGAATAAATATGGCTGAAAATACAAATAAATGGCTATAGCTCCTCCTTACTAGTTCTCTAGGTGAAAGGTTGATCCTTTCACTAGGAAACTAGCTCACAATCAAGGGTTTTCGACCCTTCCACCGCAACACCATGAAAAATAACGCAGCTTCCTCAAGGAGATCGCATTGTGGCCGTAGGTGACTCGCTTGGCCCAATTCTAGATGGTGGAAATGAAGCCCAGACATACTCCTCTCAATTTCCTTCAACAAGTCCTCCAAGAAAGAGTGTGGAATCCTCAGCGTGAGAATCCCCCTTGTACTAAAAAGTATAGCAAACCCAACTAAAAACAACTAAATAATGCAATAAGTCATAAGACTCAAACATAAAATAATATTCTCAATGCCCCATGAGGCTTCCATCCCCTCCATTATATAATTGATGAGCTTCCTCACCATGGGTCCCACCCATTTATGAGGGTTACTTCCATGCAAAGACTCCTCCTCCAAAAGTGTATGTTGTCTCCACTAGCTCCACTCTCTCATTTACAACACTATTTTATTTGGTCAACCTTGACCTAGTCTTCATGCATTTTCTCCTTTCACACCAAAGGTGGCTTTATTCTAACTATCTAAATCGATCTACATTCACACTAGGTTGTCTCTATTGATGATTCATTCCCTCCATACTAGTGTTGTTGACTTGGTCAAACTTGACCTTGTCCACATGCATTAGCCCCCTATTCACACATGAGGGTGCTTTATCCAGCTATGAATATGATTTATTTTCACAAAAAAAGAGGGATTTTATGCCTACTAAAGAGATTTATGGGCCTCCTTACCCATTTATTCATCTAACTAGATGTCAAGAGAAAAATTAATATTCCAATTAGTTGCATGCTAATTATGGAATATTACAATCTTCCCCTCCCAAATTTTTCTTGTCGTCAATGAAACTACAAAGGTGCTTGCAAAATATCCAATGGATATGTCCCCTCCCAAACATCACAAGTTATCCTTTGGTAGATAAACCAAATAGTTGTCATGAAAAAGTGGGAGATATATGGAAAGAGTTATATGTTTTCCATTGGCCTCCTTAAGGCATAAGAGATGGTAAATGTTAGGGTGCCCCCAATCTCAACGAGAAACTCCAATCTCCATGCTATCATCCAAACAAAATGAGCCATCCTTGGTAGCTCATTGAAACAATCATCAATTCCCGGTTCTGCAATGTCTAGGGGTTGCATGGTTGAAAATGAGAGATGATTTTTTTCAACTCACGTTGTCTCTCTCTCCATTTATGATAGATATGGGACTGCTGATCTTGGGTTGCAATGATATGGTCATTAAGGAACGAAAAGCGAGCTTGGACTCTCATGACCCCATTCTTTGTTTCCAAGAAATATTCTTGCCCAATCCATCCTACATATAGTGAATAGAGTATCATCACCATAAGGGACCCAAAAATAAAAATTGAATTTGTGTCATGTAGCATGTTGGATGGTGATAATAGTCCTTTAAGTGAGACCGACATTGTTCTTCTTCTTGTTGTCTCAAAACATGATGTGATAAGTGGCCATCCAACCACTTACTTGCTGCCATAAGCTTCTCAAAAATCTTGAAAATAGTAGACGATATTAGGAGTTGGCTGAATATGATCCAAGCAAAAACATGTCTTGCCCAAAATCCTCCATAAAGTGACCATCCCAATAACTCGAAATTAATCCCAAAAGGACCATGAAATCCACAACGAGGTTTTCTCTCTTGTGGAACAATGTGCCGCAAATGCAAGGTAAAGGAGTGTACATATATTTGTTTAGTTGATAAATAAACATCAAAACACAATCTTTACCATATGTTGCAGATAAGTTGGTGAAGAGGTTCATACATGATCCTTCCCATTTCTCCATAAAAAGGGAAAGTGATTGTAACAACCTTGGAAGATGATTGTTCTCCTCCTCATACATCAAACAAGTTACATATCTCTTGATATGTTGGTGCACATCTTATGTTGAGATCCTCCCAATAGAATCCCTTCATGATGGTGTGATAGGACTCAATGGAATCTACATGTCTTGAAAAGAGTGCCTCACAAGCTACACGTAGAATCTCCTTCTTGAACTTGGAGTCTTTATTCAAGTAGATTTGATCATGGAAATAGATGACTCCATCAACCACTCTATATCTCCTATCCATCACTTGCCCATCAAGAACCTTACATGTGAAGAGGTTCTTGGAATATTCAACCAATAGTTGGGACTCCCAATATGGATCTAAGCTTCCCAACAATGACGAGCATTGTGGAAATTTGAAATGAAGCACCTATCACATCATTAGTCTTCTCTTTGACATTCTCAATGCCAAAGCCACATGTTAGAGTGTTGTTACTCCACTTTTTGCTGCCTCCCTTACAGGGTTGATCTTTCCCAAGACAAGATTGAAGTATATGGAGGTAAAACTCCTCTTGGAATGTATTTTCCATCCAAAAAATTCCATAGTTTTTTCCAATGTATGCAAGAGTGTTAATAACCTCTTGGCATATTCAAAAATTTGCCTCATGTGTGGAAGCATAATTTGCTACCTAAGAAGATGGAGTAGCCCTTTGACACCATGCTTGTGTCATCCTGCATTCCCTGAATCTTCATCTTCTAGCGCACATAGCTGAATGGAAGATAGCAATGTCCTTATCATAGAATTGCTTACCCCCTCCTTGGAACCTATCAAAGGTCCTTAGCGTTGTGCTAGCTCCTCCCAATGCTCCTTTCTAAGCCAAATATGTCAATGTTGCCCTATGTTGAGAGAACACTTTATTCATCTTCCAATCATGGGGTCTTCTTGGTGGAATGCCTCCATGTAAAGAGACATCAAAATCTGAAGTAGCTCGTATAGGTGAGTGGACTTATTTGTCCCTCCCTTCTCTGCATAAATCAGCCTCCTTCTTACGTATATAAACACCTTGAAATAAACAAGGGTGCATGCTCTCCATCCTTTGTTGTTGTTCCACCTTTTCCTCTCCTCTTTTGATCAAGGAGTTATATCCCATCACTATTGTCACAAGATGCAAAAGCTCCTCCACTTGAAGAAATAGCCTCATGCCCATCTCCATGTGGTGATGGTTCTCCTCACAAAGTGATAGTGTTGTTACTTTCCTTCGCTCTTCCTCCTCATCAATATTTGAGAATTCCTCATCAACAATGAGAGACCCTAGATCTTGGTCTTCCCTTGGAAGGAGGAACCTCCATGTCTTCCTTTGGAGAATAAAGCTCTTCATGCAATGGGGATCTTGCCCTTGGCAAGGTATCATACAAGTTTTTATCCCCCTCAATAGAAATCCGAAGTGGAGTTGATGCAATAGATCTCTCCAAATCATGCAAAGGTTTTGAATGTTTATGTTTTGCTAGCTCAATCAAAGAGGTTTTATAATGTCTTTCATCAAACCTTTCCACAACTTTTATTAGTGAACCTTGCATAAGTAGATTTATTTTCATTTCTTAATGAAAAGGATTCAAAAAATCACCAAGCATAAGCCTTACCTTCAAGATGCGGTGCTACTACTCTAATGGCTTCATCTTCCGAAACTTGGTGCTGTCTTGCAAAATAAGTATCAAGCTCCTCCACCCAAGCCCTAGTTGAACATTTAGGTGACCCATCAAAAGTAGAGAGGAAGAATCTACCCTCATCATGATTGTTAGGCCTTTTATCCTCCTTGATCTTGCAAAAACCTTGGAAGTTTAGGTGCTCTTTTTAACCTCTTATATTGAGATTCATACTCTTGCAAATAATCACCAAGAGTCTCCTTCTTTGACACATCTCCTTCCTCCATCTCACTTTCTATGAACATAGGCCTGGTAGAGTGTTGTAAATCCAATGGTGTGGCTGAATGCTCATGCCCATAATATGAGGAACTAGATATTTTTCTCATGTAAAAATATTGTTGAGGGATCTACCATGTCTTTCCCTCCTCATAGCTTTTATGTCTTTCCTAATGCACTTTGTAGAGTTTGTAGAAGACGTTTTGAGAACTCCTTCCCTCCCAATAAAGTTTTTTCCTTGATCTCTTCTACATATATTCTCCTTCCAATTAGAATCCTCTTTATATGACATAATGGTTGAAGTACACAAAGCTGATTCGAGATCATAGCTCTCATACCACACGTAATATTCCCAAATGGGGAAAAATCGACAATATAGGCATCCAAAAACGCATTTTTTGGAAAAAAGTATGCTATAAAAATTAATAACAGCCCATGGATACATTATATTATACATTATAGCAAACAAATATGCAAGGAGATTAGAAAAATCATTATAGCTTAGTTAAACAGGCCTCCCAAGCCCAGAACAACCCGAAAACACTGCAACCCCATGACTACTGCAACACAAAAATTCTGAAGCAAGTAACAGTGAAATTTAATGAGGTTTTATAGTATAAAAATAGAGATACAAATGGATCTATTTTTATATTACTCAAGAGAGTTGAAAAACTGAGATCTAGTCTCTTTTGCACAAATACAAGATAACCCGGCAAGGGTTTCTTGATAGACATGAGATACAAGAAGTATATGTTGCAGATATATGGATGAATCATGCTGTTTAACTGAAGCCCCGAATCAATATGGCTGAAAATAAAAATAAATGGCTATATCTCCTCCTTACTAGTTCTCTGGGTGAAAGGCTAATCCTTTCACTAGGAAACTAGCTCACAATCAGGGGTTTTGACCCTTCCACTGCAACACCATGAAAAATAACACAGTTCCTCAAGGAGATTGCGTTGTGGATGTAGGTGACTGCTTGGCCCACTGCCGGATGGTGGAAATAAATCCCAGAATACTCCTCTCAGGTTCCATCAACAAGTCCTCCAAGAAAAAGTGTGGAATCCCCGCATGAGAATCCCCTTGTACTAAACAGTACAGCAAACCCAGCTAAAACAGCTGAAGCATGCAATAAGTCATAAGACTCAAACATAAAATAATATTCTCAATGCCCCATAGTGCTGCCATCCCCTCCATTATATAATTGATGAGCTTCCTCACCATGGGTCCCACCCATTTATGAGGTTACCATGCAAAGACTCCTCCTCCAAAATTATGTTGTCTCCACTAGCTCCACTCTCTCATTTATAGCGTTGTTTTATTTGGTCAACCTTGACTTAGTCTTCATGCATTATCTCCTTTCACACCCAAAGTGGCTTTATTCTGACTATCTAAACTGATCCACATTCACACTGGGTTGTCTTTATTGATGATTCATTCCCTCCATTCTAGTGTTGTTGACTTAGTCAAACTTGACCTTGTCCACATGGATTAGCCCATGTTTACACATGAGGTCGCTTTATCCAACTATGAATATGATCCCTTTTCACATTAAGAGGGATTTTATGCCTACTAAAGAGATTTATGGGCCTCCTTACCCATTTATTCATCTAACTAGATGTCAAGAGAAAAATTAATATTCCAATTAGCTACATGCTAATTTAGTAATATTACAAGGTTCCTCGTGTATATCCTCTTCTTTTGACGTTTCTTGTTCCTTTTTTTCCTCCTCTTCACAATCTATGTAAAATAATTTCTTCTCAGCACACTTATGACATTTATATTATTTGTTATCACAACTATAACATAGCCCCTTTTCTCTTTTTTCCTCCAATAGTTGTGGTGTCATCATTGTAGGTTGTGGAAGGCTAGGAGCAACAACACTTCCATATTTATAGTTGTGAGTGGTAGGCTTCCTTGTTGCCATAATTTTGCTTTCAACTTTTCTTCCCACTCTGAATGCCTTCTCCAATGAATAAGGTTCCCAAAGGTGAATATCATGTTGGATGTTATCCTTTAAGGTCCCTATAGAAGACATCAATCCTATGCTCTTTAGAATATCATTTATCCTAATATTCAATTTTTTGAAAGTCCTCAATGTGCACCGCCATTTCCTTTGTAAAAATTGACCAAGTGGCAAGTGGTTTACAAGAAAAAAATACATCAATAACATATAAAATAAATTGGGTTCCAAATATAAAGTTGCAATGTGTACCTTTTGTGTGTTTTTCACATTAGGGAGATCAAAATATTTCTCCATCTATAGTATCCATGTTTACAGATCCTTGCCATCAAACTTCCTCATATCGATATTTGGAATATGGTGGGTCTTCAATCCAACATTAGAGTCTAAAAAATCATGATTAACATGTATTTTCTTCTCATGATGAGTTTCATCTAATAACGTTTCTTCATTAGGAATCATTTCTTGTAGAAACTTTGTCAAACCTTCCTTTAAACCTTCCATGTCCACTTTTAAACCATTCTTCAAATCTTCCATGTTGTCTTTCTTTTTTCTTCTATACAATTCTTCAAATATTTGATGTTTCCTTTCATTTTTTATTATATACCATCCATATTATCTTCCATGCCATTCTTCAAACCATCTATCTTAGCTTCCATTTCATGTTTTGTTACTCTTTGCAAGAGTGAAATTTGTTGCACTTGGTCTCGTAATTTAGATATATCATGTTGCATTTCTTCCTCTTCATGTATCATAGTAGAGCTTTTTGAGGACTTAATAGGCGTAGAAATGTTTTGTTTGGGAGGAATCTTACACTACAAGGAAAAAACCCTCTAGTAGAGGTTATAAAGGAGGTTTTTAGTGTTATAAAATTTACCAAAATTGTCAGAAAAGAAAAAAAAATAATAATCTACAACATCTGTTTTTGGTAGTGGAGGTTTTAACGGAGCTTCTAACGAAAGTTCAACACAACTAAAAAAAACTAGGTGGTAGGAGGTTTTTACGGATGTTTTTTCTCATTGGTGCGTGCATCATGTGTGAATGCACCGGTGCATTTTACCCTATATGCACTGGTACTATAAATATACCAAGCACTGGGATGGAAAACAAATTTTGGAAGCCCTGGGCATTTAGCAATGCCCCAGTGCGTGTCACCCACAAAGACGCATCGGGCCAATAGAAGGTGCATGCATCGGCGCCGTTAAGGTGTAAAAACACACTGGGACATTTAGGTGTTAAAATGCATTGGGCCGTTAAGTTATAAAAACACACCAACGCGTTAAAGGCAAATGATACTGGCCCCATGCAATGCCTATCCGCCCGTTCGGGTGGTAGTCATTGATAAAGCGCACCAGTCGTTTTAATTGGTATTGGTATTTGGTGTGGTTCCCATAGGTCGTAGAAACGCACTGGTGCATAGTATCATACAAACATACTGCAGTCTGTGATAACTCAACATGCACCGTTGTTCATTTTCTATTTTTTTAGAAACATCGACACGTGCATAGTGCAATTATTGTGATTTTTTTAGACTCATTATTCATCAAAAGTCGATACATATATTATACACGTATTCATATCAATTAAATTTTTATTAGTGCATTTGAATGTGATGTTTGGATAAATTTGTTATATAATATCTTCGCATTTCGCGATCTCTTCATTATAATATTTAATCATCCATATATTTAATGAGTGGTGTAACATTTCACAATGACGATGGAGAACATAATAGAATAAATTAAAAAATATGTATTTTATTATATATATATATATATGAATAAGACACTCTTTTTCATACAAAATGGGACAGCTTATTGGTATCCCTTTGTCTTTCAATTGGGACACTATGTCCATTACATTAAAAAAAATGTATGATTTCACGTACAAATATTTCAAAAAATGCAACGCATTTCTTTGATATTCAAACATATCGATCATCATTCTTCGTTGAAAGGGTTGTCACCGCTTGAGCTAATTCCATGACTTGGGCTATTTGGAGGAATGTTTTGTTCATTTTGTTGATTGTTTTCTTCTTCTTCAAGTTCTAGCTACAAAGTTCATAAAAATAAAGTGTAATGAGTGTATATACATTAGTGAGAATAATGAAAATTACAATATTAAATAATATACATCAATGTAAATCGAAAAGAAATGTACCATAGAAATAATTGACTCATGAACTATACACATTCTTTCAAAACCAAATTTCATGCCATCTTTCAACGATTATTTTGTTGGCGTAGCTTCCATACTTTGTTTTTCTGCAAGTTTTATACCCCATAACAAATCATAGATTTAATGTAAAATATTTTTTGTTCTATTAATTATAGACGGAGCTAAGTAAAACAATATAGATTCTTACAAATCCCAAAATTAATTTATGATATGCCAACATATACCGACAACCCATATTTAACCCAATGTCAATCAATTCTTCGATGGTTCTTCTTTGTATGTTAGCATCTCGTTTGAAGACATTCAATGATGATTGTTGTAAAACAACTTCAAATATACAATAATTTAATCTAGTTAAGTTGTTATAAGGAAGTAAAAATTGTTCACAAACATAAATATCAACCATTTTCTTCCTTGTCTTCATGTTTTAAGTGATGAATGGGTTCCATTTTCTTTTCTACTAGAAAATACTTGAAAATTAATATTTAATACTAAATTATTTATTTATTGTACCTAATCGAAAAATTCAATGATTACATATTACATTTGAAGCACGTTGTTTTTTGAGATGGCTCCTCGTGTGATGAAATTACGTCCATTTCTTTGACTCGTCTCCTTGTACACATTTTTTGGACATTCCTATTGGCATATTTATGATATCAACTCATTCATCCTTTGATATTTTCATAATCTTCTGAAAATGTAACATGGCATATAAACTATTTAATTTTTACATTAATATATGAAAACTAAATATAACAAAAGTAATATTTATAAATAGGTACTTTACTAGTAATATATACCTATACTGTAGAAAAAAGTCAGAGGATGTTGCTTTGATCCGTCTTCTTTATTGTTGTCGTACGTTTGCTCTGATTATTGCATGACATGTCTCAGTGACCAGTTCTCTTGAAACTCTTTCTGTAGTTTCAATCAAAATTTGGTTCTTGAATCATTGGATTGGTTGTATTATGGTGGAAAGAGGCGTCTGTACGTTGTTCACTAAACTCGCCTCAAAAAGTTTGTAATTATTTCTGCACCACATGTATCCTTTCGACGCACTCGGATACATTTAAGGAACGTAATTCATTTTCATTTTGCACATTCTTGTTTTCTTTTCTTAAAGATTGCAACATTCGTTTTATTACGTTGTTGGTCACAGTGGACATTCAGCAGGATCTTGATTCAAGGATGTTGTTGAAAACACGTTATCTAATACTTTTTACATACATTACTATGAAAAGTTCAAAATAGCTCATGCTAGGATCGAAAGAAATTTTTCATTCACGTAATTCATCATGCTGCCAATTTTTCCATCAATATTTTACCACTGGTCACATGCCAGGTAGCGTATTATCAAGCAAGTCATATGCGACGCATGTTGGTACACTTTCTATCAACACCTATTGAGTCAGCTTACATATAACTCAAAAAGTAATAATCAAGGAAATTTACAAAGAACTTGCACCTTTTTGCTTTCTATGGATGTGTCATCGGTATTTTGGTATGACCTCCGTGCCTGTTCTATTATCTTTATGAAACATGTTCCATTCATTAATACAGGAATATAAATTATTCACATAGTTTTCAGAGTAGATAAAATCAGGAGATGAGTCGGCCTTTCAACTTTGCTTGTAGAAACGCGGTACCAGGTGAGTTCTCGTATGCGCCTTGCCATGTCGTTGAAACAGCGTGAATGATCTTTGTCCCAACAGACCACTACGTATATTAATACCATGCCTGTGATTAACGTACGCATCATTCCTAAATAAAAAGTATTTTATCAGCCAGTGTCTGTCGATACGCTTTGCTAGGTGCACTATCTGCAATCTTGAGCGATGCAGTTGTTGCAACGTTGCACAATTAACGAAGTTTTTAAATCATGCAGGCGAAATGCGAGGAGACAGGATGCGGCTACTGAGTGGTGCTAGTGAGGTTGGATGTCATACGCCTATATGTATAATAATACTATCCTGATATGATCTAAGGCAAAGAAAACCTGATTTTGAATTCATGTAAAGCGGGAAAAACGCAGGACTTAGCGTGAAAGATGAGGTGTTTTTACATGAATTTCAATTACGTGTAAATAGGAATAGAGGTGTACCGTGATTTTATTAGTAAAATTGCAGGGTAAAGCGTTAGAAATTTTTACTATGCATGTATTAAATCTAACAAAGTGGCAAAAAAACAATTATTCTGAGTATGATTTAACATTTTACTTTATACTACCAAGGTTTTTGTGTAGATACTGGATGTTTCAAATTACTGATTCTACGAATAGTGTTGTTAGAAAGTGCACTTTTACGCTACGTGCTCTGGTGCAATACCTTTACACAAGAGAAATTTTTGCAAACAATGAAATAAATGAGATAAACACCTTTTACTGTTAAATCGTTACTTTTATGAAGTGTATTTTAGAAAAGTCATGTTTCAACTCGTTTTTCAATTTTACGCTTTTTCTCGCTATAGATTTGCCTCTTTTTCTGGAAGTATTCGGTGCATTTTGACCTTTCAACTACTGTATCGGTGCATCGGTAATAAAGACCCACTGCTGGTGTACCATGACGCATTCATGCGGTAACATCTGCTCCTTTATTAAGAAGTTGAAATTCACTTTTGAAGGTATGTACACATAAGTTGTTGTAGTTGCTCAAATCTAAGGAGAAAATCTATCGCCATTATATCAGAGAAATGGACAATTCTCTTCAAAGATCCATCTCAATTCCATAGCCGTTTCTCAAAGTCCATCACGAGCTCTCATATCCATCTCTGAACGTAATTACTTCCAATTTATTTATGTTTTCATTTATCTAGTTGGATTTTAATTTTTCTGTCCGTCAATCATTTCGTATTAAAGATATACAAATGCCTTGTATATATCATCGTCGGTTGAGTTCGGATGCATAAAGATATTCGTACGATTTAAAAAGTAGTGGAAGCTCTATGTGGGAAAGCGAGAATACGACGAGGCGTGGTTTGGTACGTGTTGGAAAATGGACATCACTATTACCATGTGCCACTTTGTAACATATGTAACTTTGTCCTGGGACAGCTGATGTGTCATCAATTATTGTTGGTATAATGCAGTTATTTCAGCGTCAGACCAATTAATCATGCGTTAGCGTGCTCACTAGGTGATCCTCGCCGATTTTTGGACTAATCATTTTCAAATATCGCGAGGTATTGATTCTGGTAAATGATATTGAGCCTACTATAATTACGTTTTTAACGATAATTCGATAGAATGGGTTAAATTAGAGAAAAATTGAAGGTGATAGCAGATGGTTGAATCAACCACCTATGAATTAAATCTATATGCTCTGAAGACATTAAGTAATGATTCTTAAACGATTGGAGAAAATCGATAAAGTTTTATTGAATGATTAATTAGATCAAGTTGCAGAGTTGTCACCATTAATTCGTTCAGGTGATGTTGAGATGATGCTATACTCATTGATACTACTTTAAAGCTATGGTGCTTCACGCTCTCGTTCGGACTATGAACAGGTCGATTCTACCATTTGGGTTCCAACGATGCTAATTTGACGAAGCAGATGATTTTGACATCAGTATATTTCTGAAGATTTTGAATGAATTGACAATTAGATTATGTATTTAGGTGTATATACGATCAACATTACAAATGGTTACAAGATATTGTAACTGATGTAGCATATTTACATTAATATTAATTAGCATTATTGGTGCAATTAAGGTGGATATTAGGTGATACGTCATCATGATTGATGAGAGAACGAATAAGTTGATAGAAAGTATTGATTGTTGGAGGTATATGTATCGTACGTATAAATTATTCAACATTCTATATAAGGAGAATCTATGGATAAAGATGTGCACAAAATGGGCGTGTGATTGATCAATCAAAAGAAGATGATAATGTGGTCTCATTTAAGATATTGACATACATATTCAAGGATCTAGTGGTGAAGTATTGTAACAGAGGTGTTATCAAGCGATGAGTTGAGTTATATGGATTTGGACTGATGGGCCGTATGGAAATATAAGAGGATGCGAAGAAGATTAAAGAGTTGGTCGGTCTGTGTACAACCATGGACCGTATTATGTTATCGTTTAATATTTGTTTACATTTATGATGGCTGATCAATAACAATATATGCAGCTGCGAAGAATTACGTTCTTATCGCTACGACTTATATAATTATGATGAAAATGATGAATAATATGGATGTCTATACATATAATAGGTGGATTAGAGATGTAGATGGGAGGAGTATATTGATATCAGTTATTTCATGATTTATTATATACATTACATGCTTATGACATAAAGATTATATGAATGAGTTTTATTAAATTTTACATGTTTATTGTTTTTATTACAATATTATTGTTTTATATTATGATATTAATTATTGTGATTACGTTATTTATCTGTATTATTATCTTTTATACCATCACATCATTATTATCAATATCGTTTCTGGAATATGTACATGTGAAAGATATGATTATGGTACTGGACTTATTTCTTGGAAAATGATGATTTTAATAACTACAAAGCCGATTATGAATTAGAACCGTTCTCAGAAGAACACCTGCAGAAGAAACATATCACTTCGATGGTAAATGGAAAGAACCGACATAATAACCAACATTAGAATGAATTAGAATGGAGAGGATTTAAAGATTTTAGTTCATTGAGGTGTATTTAGTATTTTCAATTCTTCGCTTTCATGTTGAGAAAATTCATTCGGTGAAAGGCTCTGTTTTATAAACATCAATGGAGCATGTAAAGTTACACTTATTAGTCTATTTTCTAACAAAATGCTGTCTTCTTTACTGGGAAGAGACTATCACTAGAAAGCAGTGACAAATTGGTGTTCGGAAAGGTGTATTACGCTAAAATAAAAGTCGGCATTTCTCAAATATATTAGAAGTGGATAGGTTAGGATACTCTAATTAGTCATTTCGACGTGTTATATTATTGGTTGCAAAAAAGGATAGTCAATTCTTTGGAGATTATAATAGGGTGGGGTGCGAAATAACATGGGTCTTCTACCTTGACTTTAACAACGTGGAGATATTTTATGGAGTTGAAATGTATGATATTTGATCCTTAGAAGATAGGCATATTAGAAACTATTCTTCTTTTCTAACAAATGATTTTATAAATAGGATCATAAATTTCTTAATTTTTATATATTATTTACATATATTTATATTTTTCAGTATATATTTCTCTTTTATTAATACATATAGGTGTGTAAAGACATGGCTTCCCCCAGGACTAGGTACGTACATATACAATGATCTTACTATACATTCGTTCTATCAAAAGAAGTTATAGCTCTTTATTTCTGTGAATACAAATCTGGATTGTTTACTGTATTTGGAAGGTGTATTGGGTTTCTATGAACTAGGTCATTCAATCCACCTATTGTTCATTCAGTCGTTAAGATGCATTCCACCTGCAATTCTGTAGAATTTATAGTCATTATGATTTTATTGACAAACCCAGGGGTTATATGAGAGGGTATATATTTATGATTATTCTTAATCGGTGGTATCAAATATAGACAACAGGACGGATATTTATGGATTTAGATGATAAATGGATAATAAAGAAGAGACTACCAGCTGAATGAAAAGCACTTGATGAAGATGGTGAGCTTATAATTTTCAAATTTACAAATTACAATTATTCTACGTTGGGCTTGATCCTAAATATATAACTTTATCTTACTTATACACTCTCTGTGGTTGAACACTATCTGGAATATGTGAAATAAACAATCAATGATTCTTTTTCATACCCATTCCCACATTACTTGTTCATGGATTTATTGCTAAACAAAAGAAGGATAAAAATTAGGATTATTGACAGAGGCGATTTGGATGGATGAGATGGTAAAGCAGCATATCTGGATCATTTAAAAGAAAATGAAAGCGAATTATATGCCCAATGATTTTAGGTTAAAATTGATCGTGGAAGTCTCAGTGTTTCTCATATTCATTCATATTTCCATTATATGTCATAGCTTCATTTAAGCTTTTATTTCATGACATTTTGACCCTGAGACCTACATAAACTCGTAACCATTTTCATAAATCTGTAGGTCGGATCCTTGTTTTTAAAGTGTGTATTTATATGTACTTTTGATTGAATTCTATGATTAGAAACTTCAAGCAGTGTATGGTTCAATTTCATCTATATCAAGTGTTATGAGTTTCTATGACGTATATAAATGGTCTTTCTGGAGACTAGAGCTACTGTGGCGCTTACAGCCAGATTCAGTTGGTTGGAGAAAGGTCATCGGGATCGAGAGGATATACATTGTCTCAACGTATTGTGATACTGACTGGGAGGGATTTGTGTCTGGTTTCATGGGACATGGCAACGAAAACTCTAGAAAGACATGTGTCTCATCGTTTCTATCTTGGAGTTACACTCTAGAGATGGAGAGAGGTCATTGGGACTCCATTTATTGGACAGACTCATATTTTGTACAATAGGAGAAACTTTCTCCTATCATAGGTAACGAAAGATAATGAAAAGTAGTAGAAAGTCTCTGTGACAGTTCAAGGTGGACAGGAAGTAGGTGTGATTTCTTTTTAATAGAGAGTCAGTTCTTTGATATTGTTGCTGATTCAGTTGAAAGTGAGGCGGACATATCTAGTCGCATGGAAAGCACACTCGCATCGAGCTTCAATATTTTCTAAGATAAGTTGCTCTTTCAATTGTTTATCATTATACATAATCTTATACGATCTGCTTTAGACATCGTACCACGATGGCAACTTTTGATGGCATTTGCTCTATCTTTTGTGACATCTTGACACTGGAATCAAATATTGTCACTCTGCTAATTTCTTTTCATGATTTTGTCAACAACATTCTGTTTATTTAGGTCATTTGTGGTCTTTGCATTTGCTAATGATTAAGCTAGACGTCAACTTTAATATATTTCGATTAGTTCTCGCAAAATGATGCAGTAAGTGTCCCGGAGTAATGGTGAAAGTTGATATGGTGTGTGGTCGATATTAGTTTACTAACATAAGTTGAGATATATTAATTGCTCTTGTCATTTTTCGATTGCCTCAGAGCTAAAGTTGTGCGTGTTGATGAGTTAGATATGGTGTGTGAGTTTGATATTCAGTTTACTTCGGCAAGATGAGATATAATTAAATTACTCGTAATCATTTTGAGTTCTGAGAAGCATGGTGGGTGATGGTAGCATTGAAGTGTAATCGTTTTGATATTCGATGCCCTTCTTGCAAGTTAGATCCTGTCAGTGCGTATCATTTGCGCTGATTTACCTCGAGAAACCTTACGTGTTGCGATGGTGAGGATTGAAATACGTGATGTGTGGTTTGATATCAGTGTCGTTCTACTGCGGTCGTTCGTATGGATTCAGTTATCAAGTTGTTTATGAGTTACCTCTAGAAAATACGCCATGTGGACTATTGGTGAGGAGTCGAGTGTAAGTTGATGTCATTTAGTTTCAGATCACTGTTTGCATTCTTGGTTCTCTTTTAAAGCAGCATTAGTTTCTGTGACGTGAGGCAGCAGAAATACATTGTTGGTTTCAGTTTTCAAAGTGGTTGCTGTTTGGTTATTCAGAGCTGTAGCACGTTTTCATTTCCTTTCAAGTTTTTATCGTATGTTTTCAGTCCTTTTAAGTTTGAAGTTTGGTAAATCTGTTATCAAAGGACATCATTGTACGCGATTATTCATAACCATACTCGTCTACAAATTCTTTCGTCTCTTTTGATGGAGAATAATAGGTATCAGTAAAATCAAACTGCACTAAAAAAGTAGAGATGAAAGGTTCTCGCACATAGTCGCCACACACGTCGATATTCTAGATCCATAGGTTTGATGATTTGTATGTAGTTTAGGATGCACTGAGTCATTGCCAAAAGCGCTAAATGATATTCTGGATCTAACCTAGGCTTATTTACTTACCACTCCAAAAGATTAATAATTCTTGATGCGCTCTCTACTGCTGTGTGATCTGGAGGATGGAAAAATAATTGTAATGTCAGGAGAGCAAAATCTTACTTCATACTGTTTCAGTTGATTGACAGATTGTTTTTATCGTTTTCATTTTCATTGCATTGATTACTGTTGGTAAATACATATGTACTATTTTTAGTTTTTGAAAATACGACATGTACAGTTTTATTAGCTAAAGACAATTACAAAAAGATTGTTTTCCATCCATTCATTTGGTTATAAAATACATCCATGCTTTGACAGGACTGGTATCAGATTCAGATTGAATTTAGTGATACGTAGTGGTCCTCTAAAACATCATATACTGTCTATCAAGATTTTGCAACCCCTAAACTGCGGAATCTGCCTTTGATTAAAATATTCGATTATGATCATAGTGATTCAAGGTTGTAACGATTCAGACATCGTGACAGCCACTTTTTGGAGCATCCTACAGTTATCCCGAAACCATGGATCATCGCAAATCGCCTTGACTGGGTAATTAAAAATGCGAAACTTAAAACTCTCGAGATCGAAGTCTGCTAACGACATGTTTTTCTTAAAGAGTCTTTATTTCTACGCACAATTAAATGCTAAATCATTGATACTTTTGCAAAAATTTACATTTGAAGATGAGAAGAAGAAAGAAAAACAATCTATGTACTCATCTTCGATCTGACTTTCGATGTGTGCAAACTGAGTAAATATTTTGCGTTCTGTTCAAGCTTTGGCATGAAATACTTACTAAGCCTCCTATTGTTGCAATAAAGAGAGCAGTGAAGTCGATTCATACTAGCTCATGATTGCGTTTGAAAGAGGCGATTCTAAAGACGCATGATTTCTTTAGTCTCGGAGTGGAGAGAATCATTCAGCGTGAGGCAGTGAAACTTTGGTCATAGAGAGAGCTCAGCCTGAAACTAAAGCGGGGTCGTTAAATCAGCTTAGGATCTGGGTGAGTGCGATATATATCTGTCTGCCTTCGACATTGCCTTACGAAAACGTAAATCAACGATGCGATGGTTGTCTCTCTGATTCGAGTGTCTGCGAAATGGAATACGCGCAGGCTGCGTTATATGAGAACGACTTCCAGCTGTTCATCTGGATGAAAGATTCAGTGCTACTGCGAGGTGCGAGTATTGATAGCAGATCGGTGTAAAAATAATACATAAACGAGATGATAAATGAAGAAAATTGCAGGAGGATTATGCACCGTGATATTAATGGATATTATACGTCTCGCGCAGGATCCATTACATTTCAAAAATCTGGAACATCCTGCAATGCGAATGTGGTCGGTGGACTTTACTGAGCCCGAAAACGTCAAAGCTTTGAAAGCCGCGATTTGGCCAAGCGATGATGAGTGGATATAAACATTTCGGTTTTACGTGAGCTGGAATTAAATTAGATGCCCAGGCAGTTTAAGAAATTAAAGTGGTGGTCGAAGGTCCTAAGTTCTTTAAACCCATTTTCACTATTTGGCGATTGAGTGAGATTTCAATTAATAAAGTGACGAGTGAGTTGATGGGCGGAAATCAATGGCATCGTGGTAATCTCCACCTTTTGTACCACTTCTGACCTGATTACCTTACTTCCAGATCAGTAGCTAATTTTAGCGGGATAGGTCTGACTCTCTGTTTGATGGGCTGATAACCACATTATGCTAATTCTAATTAGATCTTGACTACGATTAGGTATATACACAACGAACAACAATATTAATTGAATACGCTATTATTAGACAACAATCAGCGATATGTACAGGGCTTCCTATCGGCATTCGATCGCAGGAGGCCATTTAGCTCCTCACGATACCACCTTCTTGTCTTTGGTGTTGAGTCAGCGCATGGTTTCACCTTTCAGTTAAAAGCTGCTGTCTTGATGGTTCAAACGAAATAATCATGCACCTGCAATTGCCGTCCAATATCAAAGCAGTACTTTTATGAGCGGAAATGTCATTATCAAAGGCACGACCTGCATGTCATCTTGAGTTTATTTATCGTTTCTCTACTTTGTTTGCCTGTAGAAGCTGCGAGACTATGTGATGCAACGTCTCGAGTTAGAAAAATGGATCGATATCTGTGTTTTGGTTGGTTTTCGTTTCATTGAAAATCTCGTTTAGCTGCACTAAGAATGAATCACTTTCCTTTTAGGGTTGAGAGACTCCAGAAAGTCGGGAGGACAAAAGCTACACGGCACATGTATCCAAATACGTGTAATAGAAACTAATGGTTAGACATTTATCAGCGCTGCAAAGTGACTGGACATCTAGCGGCTTGATTTCCAAACATTTTATTATCTATGAGGTCATAGATTTGTCAAGAGGAGAGATGTACGAGCAACATGGTAGTTGGAAAATGTGATATGGATGGTGTCCTATTCATTTGATCCAAGTCAAGTGAAAAGACTACTGGTCAGGGAAAGTCAAGTGTGCTTATTACTGAATCGCCAGCTGTCAAAGATTTGAATCAATGAAATGAATAAGTTATTTACTCATGAAGGTAATGATTAATTTTACGGTGATGAAGATGAATGGCTAACTTTTATTCAAGATTTTTAGCTGCGAAGCCATTGACATTCTGCATTTCAAATTCCAATTCCGTATTCTCAATTCGCGTTGAAAAACCTCGATTTATTTCAAATCAACCTAACTTTCATCATACAAAATCGATTTTGATGATTTAAAGTATCGTTGGAAAGGTCTCAACAAGATCTACACAATGAGAAAATCCATCATTATAGTTTGAAATGGTAAATAATGAAATAAATTGCTGAAAAGAGCTACATTCAACGAGGTACTAATTCCAAAACATGTATAAATTCACTTTGATTTTTCCTTTGAGAACTTGTTTTCAATACAAATTCTTAGTTTTGTGTGTAAATATCGCATAGCAGAGATTGATCACCCTCTCTTTTGATAATCCTTACAGTCTCATTGCGAAAAAGTATTAGATTTTTTTAGGGTTCCGGAGGAAGGATAAATGACTCTGAAGAGAATGGTGTCTCTCTACAGAGACAAATTTGTTTCATCAGAGGATGATTGTGATGAGAAATATGTTGATGCAAAGATCAATGACTGCCATGAAAACACTTGGATATACTTTATACTATCACATCCATACCTCATATACACTATTTCGCCTCATAGCTATGTTTTCCATTTACATTCACTCACTTTCATTTCTTTTTGTCCATTCATAACACGAATAAAAAGCAAGAGGCTATTTACACCTTATTGCCCACTCTGCCATTTCACTTCCATTGTCATCTTCCAGTTTTCATCATTTCTTGTCATTTATCATTCGCAAATATCACTTCGATCTAAACATATTGAGTGATAGTCCTCTGAGTTCGTATTTGGTAAAAACACCTCGAGGCTTGCGTATGTCTTAATGGCGAGTTCTCATGCTGACAAACGATGGGAATACATTAATGTCTCTTGTTCGTGGATCTTCTGTGACTGGTACATCGCAAAATAATGAAATCGCTTTACTTAACAGAGATACTGTCACCTAGCATCTTGACTCTCATTGTACATCAATGAGTGAAAGTTCGTGTTGAGCTAGTGGCGTCATTAATATGCCACTAAGTCAACAATTTCTTACTATGTTGACGCATTGAACAACTTTTGCACATAGTAAGAATTGTGCCAATGAGTTTTTGAAGACATGAAGACTATTATTTTTCGACATTTTTGGAGCGATTGACAAGAAAAGTTTTAGTGGAAGCAATAAAAAAGATCATCATCATATCTTTATCCATGACTCCTCGTTTAGCTGACTTGAAGAGAATATGATCTAGCGAGTACCACACACTTACATGACTCATCACATTTAAGGTAAAGTGAAGGTATGTTGTTTTCTAATCTTTAGTCATCGAATTCATTAGAATGCTAAAAGTTGTAACTTTGGAAAAATTCTCATCACTTTCACGTTATCATATCATTTAGTTGGAGGGTGGGGAGGACATCATTTCATATCCACATGTCATCCCACTATCACACTTTTTCATTTCATTCCACCCACTATACTTTAACTGACATGCTGTTACAGCAGATCCAAAAAGATTATATACACTTTCAGTGATCACATTATTGATGAAAGTAATTGATTCTAAATGTTTCCATACGAACTTTGTTGCAACGAAAGAAAATAATGCATCTATTTGCATTATTGCTCTTATGCGATGTTATAGTCGAGTGCGTCTATACTTTGCCAAAAAGAAAAAATATCAGAGAACAAAGTTTAGAATGAATCTATGTGAGTCAAAGGCTCGCAAGATCAACTCATGGACAAATGAATCGTGACGATTGTTGCACGAGGACTTGCGCAACTTCGGTTTGTATGTTGAGTCCTCAAAGTGTTCTCCATCATTCTATTTCATATTCCATTTATGTCATGTGTTTTAGCTTTTATTTCATAGCGCTTTGACCTATCCGACTACTTTCTAGATGACCATCTTTCTATAAATTTATAGGTCAGTTCATGTCAAAGTATTACTTTATATTATTTTAAAGTGAATTTATGATTAGAAACTGGAAAATTAACATAGTTTCATACATCTATATAAGTGTTGTAGGTTTGTAGCGTATGGTCAAAGGAGACTTTCTAGAAGAACCCTATATCTATGTGCCTCTTAGTAAATCAGTTGATTTGGAGAAGATCATGAGGATCAATGGGATATATGTCTCACTTCATGTACCTTGTTGAAACTCTAAGAGGACCATAGTACTACTTCCTCAAGTTGTGTTGAAACTCTAGAGAAAGACCTTATGTGTCTTATCAATTTCCTATTTTGATTCTAACTCCAGAGTTGGAGGAGAGATTCACGGACTCATTAGTGAGACGAGCTCCTCATGTACCTGTATAAACTCGCTCTCTCCCTGATGTGAGGTAATAGTGCAAAATAGTAGTAGATTGAGTCTTTTGTAACATAGTTCGAGATGGAATGGGATGTGAGTTGTGGACTCTGACAGAAGAGTCGGTTCTTTAGGTGTTGTTTGGTTACACGTTCCAAGGACGTGAGAACTTCATGGAGTGTGCAGAGGAGCCACGCTGTCGAGGAGGCTTTACCATGTTTTCTAGATCAAAGTTGCTTTCAGTCTGTCTTTGTCATGTTCGCCGCTAGATTGCAGCTTGCGAAATCATAGCTTTCCTGCGCATAATTTTTCATAGCTGACTCGACATTTGCACATCTTTTTATGACCTAATGGCATGGGATCAATATTGTCTTCTGCTGTGATTTCTTTTCTTGGTTTCTTTGTTTAAATTCAGTATCGCTGCACTTTGTTACCATGGTCTTGCATTTGCTGTAGTAGTTAGATTTTAGATATTAGTTGTTCATGTCATGTGATTTACCTACAGAAACACCAGTTTGGATTTCGATGGTGAAAGTTGAAGTGCGAGTGTGCAGTTTTAGATAGTAGATTTACTTCTGCAAATTCGATATAATTCATTGCTCATGTCGTAGAGTTATCTAAAGCTGCAGTTTGAGACTAATAGTGAGAGTTGATAGTGAGTGTCTGGTTGAATATTCAGTTTAACTTTATAAAGTTAGATATATCATTTCTCATGTCATTGTCGAGTCCCTCGCAAAACGCATTTCGACGATGTTGAGTTTGATAGATGAGGATTAGGTATGGTGTATGATATTAGTTGCTAACTACACTGGTTAGACCTATTACATTATCACCATCATTTCGATTCTCGAGGTCGCTACAAATATATGGTGACGATTGGTGAGGTCGAAGCTATGGTGTATGGTTGCAGATATTCAGTTTCTATTTCCTGTAGTCGATATCCAGTTGCTCCATTGTTATAAGATTTACCTCTCGATATGCCTTGGGCCGGACTTTAATGGTGAGGATCGCAGTCTAATTGTTTCGTTAATTTGGTTTGAGCACAAGGTTTACCTTTGTTGCCAGTTCTTGGATTTCTTGTAAGCGTAGTCTCTTTTGTGTTTTGTGAGGCAGTGACCCATTAGGATAATTTGGTTTCCATGCTCAATAGTTCACTATTTGATTTGACCTGGGCTATGTCAACATTTTCATTTCCTTTGCGATTTATCGTCAGTGTGTGTTCAAATTCCTACCACTAGGTTTGAAGTTTTGGTAAATCATTCTAAAGTGCATCATTGCCTTTGAATATTCACGCTGTCATACTTGTCTTGTAGAGTTCTGTCTCACCTGGGAAACCAACAAGATCAATAAAAAGTCAAAAACGACAAAAAGTAAGAGGATAGGTGATCTTACACATATAGTGTGCCGCAGCAAGTGAAGCTTACAGATCACGGTCGATAATTCATATTTGCTACGATTTGGGACTCTCGTGACGATGACACCAGAAATCGAGAGAAGAAATTAGGTTGCACAGGTCGTTACGCAATGTTTTCGAGGATGTGCGCGTATGATTGGGTGAAACAGCATGTGTCATTGTACTATGCATTTTAAAGCTTAACAATGCACATGCAAATACAGTATCATGTCTCATGTTCCATGAGTCGAGCTGTTAGACATGGCACGTAGTGTTTTAGCCTATCATGGATGCATTTGTTCTATCGTATGGGCGGTATGGACGCAAATGCTGCTAAGCAACGAGTGATGGGCACATGACCTCAGTTCGTGGTAGGGCGGAAGTCGGGTTCGAATCAAAGCTGAGTGGGAGCCATGAGCACTGGTGAATCAAAACCAGTGCGAGGGACATTGGGTTACATCGGAAAGATATGAAAGAGATCATTCGAGTGGACACCTATTACTGTCTAAAATGTCATTATTTTGGATTTCGAGTGGTGGGGACACCTTTTAGGTAGGAATAATGTAGAGGAGAAAGATACGTGATAAATACAGTTGACGCATATCGACTCTAGAAAGATGTGGGATGAAGCAAAGAACACATAGCTTTCCCTAACCTTCAGCTGACGGACAATGACCTAAATCAAAGCATATGTTTTGAAAACATTAGTGTTATCGTGCCAAGCTAATTTTGGAAGACAATGAGGGTGATCGCGATAACAAAGTGATGTGGTATATATGTGTTAAATTTCATCGTTATACTATTGCCAGTGATGGTTTTTTAAAAAGAAAGAAGGACTTAACCTTATAACTAGGACTCTTTTTGACGACGTTATATTATGTGTTTTGATACAATTTTACATGCGTCACAATTACAAGTCGTTGCAAAAATAAAATTTTGATTTTATAGATATTTTACTTTATGCAATTATAATTACAGTACACATACTGATTACTGAATTACGATCGCTTCGGTGTACAAATTTGCAATTACGATTTTACGTTTTCTGTTTTTAATAGAAATTCAAATCGATATTTATTTAATTGTTCACGTCTGTTAGTTACAGTTGCAATGTTTTCCATACAACTATACTGAATTACAATTACAAATTTCTGTTGCCACATGATACAATTGGTTTTACATACAGTTATATTCTTATCATTACATACAATTGTTCGATTACAATATATAATATTGTATTAATAGTTTAATCATCAAATAAACATTAAATGCGACAACCCGTATTGAAGCATCATTAAAATACGTTCGATTAATAACTATAAATGATCCGTGATCCTTAACAAAATACATGTGTTATAATAACATCACAGCACAAACTGTCAAACCTACATTATCATATAATCACTATCATGCCACATGTGTAACATTGACAGACATATGTACATTATTATACATGTATTGACCTCATGCCAATTCATTTATCATGAACATAAAATGCCTGTATATATATATATATATTTAATGTCTAAAATATTCATTACATAAATAGAACTACATATAATCAAACATGGTGTCTGCATCAATATAACTAAGTATTATTAAGGCTTTGCTGGTGAGTGTCATTATCCTTTGGATGGATGAAATTGTATTGCTTCTGTGAGGTATATTTATCTTATTGAGATTCATGGGAGATATGTTAGTCAGTGGTATAGTCAATGGAGGTATATGTTGTTAAATTAATTGATGCATTCTCTGAATGGATGATACTGCCTCATGGACTTGTCTCAAGATGGATATCATTTCATTGTTCATACTAAATAAGGCCAGGACACTCTGGGTGGTGATTATGTAGAATTCTTGTGAGTGGACTCAGTGGTGGTTTCTCTGTGAGTGGAGGGTGTTGGTGATCACTCTCATGAGTCAGCAGATCTTAGATGAGCTATCTCATGCATCTCTGTGCTTGCCTCTCTGGCCTTCAACTTGACTTGATAGTGCTGGCCCCAAGGATATCTGCCAGGCTTGTCTCCAGACTCTGACTCAGTCAACTGGATCTCTCAGTCCTTGTGTGTTCTATATCAGCAGAGTTGTTATTTATTCTTAATATGCTGATCTTATTTCCTTTCCACACTTTCTATGGGTATAAAAAAGGTCAATTATACTGTGATTTGGCCTCATATATATATGATGGGATTATCAATTTGGTGGATCTTATTCTTGATGTAATCTACAAATTATAAACACATATTATTAGATGTTTTAGCTAAAATAATTTAATAAAAACTGATTAAGTCTGTAACAGACTTAATTTGTTTCTATTTCATTCATTCAGTGTAGTATTGTCATTCAAATAGAATACTAATATTATCCAACATGGTAAAATATCATACATGAAGAAGATATTCAGTGCTTGTAAACCCAAGGCATATTAATTGCTACTACTAATGACAGTCATGAACTTGTATTCGTGAATATTATTCATGAATGCTCTTGTGAATGATGACAGACCTCTGACATCATCCATTTACTATATACATACCTTTTAACATGACCTCAATCCAGAAAGTGGGCCTGTCTGAAATATAAATTAAATAAATAACAAATAAAGGTAGGTCTTCCATTCTATTTTGAGGCAATATCTCTAATTTTAAAACACTTGAAAGTATTTGTCTATAGTTGTTGAATAAAGATAAATAATCAACGCCAAAATAAAAGGGCTTATTATTGCTGTCGATATAATAAGTGTTTGATGATGGTTGTAGCATTTGAGCCTCCTCTCCGGATTAACCAGTAATATGTGTGTGGGATAACGAAAAATATGTGGAGAAGTATATTTATATATTGTCTGGAATCATGAAAATTTCATCTGCTACGCAACTGACGAGGACTGCGTAAAGAGCAGGCGTATTTATCTCCCCAGATGAGTAATAATAAAATTAATATCTCTATCGGTATGGGCTGTTCTGGCATTCCAGGACAATGGAAACCTCTTGGTGGGTATCTGTGATTGATTGTCTAATACCTTCGTGTACGCCGGATGTAACTCCTCCGTAGGGTAAATTCTCTACCAGATCGTCGTTGGGCGCTATTACAACTGGAATTTGAATATTCGTCTATCACTCCACTGAATCTATCTTAAAGTGATTCTTTCCCGTACTATCATTCGTTTTCCATGCCGTCTCACTTGTTATTGACGGATGATTACGTAATTAAGTATTTTTTATTCAGTAGATACATTACAAACCTCTCTCTCTCTCTCTCTCTCTCTCTCTCTCTCTTATATTCTTCGGAAAGAAAAAATGTCTTTTTACTCTCGTGTGCTTGTTTATCATTATGCTTTATTACAGTTATGAAAATTCTTACCAACAATAAAATCCTTTTTATGGCGGTTCATTATTTAAACATGTTTAGGCGAGTTCGTTTGAATCAATACACTCTAAACAGTATTACAGATGCAGTCATGGTTGTTATTATTACGCATTATTCAACCCTACATGAGTATTATTTTAAAAAGATTATATTGGTTGTTGTGCATTGTGCACTTTTTTCTCTCTGTTATTACGTGATGTTAATACTGATTTTATTATGATGGTGTATGGTTCTGTTATTACAATACGTTTACATGGATGAACTGGTACAGTATTTTACCTGACATTTAGTCGGCTGTGGCCTTGCTGGAAAAAAATAAAGTTCATCATCGTCAGAATATTCAGTCAAATGTCATTGATAATATTAAAAATTAGTAAATTTAAATGATTGAAATTAATCTTATGAAGGACAAAAAGTTGTTGAAATTGACCATTCACACACATTTGTAAACAGGAGGCATATACGAGAGATTCTGCGCATTACCGTTGGAAGAATCAAATCTCCAGGTAGTAATGGATGAAATGATAAAACAATGAGCATTAATTGTAGGTGACTGAAGGCATCACAGTGCCAGGAAACAAAGAGTGTGTTCTGGGTCAAAGTAGTTTTGCTGTGCAGTGTTCACCTAATTAGCCATTTTGGTGTCAGTGTAAAGACCCACATGGTGATTCTCAGTGTTTTTTCTATGTCTGTGCTTCAGTGTGATGCTCTGTTGAATTCTTCAGGCACCGTGAGCAGACATATGTAGTGACTGGCCTCTGGTATACCATTTCAGTAAATACTGTCAGTCCTCTTAATCAGACACACAGAATGGGTTTGCTGGAAAATGATGTCTGTTCTTCCCATTTCTCGTCCATGTGGGCACTTTTCTGAAATACAGTGTGATGCATGATTGGCACTGCGCCTGCAGCCTCTGTAACCTCTCTGTGACCTCCTTTCTAGACGGACTCTCCGACTATTTTATAGGGCTTTATAAAAGCATGTACTGAGATCATCACTGTGTGATAATTAGATAATACCTATATATAGCTAATATTTCTTTAAATAGCTGATGAATTTTAGATAAGACTATTCCATTCAAAAACACACTTTGTTTTTCTTTGAATAATTAATATACAAATGAATAATACATTGATACATAAACACAATATTTGTGTGAAAATACTATAAACACAGTCCTTCTCATTATAGGCAATACTGAATACATTTCTCTGGAAAGATTGAATTTGTTACTCTTAAACTCTGAGTATATCTAGCCAAAGAGATGGCCTATAATCACCTTCAAAACATGCCAAAGTGAAGCCTTTGCATAGCTGGAGAGGTGCTAGAAGCAAATCTTTTTGTGTTGTCCCTTCGTGAGACTATGAATATATGGCTATGAAATTTGAGAAATGAAAATGCGAATCTACGGAAATCCGGGCTACGATCATGCCAAGATTAGATGCGGGCTCTGCATGATGGATACACGGGGTAACGGAAATGATTTCCGGATCTGCAACTTTGGAAAATCACCCTCATAGAGTTTGATCCTTTGACTCTTCCCAGATTATCTTGAGTCCCAAGAACTAGATCTAATAAATAGATGGATGAAATATGTCACAAGATCAGATCTAAGCTTGAATGACTGGGATCCCTTCTCCAGATCCATGACTAGAAGCTCCAAGATCTAGCTCCTCAATCCTCGAAAAAGAAGGTTTTGCGGTGCTCCTACACAGCTGTCATGAAAAACGTGCTATAAGGAAGGAGGCTCTTTAGCCTACGCTAAGATATGCTATATAGCTCGAAATGATGGAAATAATTATACAATGTGAAGGAATGGTCCTCAGCATGGATTACTATTTGAAATGCTAGCAACTTCCTTACTCCCTTGGATCTACAACAATGGATGCGCACAATTCACGAAGGTATTGCTCCTTCCTGGAAGATGTATAATAGATGGCCTTTGATGCTGTAGATATAAAGCTGTGGAAGGGCTGATCTTGAAGCTCAAGGTGATGGGGACAGAATCCTTCACCCGGTTCCTCAATTTGAAATATTGAAGGACAACCTCCTCTCTCAAACTAATCTTCGAGAAATGTACAATTTATGAATATGGATGTTCGCTGAAAGTAGGAAAAGATATGCGGCACCAATGTACGATGTAGAATGAATTACAATGCTCTTTCAAAGAGCTGCTCAATAAAATAGGTGGGATCTGAGCCAGAGAACACATGCTAAAACAACACTTTCAATCTTAGTTAAACAACCAAATAAATCATGGAATATCACATGACAACTCCATATCTAAACGGATCATACATCAACAATAATCTTAATTTTGTCTTATATGTTTCCTTCATCTTATTTATATATATTATGAGCCTTCTCATGCCTTGGCCCACCTCATAAGCTTTGTGTTGTACATTTGGACATAGGTCTCCATGTTGAGCTAGCTATCATTTTATGATCTCCATCATGTGTGAATGTGCTTATCACACTCTCCATCATGTGTGCATTAATGCACACACTTCCTCCATCATCTCATCATAAATTATCTATGATATTATGTTTGATCCCTTCCAAGATCTTAGTTGATTTGTATCAACCTCCATGATCTATCTCATTAATGAGACATGATCTCACTCCTTTCACATTAAGTAGTTGCTCTACTACTCCATTATGTAGATCTAGAATCTAAATATCCACATACACATCAAAAGTGGATTTTTATTCATCTTTGAGGATTATGGGTCCCTCCACCCTTTTATTTACTTAATTAATTAAGTTTATTAAGAACTCTAATATTCCAAATATCATTTGAAAATTTGGGTATTACAGTCCTCCTCGGCAAAATGTTGGCTTGTCCTCAAGCAACTACCAAAATGGGATGCTACAACAAACATCCTCCCTCCAAATGGCATCCTCATGTGGAAGGCCTTCCCATCCGTCGCAATGTGTCATGCATTTCCAGGCTCCAAAGTTTCCTCTCTAGAATGTCTATAATGGCCTCCAACTAAAAAGTTAGATACCCATCCGCATAATGAATCTCCAAGTGGAAACCCATATGATGACCAAATTTCTTCTCTATACATGAGATACATAAGATAAAGTGGTTCATCCCCAAAGTGTAAAGTCCCAACTTATGAACTATGTTCCAACCCATGATACATGAGATTAGATTGTATCTATAAATGCTCACATCATTATCCCTATTGGCTATGTATGAATCAAACATTGCATCATCATAGTGAAAAACAAGAAGTAGAGACATGTGGGAAAACATAAAAAATGTCAAACCATATTCTCCTAATAACAACCAACGCAGCAAAAGCTTATGCAGCTGCCATGCTAGATCATCGTGAAAACAAGTAAGAGAGCCATACTCTCAAAAGAAACCACCACAACAATGCTTCACGTTGCCATGCCAAATCGGCGTTAATGAGAATATGAGAGCCATGCTCTCCAAAAGGGAAAGCCATCTCGACGATTGCCTCTTGCGTCTGCCATACCACATCATCATTGTACCAAATTTAGTGGCCATATTCTCTCAAGAGAAGCCACCTTAACTAAGGCATCTTTACGCACCCCATCACTCATCATTATACCATGTCGATGACCATAATCAGCCAACATGAATCCAATGCTTCAAGGCCTCCTATTTCCATCCTCCAACAAGGTCATGCAAAGTGTATGGAAGAATTCAGCCCATACTCTCCCAATAGTAACCATAGCAACAGGATTATACAGCCTCCTTGCATTATCATGATGCAAGTCATGGAGCAACAATATAGAAATGGACATGAAGTTATGCTTTCTCCCCAAACCCAAGTACATACATGAACATGAGATACATCCCAAACAAAAATACATGTAAAGACATGAGACATATCCCAAACAAGAGTAAATACAAGGACATATGGATATAACATGTGATGTCCAAACTCTCTCTTCAACAAACCAAAGAAACCATGCCTTTTTCTTCGGGCATCTTTCGGTGATGTATGAGCATGAATCGGGAAAAATTATGACTCATTGAGTGGTAGCCATACTCACCCAGAAAAGCATAGTAGCAATATGCTTCTTGTTGGCTGTATCATGAGATCCGCAAGTGGTTTGGCAACCCTTTTTCTCCATACTATCAACCATTCATCCCAATTTGGATGATGGATCTCATTCCTACAGATACTTGGTATCATCCCATTGTAGGACACCAACCTCCTCTAGAGTTTGATGAAGAACTTTTCACTCCATGAAATGCAAGTGCACCCTCAATGAGATCTCTCCATGAGACCAGCTATTTTCATCAATAGCCCTCCAAAACCAATCAGGTTCGGATGTTGTAGGTAGAATTCTCTTTGAGCTATGAGATGCTCATTGAGAAAGTGTCATCTAGAAAGGAGAAAAAATATTTGTCATCTCAAGATGTCTACCATCTATCATCTTTTTCCTCCATTGCTTCATGAATGAAGTTTCCATATGATTACTTCCATGAGGAATGGGTCCTATTCTTCTCACTATTGCTCATCGGCAGCCATTGTAGATCTACGAGGGTGATGCATGTGTTGTCTCAAATAAAGGCACAATGTTGAACTCATAGCCGATATCATTGTACATAGGATCATACTCATCCCATTTTTTGAAACTCCACATTTCAACTCAGGAGGTTGAATGTAGTTCATTCATGACAAACTAGGATGTTTTTCATCTCTTCGTCGATTAGATCAAGGATCCTTTATGCGAGTGATATACATGCGCTCCAAATCAGCATGATGTTCTAACCCTTGGTTATGCAATAGCCGTGATGGCATGCCATAACTTTCAATAAGAGGTACTAAAAACAATATGAGATGAATACATTCATACCTTAAATCAGCGGAGATTCGAAAAACATCTTGCAAGAACACAAGAGTTTCTTCTTCGATGCAAGGTCTCTCAATGCTGGTCAGAGTGATGGTTGCACTTCTACAAGTGTACCAGCACCGGTATCTGTCTCCTCCTCATCATGCATCTCATCAATCATGCATGGGGCTCCAAATGTCAAGAACTCAAGCCCATCTTGCAAAGATGCAAGTGATCTCTCTTGATGTAAGCACATCCGCGTCTAGTGGTGGTAGAGGCTCCTCCTCTTGAGTGATAATGAGAACATCTTCTCTTGAGTCTTCATGCACTATCTCCTTGATGATGGGAGATATCACTATGTGATATGCCTACGGTCTCTTTCTACCATACTTTTCCTTCGATCTTTGAAAAAAAATCAGCATAAAGCGAGCACTTTCATGTGTGACAAGTGGTCGAACCACCAATTTCTTGCTTCACCTTCAGGTGCAATATCTAAACTCCGCTCTCTTTCGATATAGGATATTTCAAAAATAATGTAAATAATTCTTCCCTCCAAGCCCTCAAGGTGCTTGTAGAAGATTCATCGAAATGTAGGCAAGAAGAATCTATGCCTATTTCTCCTATTACTTCGGATCTGACCTCTCTTATTTGAGTTGTGAAAAGCGTTGGAGAGGAGGTTACTCCTTCAATGCTCTAGGTTGTGACTTGTATTCGAAATAAATTCACTTGGGGTATCATGCCCCAAGCCTTCATCATATTCGGACAGTCCTCTTTCTCGGAGAAAGTGGATCTAGTGGAATAATGTGAACCTCTTCTTCTCCAGGTCTTCTTTGTTTGCCGAAAATAAGTGTTGGGACCTTCTTCATCTTGAAACCTTCTTGAGGTTTCTCCTTTGCTTTTCTCTTCTTGTTTCATGTGATCTCCTTAGGGAATATCCTTCATAGATCTAAAGGAAGATGGGGTAAAACTTAATCCCTTCATAGTAGATCTCTACTATCTACGCTTTTTATGTTATCAAAAATGTCCACAAGTCGAGGCAAAGATCATGCTTTGATACCACTATAATATCCCAAAATGGAATAATGCATTGATACCCAAATAAAATATTTGTAACACATAAAATATACATGTAAGTTTATGATCAACACATATATAAACGAGAATAGTTGAGCCATTTTATTATATAGGATAATATTCAATTACACAATGTACAAAAATATTAGTAGATCTAGCCAAAGAGATGGCCTAGAAATCACCACGAAAACATGCCAAAGTAGGGATTTACGTAGTCGGAGGCGCTAGAAGCAAAATACCGCATTGTCCCTTCGACGAGAATATGAATATATGAGCGACATCGTGAAAAAGGAAAATGCGGATATACGGAAATTTAGACTCTAATGATGCCAAGATTCAATATAGGACTCACTGGTGGAAACCCAAGATAACCCGAAGGATTTTCCGGATCTACAACTTTGGAAAATCACCCTCCTAGAGTTTGATCCTTTGATTGTTGGGTTATGAATATTTGAAGCTAGATCTCGATAAATAGATGGCTGAAATATGTCATGAGATCAGATCTAATCTTGAAGTGCTGATCCATTCTCTGAATCCATGACTAGAAGCTCAAGATATAGCTCCTCAATCCTCCAAATAAGGTTGACGTTGTTGCTACACAACTACTCATCAAAGCTGTGTTGTAAAGGAAAGGAGGCTCTAGCTATACGGCTAAGATATGCAATAGTAGCTCAGAAATTATGGAAATAATGTAGTGCAATGTGAAGGAATGGTCCTCCTTTGGATTACTAGTCGAAATGTAGCAACTTCCCCTTGTCCCTTGGATCTACAAGAATGGATTACAATTCTTGAATGGATTGCTACTGTTGGGAGATGTATAATAGACGACAATAGCATGATATATATATACGAAGACTTTGGAATGTTGATCTTGAAGCTCAAGGTGATAGGATGAATCCTTCAAATGGTTCCTCAACTAAAATATTGAAGGACAACCTCCTCATCTCAAAGCGATCTTCGAGTAAATGTATAATTTCTAAATATGGATGCTTTTTCGAAATGTAGGAAAAGATATGTAGCACCAATGCCTAGTGTAGAATGAAGTACAATACTCTTTCAAGAGCTGCTTAATGAAGACGTGGGATTGTTGACTAGGAACACCGCAATGCTAAACAACACTTGAAATCTTAGCTAAACATCCCAAAGAAAAGCTGAATTCACATGACAATTCCGGATCTAAAGAGATCATACATCAAAAATAATATTCAACTTTCGCCTTCTATATTTTCTTCATCTTCTTTATATGATGATAAGCCTTCTCATGCGCTTTAGCCCACCTCACAAATGCGTTGTACATGTGGACATAGGTCTCATTTTCGACTACGTTGTCATTTCATGATCTCCATCGTGTGTGAATGTGCTTATCACACTCTCCATCATGTGTGCATTAATGCACCACTTCCTCCCATAATCTCATCATAAATTCTCTATGATCTTATGTTTTGATCCCTTCCCGAATCTTTAGATAGTACTATCAACACTCACAGGATCTATACTCATTAATGAGACATGATCTCCACTCCTTTCACATTAAGTAGTTGCTCTATCTACTCCATTATGCATAAAGTCTAGATGCGAAATATCCACATACACATCAAAAGTGCATTTTATTCATCTTTGAGAATTATGGGTCCCCTCCACCCTTTTATTTACTTAATTAATTAAGTTTATTAAGAACTCTAATATTCCAAATATCATGTGAAAATTTGGGAATATTAGAGCCTCGATCATTAAATTTTGTATCTATGTTTTTCTGAGATCTCCAAGATGCAGCAATTTCGATCTTATGGTATCCCTGCGAGTCTTCTTTCCAGTGCCACAGTCATACTAAATTGGGTTCCTCAGATAACATTATTCCCAATCTCCCATGATGAGCATCACATTATGGATTAGTTCAATAAGAGCGAACTGTACGGAGTTCAACGTGTCCTTTTTCAACCTTCGACCCTAAAAACAATACACAAAGACTACGATCTATGTCATTTCACCTACTTTTTACGAAAATTCAAATCCAATGCTCGTAGAGTGGGTTATGACAATTTTCCCAAGGTCACATATTTGAGACAAAATTATGGAGGACATCGCCAAAAACCCCTAACTTATTTAGAACCATATGCGAAAATATAGCGAACCAAAGATACGAAATTTTTACGGACGATTTCCCTGAGATTTTGGCTTCACGTGGTAGAAAATTTCAGTATTTTGAACCTTTCGTAGAAACAAAAATTGTAGTGTAAATGCCAAGATGACCTATTTTAGCGGTGTGCGTAACCCTAGAATCCAAAGCTGCGATACCAAATTTTATGCAAACCAACTCACAAAAATGAAGAAAATATAGAAAAACGACTAAAAATTATCCACTTAGGGGGAAACCTCCTTTAAATTACATAAATTAACAATTATTAGATGATTTCGAATGAAAAAAACCTCATTTCTGCATATGGGAGTCTAAGGGGTCACAATATAATCACGGTCAACATAAGAATAATAATCTAAGGGAACAAATAATAACAACAGTGGGATTCTATGGGGGCACTGATAATAATAATATGGGGACTACGTGGGAACAACAATAACAATAAGGGGATCGGGGATACACTAACAATAACAATAACAGTAAGGGGATGCACAGTATTATAGGGACTTCACTGGACAACTCCCGCCCTTGTTCTAACAATGGATTTGTTTTATTAAGAATTGGACCACCATCCATATTTTCGCTACATGGGACATAGCTTGAAAATCCCTTCAAGTTCCAATCCACATGGCTAAAAGATGAATAATTCAGATGAATATTATTGATAGTTGGTCTCATTTCAAACCCTACACTAGGAATCTCAAATTTTTCCCAACTTTCACTACCAATCTTAAAAAAATATAAATATAGCTAAATTCATTGGGAGAGATCAAAAAATATTAAGGATAGTAGGTGAAGACCCCTTAAATGGGTGGAAGATGAGCTTAGTAGTTGGGAAGAAGAAGATGGGCAGATATGTATCTAACGAATCCAAATGATCATTCTTCCCTGTAGAAGGAAAGAAAGTGAATTCCCATCGACGGGGAGGAAGAATGGAGACTTAAAAGTAGGACCAATTAGCTCCAGGGGCGATGATAGTAGATCCAAAATTTTGGAAAAAGGAAAAGTTCTCGATAAAATGCGGGAGTTGGGATCATATTTCTGGTGGAAAGGTCTCTACATTTGGTGATCCGGCTAGGCTTGGTGTGAACCACTTAAACAATCTCTTTTAGGCTCATCGAAAACCTGCTGTCTGTTGCCTAGATCATCATACTTTGAAACCTTAATTTCCCAGTTTTTTAGCCCTAAGGAAAACGAGGAGGTCATGGATTTCGTTCTGAATCTTAAATGGAAGGTTTCTTGCTGGATTCCATAAAGATAAAAGCACAGGACCGGATGCTTTCCCAATATAATTCCTCTTTGGATTATATGAACTTCTAAAGGATGAACTTCGGGATTTGTGGAAAGAATATTGATCGGCGGTCACATCCTCCCCTCCATCAACTCCACCTTCATTTCTTTTATTCCTAAATATGATAATCCTCATTCCTTTGTTGACTTCGAGGCCTATTTCCCTCTGCTGTCGAAATTATAGAATTATTTCTAAAACCATTGCACAAATCGCTTAAAGTTGATCCTTTCCAAACACGACTTCGGTGAAAAAATTACCTTTTCTAGATGAAAGACAAATCCGTGAAAGCAAATGGATTGGTGAGCTCACAGTATTGCACCACAGAGTGCTGCAACTCCTAGGGCTTTCCTACTTTTAACTTTATCAACGTTTTTGTGCAAACTTGAGGTGTGATCTATATACACGACGGACTGCATTCTACTCATGTCATCTTCCACTCTACGAAAAGGGTGCTACTTCTAGGGGTTCTAGAGTGAATTCTCTCACACTTCAGCGAAAACCTAAACTAAATTGTAGCAGAAATGACAGAAAGGAAACTAAAATTAAATTGTTGAAAACAAATTATATGAAGGAAACTAAACTAAATTGCTGAAAAGAAATGAGAGGAAGGAAACTAAACTAAATTGTTGAAAGGAAATGATAGAAATGAGACTAACTTAATTTGTGAAAGGAAATGATGGAAATGGAAACTAATTTAGTGTGCGTAGAAAGGAAACGAAAAAAAGGAAACTAATTTAATCCGAAAAAAGGAAATAGCTGAAAATAAACTAAACTAAATTTCACCTAGCTAGGCCAATCTATGCTAAACACACCCTACTTATCCTCTCGATCTATTTACTATGCTATCATGCTTCTAACCATGCAACTATTCATGATAAATTGAACAGAAAGTGTGGTCATGCTTTGGAGGAAAACGGGCTAAAGGTGCTAATGGAGGGCTCAACACATGAAACAAGGCTAAAGGTGGAAAGAGCGGGTTTAAACCTTATTAAAGATTTATTTTTGGCACAAAAATTCTTTGGAGCGGAATGATTTTAAAAAGTGTGATGGAGGACGGAAATGCGATATATGACATCGCAAAGTTGGAGGGATAGTGGAAAGTGTTGTTAGGAGGGAGAGAAATGTGAAATGCGATGGGGATAAAAGCGCGAGGTGTGAAATGAAACGGATAAAAGTTGCGAAATGTAAATGTGATGGGGTAAAAAAGCTGCAGATATTTGCAAATGTGGTGGAGTACAGGAAATGTCGCAATTGGCGTCGGGAGTGGTAAGTCTTGAAAAAAAGAAAGGGAAAAAGGTTGCGAAATGTGATTTGTGATTTGTGATGTGGTGAAGCACGGATGATTATCGCAATTGGTGGTTGGAGAGGTAAGTGTTAATGAGGAACCGAAGAAAATATTTAATTTGTGATGCGCGATGCGGCAGAGTACGGAAGAGTTATCGCAAATCGGTGTTGAAAGCGGTAAGTATTAAATAAGAAAGGGAAAAGATTAGCGAAATAAGATTTGCGAAAAGGAAAAAAAGGTTGCAATGACTTGGATGACGTGGTGGTGGGACCGGTGGCGGAGTGCGATGCCAATATCGCAATTGGCGGAAAAAAGAGTGGAGTCTTAAAGGGGAAAGAAAAATATGTGAAGGTGATTTTCGAGAAAAGGCGAAGTACGAGTAGAGAATTTCAGAGCAAAGGCGAAGGTTGAGTTCCAATCGTTTTCAAGAATTTTGCATTAAAACGAGTAAGGAAACCGTGACTAATAAGAATAAAAAGATAGGTGGGTTGAATGGTTTAAGTGCTTGTGTGAATAAGAAGGTGGGTGCGGCAATGAGAATAAGCGGGAAAAAGTAGAAATGGAGGGCGTAATGGAGTGAAAGTCGTATATTGTGAAGACGGAGAGGGAAAATGAAGCAGGGAGGCACCATGGAGCTGTCTGAGGTCTTAACAATAATTCTTGCAATCAACCTCCTAACTTATGTGCAAATAAACAGACAAATGCGTAAAAAATACATGCAAAGGAAGGCTGGGAAAAGTGGTAATGCAACTCTACTTTTAATCCCAGAACCGGTGAACATAAATTAGTTTTTGGACCGTGAAGGTTCGCCCTCTCAAGCTCTATTGAAAAATATGAGAAGGGTCCTGATCCTGATTTTTGGTTTTTCTCCTCTATTCTATTACTCATAAGCAAATGAAACCTACAACATTAAAAGCTGAAAGAAAAAATAAGCTAACAATGAAACATAAATGAAATTATCATAATCAAAAACTAATGAAATTACGTAAAGCAGAGAACAAATACAACGAGAGGTTGAGGCACATGGATTGCGCCTAAACCACAAGCCTAGCTCTCTTTAAACTTAAATCAATAAAAGTGAAATCAGGTCTCCTCATTTCATAAAAGAATAGCATCATACATTTACGAAAGTTTAATCACCGAGTAAAATAATAAAAATCTCAATAGCTATAGCAAAATTCGAGCCCTTCCTAGCTCTAGCTTTTCTCTATTTATTCTATGGGAAAGCTACCAAAAAACTCCTAGAAATAGTGATTGAGTCCACTTTACTTTCAAGTGAACAAATATTGAGTGCACTCCTCTTTGGATTGCTTGGTCTGCCTCTCGAAATTCTAATTGCTAGAGAGAATTCTTGGGATCCTTTGCGTCGCCTTTGGAATTCAAATTGTTGGAGAGAATATTTGGGATCCTTTGCTACCTTTGAGAGTTAAGGAGGGTGAAAAAATACTCCTATAATTTCTACTTGTTGTCTCCTCCAAGTCTTTATGATAAAATCCTTATAAAAAATATAATATTTCATGATTTCTGTCCCTCAACCTCATATTAGGCACTCAGTAGTATGTTAGCCTTAATCACCACCTATACTAGCATCATAAAAACCAAATAATAATAAAAATGCAAGAAAAGAGATCTAAGAGGGCAAAAAGGTGACCATTAACCCCTCCAAATATGTCTAATGATGGAGCTCATCATCATCCCCTACTGATTGGTTGCTCATCCTTTGAGCAACTAATCCTCTCCTCCATTTCCTTCAAGGCTTTGATAGCTTGATTTCTTGAGAAAGAAAAGTGGGAGTTTCCTAAATGGGGTAAAAACCATTATTATTTTTTGCATTCTCCATTCTCTATCTTGTGCATCCGTTTCCTTTTTCATCATTCAACCCGAAGCAGAGGTGGGTTAAGCTTTAGTCCCAACCATTGGATATTTTTAGCACCTGGCTCTCTTATATAATGGTGTTGCTTTCCAATGCACCCTCATTCTTTCTACGGAGATATGGTACTCCTTGTTCTTGAGGGTCGTGAGGGAGGTTGTTCAATCTCTGCGGTTGGCCATAGTGCACTCATCTTATATCCGCCTAGAAACATCATCAAGTGGCCTATTACATGTGTTTGAGTTTAAGGTATCTTTCAACTAGTGCAAGGTCCCCTTTCAATATCTCGAAGGTTAAGGATGACTCCTCTTGTGTGTGAATCAATTATAGTCCGATATATAACGGTTCTCTGTTCTTCTTCCCATGACCCCGCATATCTCTTTTTCTCTAGTGTCCTCATTCGTCATCCAAGATGATAGAGCCATTAGCTTCATATCCCCTATTCTCGGAATTGGGGTCCCAACTATCCATATTTGTCGACACAAGGTTATGCACATAAAATTTTCTGTCATTTTTTCTGATCGTCCATGTTAGCTTGCTTGTATAAATCCATAGATACCTATAATCTTGGAAAGGTAGTGATCCATGGGAGGCTAGAGTTTTCGATTTGAAATAGAGCCATTTATCCTTGAGGTACATAGCATATGAGTCGAAGGGAATCGTCGATGTGAAGGGCTTATGCATAAGCCCTGCCATGGTGGCTACTTGCGCCCTTTTTTGCTGCGAATTGCTCCTTCGGTGCTATGTCTCTGGCCTTGTGCCTTCTACAGTTTCTCCTTTGGAACTATTTTACTTTTGATTCTTTCCTCCTCCTTGGTGATTCTCCAATGATAATTAAGCTCGTGGGAGGAGTTTCTAGCTCTCTGGGAATTGTCTGACTCTTGTCGGCTCTAAAAATACATAGAGGTCTACCTTTTTCTCTTTGCACTAAGAGGAGCTAAGGTGGAAACTACCTATTTTTCAAATGGGATGTGGGGTTGTGTTGTGAGTTTGTTTCTTTGCTCACTTTATTCTACCTCTATGACTTCTATTTCCATCTCTTCTATTATTCTGCCTTTGTCTTTTCCTCTTTTTCTCTGGTTCTTCTTGTTCTTCTTCGGTTCTTCCTCTTTTCTTCTTACGGCTAGAAGTGGAATTTTTCCTTGTTTAGGTTGCTATAAAATCTTCCACTGCTCATATTTACGAAAGAGACTAGGCCATGGGTAGGGTGACGTTTGCTCACGTTGCCGTTGCATGTTGTCCCAAAATACACAATCGAAGCTCACTATTGTAGATAGTTGGACCCTCTTTTTGTTAGCGGATGATATTTCATGTCTCCTCCTCTCATCCTCCTCCTCCAGCCTTTAAGATTTAATTTTTTTCCTAGCCCAGTAGCATGTACTTCTATTTTTCGGTCATACGCTTCACGAGTGGTGGCCAAGTTTAACGAGCCACCTTTCTACCTCTTAAACTATTAGTCTAAAATTTAATGCGCCATTATGAATGCATGGCGAAGGGGTGAGGGCTATGCTTGGAGCTACCGCTTGTTGTCAGGTGTTTGTAGGAGTTGGAATTTGGAGACAAACTCATATTATGTCATGTTCTTCCTTATTTTCCTCTTTTACGAGTGACTTGACTTTGAATGAGAAACTCTTTGAGTGAGTTGCTAATATTTCTTGATGTTTCTGTCCCATTGTAAATGCTACGTGGGGGTGCTCCCGGATGCCATGGTTGGCACTTCTATCTTTCCTGGTCTTTTTTATCGTCCTTTCTTTGTTTTTTTTCTTGTTGTTCTTGAACGAGTTTTTTGCACTCACCCGATGTCTATAGAAGTTTGTGTTTTTCTCTCCTTGCACATTGTGCTACGGGAATGGAGGAATGTGGTGTATGGAGGTGATGGAGGAAGTTATGAAAATAAATGGAGTGAATTATGGGATGGATGGTAAAAATATAAGAAGGGAAAAAGAGAAAGATGAATGCTTAGCTATGTGAAAACCATTAACTAACTCGAAAAATAGCAAACACGTAAAACACGGAGATATAGATGTATTTCTTTGTTTTTGTTTTTGTTTTTCGTTTTATTTTTGTATTTTTTTGAAAGAAAGTGGGTCACCTCCATGGAGGTTTTCAACCCTCAAACTTTCCTTGGACGCCTCGCAGAGGGTTTTCACCCATGGACCTTTATTTTTCTTTTACTTTTATGTTTTTTTATTTTTATTTTTTAGAGCAAAGTGAGTACGCTCCATCGAGGGTTTTCAACCCACAAACTTACAGCCAGAGTGCCTCGGAGAGGTTGTCACCCATGGATATTTTTATATCTCTAAGAGGGGTGGGAAACTATGGAGTTTCCCATCACACTTTACACCTCTCGCTTATTGAATCTATGAACTCTGCGCTGACAAAGGCTTCTTGTAAATTTCCGGTCTATGTGGCCATTGACAAGCAAGGATTCCTTCCTCATCTGTAGTCTGCGATTTGAGCCTAGCCATTATCATTCCACCGTGTAAGGTCCCAACCATATTTTCATAGCACCATTTGAAATATTTAAACCTTGAATCATACGACACAATATCCTTCTTGGAAGGTCTTTTCTCTAATGTTCTTGTCATGTATACCTTCCTTTGCGTAACTTTCCCACTTGGTGGAAGAAAGTTCTTGACATTCTAAACTCATCCAATCCATTTAGTTGTAGTAACTTCTCTTTTTGAGCATTTGATGAAATCTAGATTTAATTTAGCTTCCATTCTTAAATTATTGAATTCAAACTCAACTAAAAGTAGAGCCTTGTTACCATAGACTAGTTCATAAGGAGTGAATATTGTTGTTTGTGCTTCCGAGTAATCTTTGTTGACCCAAGTAGCTTCTACTAAATATATTTGCCCAATATTTTTCTACCGGCTACAACTCCCTGCTGGTGAGGATGCTCTCTAAAGATCTGTTCAGTTACTTCTACTTGGCTCGTACTTCTCAAAGGGTGATAAGCGACGAGAATTTCTATAGCTAATCTTGTGCTTCCTCAAAAATATTCTCAATGAGGTGAGAGGTGAAATGTGCTCCACCGATCGTTGACTATTTCTATAGGGTATCAAACTTGTAAAAAACATTCCCATTCAGAGATTCTGCTGCTGCTCCTCGGTTTCTACCTTCGGTGCTTTTTTTGTTTGACCCACTTTGTCGGTCATCAGGTGCGGAGACTATGATATACTTCTTTTGTTCGGATGGTGGATCGATGGGTCCAGCAAATTCCATGCCCCACTTATCAAATGGCTCAAGAGCCACCTCGAGGGTGCAAAGGCATCTCATCCCTTTGCATGGGTTTCCCCATCCTTTGGCAGCCGGTCACACTCTAGCGTGTATCTTTTGGAATCTTGGTGAAGGGTAGGCCAATAGTATCCTACTGCAAAACTTTGTAAGCAGACTCTCTTTGGACAAAGTAGCGCCTCCACATGGGCTTCCATGACATGCAGAGAGGATATTAAAAAACTTCTTCCTCCCTCACACATATCCTTAGGATTTGATCGGGGCAGCTGAAAAGGTTTCCCCCAATCCATGTGAAAGGGCGCTTTTTCCGATGATTATGCTCCTCTCACACAGACAAGATTAGGAGGGAGTCTCGGCACCGAGTAGTTGGCTGTATCGAAAAACCATGATGAGATTGATGATATAACGAAAGAGATGCTCATATCCCGAGTTGTTCATCCACCATTCCTTCTTCATTTACGGGAGAGCTAACCCGGACAAAAAAAGTTTGCAACAATATTCTCCTTTCCCGAGGTTTATCAACACTAGTCAAATAAAATTGCTACAAAAGTAACAACCATCTAATTATCCTAGCATTAACATGCGGTTTGTTCATTAAATACTTGATTTTTTCATGGTTAGTGTGAACATGATCCGATATCTAGTTACATAATGCCCGAATTTGTTCAAGGCATGGACAGTGGCTAACATCTCCTTCTCGGTAATGGTATAATTCAGCTGGGCCTTGGACAAGTTCTTCTTGATGAAATAAATGGAAATAAGGGGATTTTTCCTCTAATTGTCCTAATATTTCGCCCTAGACTACATCCGGATGCATTAATGTGGATGTGGAAAGGCAGAGTCAATTTGGACCTCGAAGGATGCGGTATTCAACTTTCCCTTAATGAGCTCGAAAGCCTCTTGAAAAGTACCGGACCAAATAAACTGCGAATCCCTCGGCCAATAACCCAAATAATGGAGAATCCATATTGCTAAATCTTTTATAAACCTTCTATAGTAACCAACTAAGCCTAAGAAACTCTACGTCTTCTTTCTGGCACGGAGGAGAGGTACGCTTTTGATGATAGTGATTTTGCTCAGGGTCTACATGTATTCTTGATTTGGGATATGGAGTGTCATAATACAACCCTACTTTCTTAGAAATTTCGCACTTTTATGGGCTCAAAGGAGAGATGCATCTCGAATGCACCTTCTTAGTACTTTACCCAAATTGAGAGAGCTTCTTGGAAGTCATCCCAATATGGTGGGAAATCATCCATGTAGATACGAGGAGTCATGGACTAACTCGAAAGATGCTCTACGCGACTTTTGGAAGGTATTGGGGTATTTGCAACCCAAAGGGTAGGACTCTCGTAAGAAAATTTACAAAGGCGAGGTGAAATTAGTCTTATCTTGGTCTTCGGGGCTGAGTTTGAATGCAGTTGTACCCTATGAACCCATCTAAGAAAGAAAATAAATTCTTCCCCACAAGGCCATCCAAGACTTGGTCTAGAAGAACAAAGGGAAATGGTATTTATTGGTGGCTTTGATAAAGAGTTATCAATATTCAACACAAATTTTCCACTTTCCATTCATCTTTGGGACTAGGACAAGAGGGATACCCACTCACCGTATGGATATAGGATATATAAACCTTGCATCCAATATGCGGCTCTTCTTGTCTATGTCCTTCGAGTCCGAGTTCATTCTTCTTTTGGGGTTGTCTCATAGGACTTGCATCCTTCTTTGATGTAAATCATGATGTCTACATTTATGGATGCACCCCTTTCATCCTTGTAATCCCAAGAAAAATGCTTCAAGATTTTCTTTCAAAAGGCGGCATAGTTGCTTCTCTTCTTCATTTTGAGAGGTTTGGGTTGATTAATAGAGATATCTATGGCCCAAACTCAATAGCCCTTTGGTGGTTTCATAGGTTTACTCAAACGATTTCACTTCCATCCAAGGTTGGCTTTCGGACGCTCTTTGACCAAGGTTTCGAGAGGAATGTCGATGGAGGACTTGTTTTGAATGGCGTGGCCGATGATCTTCACATCAAGGTGCCCCCAACTAAGAATAGCATCTACGGCCACACATAGGGGCGGTGTTATATAACTCATCTTCTTCGTCCTCCAACCATATAGGGAGATCATGATCGATGGAAGGTTGTATCGAGGATATAACACTAGTATTTCTAAACAAAGAACCCATTTTTTATAGTCATGTTTCCGGCTCGACAACTAACATAACACCTAGAGTGGCTAACTAAAGTCTCCCTAAGATGAGAGGATAACCATTGAAAACTTGGTTTTTGGTTGCAGGACTCAAGAAATCAGTAGGCTACTCCCCAACGATCAATAGTACCATAATACCCTCCATGATTCCTTGAGAGTTATTGTGGAGTGATCAGAAGTTGCGGAAGCTTGTTGTGGTTTTCCTCAAAATCACTTTAAAGATTAAGTTTCAAAATATTTTCCTTTGTCATGATGATTGATACATGACCCCTAGATCCAATCAGAAGTGTTGGGGACTATGACACCATTTATATTCACATCAACAATTGGACTACTGAAGTCCGTAGTACTGAAATATCACCCTTCCTAGCATTATGTTGAACGGTTGTCCTACCACATTGATGGTGGGGGTATCTCTCTTCCTTCTCCGGGTTTCTTGAGCACTTTTCTTTGATGGAGCCTATTGTAGATAGGGACATCCTTAATGGGTGGAGGTGGTATCTTTACACATTTTCAGAATTCCCTCGAGTTCGGTCTCCTCTCAGTGGTGTCTTGACTAGGGTGGATCGAGCCGTCTCGGCAAAAGGAGGTTGTTGGATACGAGTGTTTACCTTCTTTCTCTTCCTCTCAACCTTTATACGGTGGATATGGAGGATGTTTTTAAGGAGTACTCTTCCGGCCTCAAAATTAACCTCCTATATCTCCAGCCATAAGGCTTAGATAGGGATGTTTCTCCTTTCTGCGCGCACCTACGCCATGCCTATTGTTCAGGTTCGATTGAGTCATGCAGTATTTGAGGTAGCCTAGGTAGAGCGACATGAGTAAGTTGAGGTTGAGGTTGGGGGTGGAGGGCATTAAGTGGAGTGGTTGATTTTTGTTGAAGGCCTACACCCTTGGGATGGATTGTTTCCACCGAGTTGTTGTGGAACATACTCTGGAAATAGTTATGCTGTGGTTGAGAGATGATATGAAGGGTTTTAAGGCGAGTAGAGGTGTGAGACCAGGATGGGGAGGGTAGGTGTGTACCAAGTTTGCGGGTGCCTACGATTGTTGTGATAATAAGAGTAAGGTGCACCCTTAGCTACCTTGTTGATATGATCGAGCCTTGAGGCCTTCTCCGGTTGATGAGAAACAAAGTTTGCTTTCGGCATTGCTTCCACGTGTGATATGCGACTTTAAGTCCATGTAAGGAGGGACACTTTTGCAGTGGCATGATTCTCCTCACGAGACTAGTAAACCTCTATGACATTCAATGGACATTCATTTCTTGGGTGCTTCTGGTACATCTAGGAAAAAATATTTCCAGGGCTCTCTCACGCTTCTAATTACTTCCTTTTGACTTTGAATTATGTCCATTTGCAAATAAAATGTATGCAACATGTCACTCTTGAAGTCCTATAGCATGTTTCCAATCTCATGTTTGATGAGGTGGAAGAGGAAGGTATTGGATGTACTTTTTCTAGCTCATCCTTCTTCCCTAAATTCCCTAAATGGTTCTGGAAAGATAGTTTTGATTGTTTCACAAGTTTGTTGGTAGATATTTCCTCACGATATCATATTCAAGGTTTTATCATCTCTTCTGCGAGTCCCTCGAATAATTACAAGTTTAAGTGAGTCAGGATCAAGAGTACAAGTGGCTTTCTATAGTTCAATTGAAACCTCTCTTTCATAGTCCTCTAAAGATTCTATCCGGCCCTAGAGTCATCCTAAAGATCATCCTTAGTTTCCTTGGACCTACGATAGTATTTGTATTTGTTGTTGGAGGTCTCTTACGTACGTGCCGGTGTAGTGATGTTATCCCAGCGAGACCCATGAACCGGTGCAAGGCTTCATCCTTAAGGGTGGATGGGAATAGCTTCAACCACGATCATGGGAGTGTAGTCATAAGTCCTACAAACAATAGAAAATTCAAAGATGAATGTGTCGAGGTCCTCATAGTAAGTCCACGAAAGTGTGGAAGAGTTGAGGGGCTAATTTTTTCATCTTAGTTTCCCCATCTACCTCTCTTATGTTAAAGGATATCTGGATCCCGCAATGGTTAAGATAGGTGAAGAAGGTCCCTCGGGTTGTACCAAGGTCTTCTTATTCTTCCCCAATGAGTTCCTCAAAATATTCGAGAGCCTCTCTATAGGGTCAGTCTCACTTCACGCCAGAAGAAGAGTGAAGGGTGGCTAGGAGGTGATGTGGGGGTTTTAGGTAATATTTTTCTTTGAATATTACTACTCCTACAAGGCATGAAAATTAAATCTAATATTTCAGAAATAACATGAAAAGAAAGAAACGGAGATGAGAATGCTAAAAAAAAATCAAGGCATCTACTAGATACCTCCGTGATAGCGTCAAAAAGTGGTAAGCCCTAGTATTACACCAAGAGTGTTGCAACTCAGAAATCTTTGCCCTACTTTACTTTATCAACTCTGGGGTTCATACAAACTTGGAGGTGATAGTGCTATATACACGAGATGAATTCTAATCATGTCATCCTCTTCCTCTCTACGAAAGGGTGTTACTTCTAGGGTTCTCAGTGAGAGTCTGTCACACTTCAATGAAACTAAAACTAAATTTGGGAAAGGAAATGACGAAAGGAAACTAAATTAAATTGTTGAAAAGAAATTACGGGAAAACTAAACTAAATTGCTAAAAATAAATGACAGGAAGGAAACTAAAGTAAATTGCTAAAAGGAAATGACAAAAAGTGAAATGGTGGAAATGAAACTAATTTAATGTCAAAAAGAGGAAATGATAGAAAAGGAAAATAATTTAAACTACGAAAAGGAAATGACTAAAAAGAAACTAAACTAAGTTGCACCTAGCTAGGCCAATCGTCTAAACACACCCTACTTATCCTCTAATCTATTTACCATGCTATCATGCTTCTAACCATGCAACTATTCATGATAAAATTAACTTTACAAAGTGTGCCCTTGCGGTTGGAGAAAAGCAGAGCTAAAGGTGCTAATGGAGGGCTCAACACATGAAACAAGGCTTAGAGGTGGAAAGAGTAGGTTTAAACCTTATTAAAGATTTATTATGCAAGTAAAAAATTCTTTGGGTAGGAATGATTTAAAAAGTACGATGGAGGACGGAAGTGTGATATGTGATATGCGATATCACAATCCCAATATAACAAATTTGCAGGGACAACGAATGTTGTTCGGGAGATTTGCAGAGCGAAATGCGAAATGTGATGAGGATAAAAAATTGCAAAGTGTGAAATGCAACGAGATAAAAAGTTGTGAAATGAAAATGCGATGGGGGTAAAAACACGATTTGTGATTTGCGATGTGGCGAGAGTACGGAGAATATCGTAATCGTCGTGGACGGTAAGTCTTAAAAAGAAAAGGGAAAAGGTTTCGAAATGAGATTTGTGATTTGTGATGTGGTAGAGCATGGAGATTATCACAATTAGCGGTTGGAGTGGTAAGTGGTAATGGGAACCAAAGAAAAAGATGTGATTTGTGATGCACGATACGGCGGAGTACGGAGAGTTATTGCAAATCGAGCGTTGGAGCAGTAAAGAGTCTTAAGGAAAAAGGAAAAAGATTGCAAAGTGTGATTTGTGAAAAAGGCCAAAGGTTGTGATGAGTTGGATGACGACGTGGCGGTGGTGCGATGGCGGATCACAATACCAATATCGCAATTGGAAGACAAGAGCGATCGGTCTTAAAAGGAAAAAGGAAAAAATATGCAACGTGTGATTTGCAAAAAGGTATACGGTAGCGGGAAGTTCGAGGGAGCAAAGGGCGGAGGTCGAGTTCCAATGGTTTTCAAGTGTTTTTTCATTAGCTCGGTAGAGACAACCGTAGATCGCAAAAATAACAAAGGAATAAAGGCGGGTTGAATGGTTTAAGTGCTTGTATGAATAAGAAGGTAGGTGCATCGGTGAGAACAGCGAGGAAAAAGTGGAAATGGAGGGTGTACGACAATGCGCGGTTGTGAAGACAGAGAGGGAAAAATGAAGCGAGGGAGGCACCACGGAGTTGTCTGCAGGGGTCTTAGACATAATTCTTTCAATCAACTTTGCTAAATTATGTGCGAAAGAAATAGACAAATGCGTGAAAAAATATAGTGCAAAAGAAGAGTGGAAAATGGTAATGCAACTCTACTTTTAATCTCGAGAAAAATAATGAATAGAAATCGGTTTTTGGAGTGCAGTAGGAAGGTTGCGCCCTCCTCAAGCTCTATTGATAGAGATGAGAAGGGGTCTTGATCCACAATTTTTTTGGTTTTTCTCCTCTATTCTATTACTCATAAAAAATGAAACCTACAACATCAAAATGAAAGAAAAAAACTAAGCAACAATTAAACATAAATAGAAATTATGTGAAATGAGTAACTCAATGAAATGACATAAAGCGAGAGAAAAAATACGACAGAGAGAGGTAGAGGCACATGGATTTCGCCCTAAGCCACAATCTATCTCTCGAGAAAAATTAAATCGATGAAATGAAATCGGTCTGCTCATTTCATAAAAGAATAGCCTCATACATTTCTAAAAGTTTAATCAACGAGTAAAAATAAAAAAAAGCTCAATAGCTTACAACAAAATTCGACCCTTCCTAGCTCTAGCTTTTCTCTATTTATTCTACGGGGCAACTACCGACGCTGCCTAGAAATGTTGATTGATTCACTTGACTCCAAGTAAACAAAGATTGAGTGCCTCTAGAAATTCAAATTTACGCGTAGAGAATCCTTGGGATCCTTTGGATGCCTTTGAATTTCGAATTCATTGGAGAGAGAGCTGTTAGGGTCCTTTGGTGCACCTTTGAGAGTTAAGGAGGGTGGACAATCCTCAGTAATTTATACTTGTTGTCTCCTCCAAGTCTTTATGTTAAAATCCTTTATAAAAAACTAATAATTCATGATTTCCTACACTCGACCTCATATTAGGCACTCAAAGTATATTAGCCTTAATCACCACCCATACTAGCATCATAAAACCAAATACTAATACGAAAGAAAAATAGATCTAAGAAGTCAAAAAGGTGACCATTAACCCCTCCAAATATGTCTAATTATGGAGCTCATCGGGGATCACTCAAGAAATCATGCACATTATGAAGCTGCGGAATAATAAAGGGATGATCATCAAAATCGACCTATCTAGGGCTTTTTGATCATGCGAAAGCTAGTGTTACATCCAAGATGTTGCTCACTCATTTGGACATCGAGATTCCCTTCATTAAGCTCGGGTCATGATTTGTATCATATTTTCTTATTTTGTGGTCATATAAATGGGGAAGCATCACATTTCTTCCATGCTCACCGAGGTCGGGAGACAAGGATGCCCCATTTCACCTCTTCTCTTCTCTGCGGTGATGGAAGGCCTTAGCGAGTGCTTTGCTCAATGTTGAGATTTCAACAAGATGATGAGCTTAGTGGAAAGGAGTCGCCTTCACTAGTGGGCTCTGTAGGCTATTTTTGGCGCAAAGTCTATTTTTAGACTATGTACTATTTTTAGAGCAGTGGATCATGATTCTATGAGTTGCGAGGATGCTATTTGTGGAGGGGTTGGTGAAGTTGGAGATGGACTTCTATTTTTAGACACTCATGGGCGGAGGAATCTATTTTTAGATTTCAAAAGTCTAAAAATAAGGATGTCAAATATTATTAGCTCTTAATAATATTTAGACTCTAAACATTATCTTATTCTCTTGGAGCACTTCGAGTTTGATGCCTAGAAGTGGCACATGCAGTGACGAGAATGAATTACGCAATTCCTAGGGTTTAGTGGAGCTATTGCATGAAAGACTTGATTTAGAACTCATGTAGACGAGTTTAGGTGGAGTTGATTGAGGAAGTTAGGTGGAGTTGTATCTAGTTTAACTAATCTACACATAGTTTGAGCTATTTAGTAGTCGGTTTAGCTAATTGATACACAATGAGTGAGGAAGTGGTGTGAATTAATTATTAATTAATTCACTAATTATATACTCATTAATCAACTAAAGCATACATTCTGCTTAACTTCGGCGTGGGCAGGTTTCGGTGGAGACCAATGCGAGTGAATAGCGAAAGAGCGAGTGTTAACTCATCGGTTGTGACTATACGGTGCTGTTGCAACACACGGATAGGTGGAGTAAGCCCATGAGGATTGCGAGCTTTAGGCCAGGTGGTTAGTACTCATTTAACGAAGCCATCCCATAGCTTTGAAAATGCAATAGAGGCCGGCTGTCCTCAGAGTGCAGCCTGATGGTTGGAGCATGAGCTTTGCTAGATCTAGCTTGATAGTGTGTAGCAAATTGAGTTTGTGCATGAGAGCTTGCCAGATAGCTTTTGTAATATGATTGTTACATGATCTCCACGACATATATATATACTAGATAGTTTGCTCGAGCTTTAAGCTTTCCATTAAAATACTCATGTTCATATGTGTGATTGCTTTGTGGTTTGGATTGTATGCATGCAATGGATTTTATTTCCTAGGTGATGATCAATGGTAGAAAGAGTTTTGCATTATGCATGAAAGCTAAAATGAGTGTGACGATCTGGGAGAATCTCGGCGAATAAATATCCCGTGCTATTCAAATTTCTACATGGTATCGGGAGGGATATTGACTCATTGGAGCACTTGCAAAACATTAGACGCTGCTGAGTTTTGTGCCGGGTGGAATTCGAATTTGCGGTAGTGTTTTACGGGTGCTCAAAAGTTGAGATGTCTTTCAATCGATTGCGATTGGAGTATGCCCTTGAGCGTCTCGGAGTATATTGCATTGAATGACGAGGATGGACTGAAACGTGTGCTAGATGACAATGGGTTGAAGGACTTTCGTAGATAAGCCGAAGTCCCAGATCGACTTCTATGGACAGTGCTACTCGATGCTGGACGCATGGCAAAGAGAAGGCAGAAAAGTGTCGAAGGATTCGCTGGAGGGTGTGAAGGATCAAAGCATAGTGTCCGGCCTCTTCATGGTATGGTTTTCTCCATTCTTGATGCGAAAGCCTTGTGACAGACGGAGCGAAAGCAAGAGCGACCAGTTGAGCCATGCCAAGGATAAACCTCGAGAACATAAAGATGGAGAGTGCTGGAGCGCTACTAATTGTCCACGGAGAAGAAGATAAACAGCGAGGCCACGACCGATGTGTACTTTGAGAGGCCTTAGCCTCGTAGTTTGAGTTGGATTTTCCTCGCCGATCGCATGCTTGGTTTTCAAGTATGACGGGACGGGCGCTGCTCGGTAAAGGGTGGCGTCTTTTCACATGACGAGGAGATCGAGATTTGTTCTACCGGTCCGGGATGAGAAAGATCTTGGAGTGCACATCGAGATGGGCGATGATGGCATTGATATGGGCAGGACCGGTGTCGGTACTCCATTTCCCTTTCGAGAGGGAGTTCCGGTAAACCCTTCGGATTGAAGGAAGTGATGCATGTTCGAGGATTGAAAGAAGAATCTTATCTGCCGCTGGCGATGTTAGAAGACGAGGGATATGATGCTGTCTTTCGCGAGGAAAGGCTTCTCCAGCGCAAGATGGGCAGCGCTGGCGAGACCCGGAGGATAGGGGTTTCGAGCTAAGAACCTGCATCACCTGCGAGTAGATGCGCTGCATAGCAATGGCAGGCAAAGAGCGAGGAAGGAGTGGTGAGCCAGGGATGATGGCGAGTTGTGGCACGCAGAGATTGGGCCACCTTCACCATGGAGCTTTGAAAGATACTACGTGCAGATTTCTGCGGAAGCTTCACAAAGGCACTCTTGCGCGATCAGATCGGTGCAGGTGTACCTTGGGGAAAACTTTGTGAAAGCCACCTTTCACGAGAAGGATAGTCACTTACGACGATCCTTGAGGAGAAATTCACACGAGACGTGTGTGGACCCTTTTCTTAGCAAAGCTTTGACGACGAAAGCACGATGTGTATTATGTGATATTTGTTGATGATTTTTCTCGTAAGTGCCGGATCTCTCTTCATGCGAGAAGAAAGAGCGAGACATACTCAAAGGTTCCGACGAGTTCAAGGCACGCGGTTGAGAAAGAATCGGGGAAGCAGGTGAAGGCTCTAAGGAGCGACAATGGTGGTGAATTCATCTCGCGGCGAATTCAAGGACTTTTGGCAGCAAGCAGTATGGAATTCGAAGAGAGCTAATAGCACCTCATAACCCACGGCAGAACGTTGCGAGGGGACAGAACGAGACGATGCGCATGGGTGCCGCACGGGCGATGTTGCATTGGAGACGCTGTCACGTACACTTGTGGGTGGAGGTGCATGCAGCATCGGCACGATAGCGTGCGAAACCGTTGTCCTCACTGAGGATACTTGGCATGAGTACACCCGAGGAGGCGTTTTCCCGGTAAGAGGCTGATATTTCCCATTTGAGGATTTTTGGTTCACTCCGTTTACATTCATGTGACGTTTGGTTATGCCAAGAAGAAGGCCGGAGCCGGCTGCGGAGGTTGGGATGCTGGCAGGGTACCACCGATACGCCACAACTATCGTGTGTTTTTTCCGGAACAGTCGCAAGGCTGAACGTGCGTATCGGGATATAAGAATTTCGGGAGGAGAAAGCGATGAAGTGTTCGCTTTGAGAAAGGGAGCCACACTTGCATGCATGAGTGAGGAGCTATTAGTTCCCAAGGGTGAGTCTCCAAGATGTGGATCGAGCCACAAGATGAGGTTTCATGGAGTGGAAGAGACCACTCGGCGATGACCCGACCGCCCGGAGGGCGAAGCGCACTACGAGAAGCTGAGCGGCGGGGATCAAGATGCGAGCGAGAGAAGGTTGTAGGAGCACCTACATCACGGCGCGGACAGAGGCAGGTCCCGGGACCGATGCTGATACATGGCTCTTGTGAGCAAGTGTGTCATGAAAGAGCCATCCTCTTTCGAGGCATTTGTCGGAGGATCCCGCATGGGTAGATGCTCGCATGGTGGAAGAGTGTGATTCGGTGTCAAAAAGCAAAGTGCATGGGAGATTGTCCCAAGGCCGGAGGAAATCGGTGCAGGGTTCGAGATGGATCTACAAAGTGAAGCAAGTGGGCGGCGGGAGTGTGGAGAAGTAAGGCAAGATTTTTTTGCCCGAGGCTTTTCACGGATAGAGATCGCATTGTGAGGAGACCTTTGCACTCGTCGGCAAGGTATTCTTCCATACGGGCGATTCTTGCTCTCTCAACGCGGAGTGGGGTAGCACATTCATCGGATGGATGTATGACCGGCGGCTCCTCGACCGGAGTCACGGAGGAGGAGGTGTACATAGAGCACAGCCCGAAGGTTTCGAGATCTTCTGCGAGCGAGTCGCATGTGCGGAGGGCCCAAGAGAGCGTTGTATGGGTTGAAACAAGCACCTCGTGCTTGGTACACACCTGGACAGATAAGTGCCACGTCGGACTTGGATTCTCCAAGAGTGAGGCGGATCCTAGCTACTGCGAGTTGTGGTGGGAGGGTAAGTTTGCCGATCATTGTACTTTATGTGGATGATTTGACTTTTGACGAGGAGTGATGAGTGGTGATGCTCTCATGCAAGGAGGATCTTGCAAAAGAGTTTGAGATGAAGGACTTGGGCCTCCTTCATTATTTCCTAGGAGTTGGAAATTTTGGCAGCCGTGCGGTGGTGGACCTGCTTTGTTTTCTCGGTGGTAAGTATGCCTCGGGAGATACCGGAGGATTTCAACATGCATGGCTGCGAGCCCTATTGTTCTCACTCTCACGGTGGTTGGAGGAAGGGAGTGATGCTACTTCAGCGGAGGTAGTGGATGCCACCGTTTACTCGGTCGAGCTTGGTGGGGTCGCCTATGCGCTCTGGTCAACGGCGCAACTCGATATATGCTATGCGATTCAAACTTGCGACTCTCTGGTGTATGGTTGGAGCCAGCAAGGTCTTTCCGGAAGGCGGGCAAGCATGTATTGACGTTATCTCGCGTAGGCACATAGAGTATGGATTGTGGTGCGGAGCCGCCGAAATGAGGTAAGAAGCTATGTGGCTTCACGGATGCAATTGGGCGAGAGGCCCAACGGACGTAGAGAGCACATCCGGAAGGGATTTTCGGTATCGGGGTCGACGCGAGTTTCTTGGTATAGCGAGCAGGTAGATCCGTGGCACTCGATTTCGGCAGAGGTGAGTATGTGGCAGCGAGTTTGGCTCGCATGCGAGGCTAGGCAGTGGATGAGGAAGATCCGGTCGTTTTTCGGCTCACACTTAGAGCCTCCACTGTGTGATTTTTATTGTGATAACCGAGTTGCATCAAACTCCTGGTTAATCCGGTATTTCATGATAGCTCCAACACATTGACATCCGGTACTCATCATATCGTAGATCAGTGTGCAACGGAAGATCATGTTACTTTCATACATTCCTACGGAGGATCGGGATGCGTGTCTGGACGAAGTGCGCTCACCGAGGAGCAGGTCCCAATACCACGCGAGGATAGGGTTGCGAGATAATCCTTATCTTGTTGAGAGGGAGTTTTGAGATTGCAACAAGATGATGAGCTGAAGTGGAAAGGAGTCGCCTTCACTAGGCGCCCGGCGCAGGCTATTTTTGGCGCAAAGTCTATTTTTGAGACTATGTCTGTTTTTAGACATGTGGATCATGATTCTATGGAGTTGCGGGATGCTATTTGTGGAGGGTTGGTCGTTGGAAAAATAGATGGACTTCTATTTTTAGACAGGTCTTGGGCGGAAATCTATTTTTGAGATTTGCCGTCTAAAAATAGGGATGTCAAATGTTATTAGCTCTCAATAATGTTTAGACTCCAAACAGTATCTTATTCTCTTGGAGCACTTCAGCTTTGATGCCTAGAAGTGGCACATGCGGTGAAAACGAATGAATTACGCAATTTCCTAGGGTTTTGGTGGAGCTATTGCATGAAAGACTTCAATTAGAACTCATGTGAGCGGAGTTTGGTGGAGTTGATTGAGGAAGTTAGTGGAGTTGTATTCGGCTTTAGCTAATCTAAACATAGTTGAGCTATCTTGTATTCAGTTTAACTAATTGATACAATTAGTGAGAGTGGTGTGAATTAATTATTAATTAATTCATCTAATTATATACTCATTAATCAACGAAAGAATACATCGGTTAACTTCGATTGCATGGACGAGCTTTCGGTGGAGACCGAAAGGCGAGAATAGGTGAAAGAGCGAGGCTAACTCATCAGCTGTGACTATACAGATTTGCTATTTTGACAAACACACGGTATAGGTGGAGTAAGCACGAGGATGTGCGGTGCGGACGTTGGCTATCTGTTTATTGAAGCCATCCCATAGCTTTGAAAATGCATGATGCTGGCCATCAAGTGGCTAAGGGTTGGAGCATGAGCTTTGCCAGATCTAGCTTGATAGTGTGTAGCAATTGAGGTGCTATGAGAGCGTTTGTCAGAGAGCTTTTGTACTATAATGATTGTTACATGATCTCCATGACATATACATACAGCGTAGTTGTCGCTTTAAGCTTTTCCCATTAAATATTGTGTTCATATGTGTGATTGCTGCATGGTTTTAATGTATGCATGCAATTGATTTTATTTCCGCATGTGATGATCACTGGTAGAAGAGGTCTGTGACTATGCATGAAGCTAAAATAGTGTGTGAGTCAGGGAGAATCTCGGTGGAATAATATCTCGCTTATTCAAATTTCTACACTCGAGGAGGCCAAGAGGGGTCGGTGACATCTCGTATTCCGGGTAGTTGAGAATCTTAATAGTGACACCCTTATGTGGATGACTTTGCAATGGCTGCGAGAGGGATATGCGGAAAAAATTAAGAATATTCCTATCGATTTTTCAACAAGCCACTGGGTATGATGACCAATGAATGGAAATCATCTCTCTTTCTTTCCAATGGCTTTCTGGTGAGATGAAAGCGCAGTGCTCATATTATCTTCCCATTTCTTCCTCTTGATATAGAATCGGGATTGAAGTACCTTGGTTTTTGTTTAGATCTAGATGGCTAGAAGCGGGCAGAGCTAGTAGTGGCTTATTTCCACATTGAGGATCAAATTTCTAGAGTTTATGTTATCTTTCTAGGGTTGGAAGGTTGGTTATAATCATATTTGTTCTAGAATCCATCATGTTATTTGGGATGTCCTTGGCTTTAGTATTCGGTAGGATTTCTCAACATTATTCGCAAACTGTGCACGATCATTTTCTACTGAGATGTAGAAAAGAGTGCTCGGATATTTGCATGGATAAGATGATACATATTCTTCGCCAAAAACTACGGGGTGGATGGGGCCTAAAAATCATCCCCTCTTGCAAAATCCCTTGCTTCCATGGCCTGCTGGAGGATCCTCACTAGGGACAACCTATGGAACACATTGGCCTTTCAGAAAATATATCTTCGATCCTTAGGTGAATGGATTAGACTGCATTGGAAAAGATAGGATCAAAATGTCACCATTCTACGGAAAGCGATGCTCTCCTCATTCCATGTAATATAAAATGATGGAGGGTTGGCAGTGTGGTGGCTGAGTTTAGGATTGGAAGGGACCAATGGGTTGGGTGTGGGAGGGATTTCGACTCTTTTATGAGTTGGTTCTCTTTCTTTAACAATTGAGGAAATTTTTACCTTTGATCAAGTGGATGATCTCATAGGTATTCGATCTAGTCACAAGGTCGGTCACTACTCAGAGCTCTCAACCTTCCCCTTGGATCTCCGGAGTATCCCTGGAATCAATCCTCATATATACTCTTAAGACCTCGCCATGTAATAATTAGAGACAACGAATCATATTCTCCCAGGTGGATTCATTCTCCATGCGTATATGGGCCTGAAAATAAGGTTATGTATATATCTCTGCGTAGACAAACAAAGCAAAGAGAGCTGTGTGGTGGAAAGAAAAATAACTAGAAGCTTAAGAGCCCTCCAAAAACCCCGTCTTTTTATGTGGTGCATGATGGAGAACAAAATCCCCACCTGGGACCTTCTTCAAAGCATTGATACATGTGCGAAGCTAGATGGTGTCCCCTTTGCAAAAATTCGGTTGAACTCCACTGATCACCTCTTTTCTAGAGTGCCCTTTCTCAAAGTTTATCTATAGAAAACATAAATAAGAAGTTAGGTGGTGTTATAAATTGGGTTGGGGCATCTTTTAAGGATGCGTGGAAGGTATGCTTTGGGACCGAAATTAATCCCAAAAAAATTTAAAAAAATATAGCCCCTTTAGTATGTTGGGTTATATCTTCAAGGACAAATGATCCCGGCGATTTCGGCTATTGCAAATTTTGGACTGACTTCGACCTTCTTCTCGTAAATGAATCCCATTTCCAACCCCGTCATGTTGTGGCTAAGAAAATTTACGGAGAACTCTCCCCATGGACATATTTTGATGGTGTAGCATCCGCTGAAGATCTATAGGTGGTGCGGTAATGTATTTGCAACGAAAATAATTATTTCAAACTCCAAAGTGGTCTTGGAAGAGGATCTAATAACTTCGTGGAACGACTCAGTTTAAATCTTCTCCTCTTGTTTATCATTGAAAAGGGCGTTCCATTTTAATTCCATGAATTTTATCAATTGGATCAACGAGGCTTTGCAGTTTTGTCATATTCACACTTTATGTCCCATTCTAGAGGAGGATTTTCACTATCTCAAAAAAACATTTTAACATGATTTCCCGCAAACGTGTCTTTCGTGAAAAGGAACCATGTAGCTGATCCATCTCTAAGGAGACTATTTCGTAGGTTTTGGATAGTTGGGAGATAAACGAGAAGTTGAACGAGGTCACTTTGGAATACTGCATCGCTCCTTCTTTTAGCAGGTACGGCATGATCATCTCTCTTGGTTTGTTACTGCAGTTGTGGCTCCCGATACCATTTTTTTGCGTGCTTGGAAGTTCCTTTTCTTTTCTAGTAATCACAAAAGTAGGTTACATATATATTGTGTTTCGATGGCAACTCCTGCCTGCAGGAAACCAAGTTTTTTTGTGCCACGGAAATGCTTTATATCCCATCCAAAATATGAAAAATTTTAGTTTTGCCTACCCAGTGCCAAGTGAGGCCTTTAAGTCTATTTCACTACTAAACTTAAGATTACGCATGCATTAAAATCTGTCCCTCAAAAAACATCATAGCGCAAATAAATATGAGCACATATTTGCATTGGTATCTAGTCTTTGGACGACTCTCTCTCTAGTGCCGGATATTTGAGTGCTCAGAAGCTGCATTGAATCGGTGGGTGCATACCACATGCCGACTGTGTCTCAATTATGCCCGGATGGACATGTCGATGTTGTGAGCCGGAGTTGAATAGGTCGCAACTCTTTTCGAATTTATTTTGGGTTCATTTTAGTCCCGTGTGTATGTCCCTCTACTCCCCGAATTTTAGTGATGTCCTTTCGCCATAGTGCATTTCATCGTAAACTATAAGTGTATTGTTTGTTCGAGCAGTGTGAGTCGCGAGTGTTCCTCGTTTCGTAATCAAAGTCTCCCATTCCTCGGAAAATGGCTCTGTGTTATGTTTCATGTTTTCAATTTCGACTCCACGTTGATATTATTTCTTTGACTTGTGTTGAAGTTCTTGCACTTTCGAACACATGCAATATAGTTTTCATGTTCTCCACATATGACTATCTACCTCGCCTGTGCATGTTGGTCGAAGACCCCTCTCCTTTTCTCATTGTGTCCTTTTTGGTTTGCCAACGTGTCCTCCGATCCTCTCTTTCCATTTTACGGAGCCTTCCCCATACGCACTTTCAAGCCGGCCTCCCTTCACCTTCAAGACCGTGTGCACCCACACGGATAGGGAGACCCTCCAGTGCGAGTGTCAGATTTCACCTTGTTGGAGTTAGGCGAACCTTTGACATTGTGCCAACAAATCCATTGTTTAGCACTCCCTCGTATGAATTCAGAGTGGTTCTCAGACGCTGTCCCTTCCTCTCTATTATCAAATCTTGGATTTTTCCTAGTTGAAGATACACACACTTCCCTATGTTTCCCGAGCTACGTCATGAGAATGAAAAGTGAAACACAAAAACAACATTCCCTCTCGTGGGATAGAATTCTCGGTATGTCTCGCGGCCCAATTGCCTTTCTCTCTCTCTATGGTTTTCCAAGGTGGAAACCGGAGGATGAAGCCAGTGTCACCAGCAAACCAACTTCAATTACGGACTAGTAACATCTATGCATGCCCATTTTTAATAACAGTTCCATAGAAAATAGAGAGGCATCATGGGAAAAAGCAGTAAAAACAAGTAAAATGACAATCTACACATCCACGGAGAAGAATTCTCCTCCAACCCTTCCATTCGTAGCATTAACCTAGACCCTCCATTCCCCTTTGACCCAAGACGCCAAAGCACACCGTCTGAGCATAGGACTGTCTTCCTCGCTTGGATTCGGTGGGGCCTTGGATCTCTAAACAAGCACGGTATACCTACTACCTCCCACAAAGTGCGATGAACCGCTCTCTGACAAAAATATGTCCGCATGCAGAATGAACCGCACAACACCCGAAGAGCGAGGTACAAATTTGCATGGCATTCCATCTCGACACCCTTCATCGTAACCTCCTATCCCTCTTAACCTAAACATGCACATGCGCGTCGGGAAAGCCCACCCACTTTTTCCTATCTCTCATGTGAGTCTTCATTAACTCGATCCCTAGGTGGATCGCCCTCGTCACTTTCACCCTCGATTGGGGTTTGATTGGGATTTATTTCATTATCCATGATTGTCCGTAAAGTGGCTCCAATATGGCTTCCTGATATTTTGATTCGTAGTATCAAGGTACTTTCCCGAGTTGTTGCATCCCTAGTTTTCCAATAAATCCGTTGTAGTATTTCCCTAAGCATCGTACATGGGCGGGTATAATATATTCAATGCCTAAGAAAATTTCCTTTATCTCCCGTGTGTTATCGACGTTTCTCCCGACCTTGCTGATTTTTTCCCTATTAGGACCTCGCTATAGCTTTTTTATTATACCCGTGACCTATGAGGAATCTCGCTTTCCACACACTATTTTTTGAAAAACGTTCCCTTATAGTAATGATAAGCGCCATGTTTTACGGTGTTGATTTCCACTACATTATTACTCACATTTTCAGTTTTGTACAGGCATAGATATGCACTATTCTTCGATACCGCGGTATCAGGTCCACCAAATGTGCATCTGCGGGTTACTCCTTGGAAGCACCATCGAAGTTGAGCTTTAGGAAATTCTATGGCGGGCATACAAACTTCAATGGGGATTTGCGATTTTGGTTTCGAAGTGTGGGAGCTAACATTTTCGAGGAAAAACTCAACATTTCTAGCATACGCACTTCCCGGGGAGGTGCCTTTCGGTCATCTCGGTACCATTTCTCTGTGATAATGGTTTCCCGGATGTTTTTCTAGTATTACTTTCCAAGTTTCTAATATTGGTTGTGTTTGGCACTCTAAACACCCTCGTGTTTCATTCTTTCCCTGCCAATCATTCGCAATAGGAGAGCCGAGAGATATGGACCATGCTCAATACAATACCGGACTTACTTGAATACTCTATCCCTCGAATTATATGTGGTGTTCATGATATTTGATTGATCCCTATACGGCATGGCGCAAAAGAGCATCTCCAAATTTAGCCAAAGTTAGATTAACATAGGGGCGGGCATTCAACATGTGTTCCATGGTTTCCTGTCCGGACCCACACATGTCGCATTCTCAGGGAGACGTACTCCCTCACTTCTCCATGTGAGAGCTCAGTCCATTGCGAAGAACTAGAGGAAGGTCGTGAGTTAGGCCAGAATTTTCCCAGTACCATATTTTACTCCATAGAGTTTGTATCTAGTTGTCGAAAGCGCTGTGGCTGTGTTGATATCCTTCTTGGATTGTAAACATTCCTGGTTTATGTCCCCATCGTGAGGATATCCATTCCTTTTGTGTATTGTAATCCTTTCTGTTGAGCTCTTTTTCAAACTCATCCCATTGGGGCGAATCGAGTGCATTGGGCCAATTGTATTTTATTTTCCAATTCTATCCATGTGGAGCTCATTTCGATTAACCCGAGAATTGGTTCACTATCGTATTGCTAGAACGGTTGGTGAATAGGAATATGTCATCTAGGTATGGATAATTGAATAGTTTCCATCCGTTACAATGATTCCTACAACAAATGTGCTTTACTCCATATTTGATCTCTAAAAGTTGTGATTACGAATCAGCTCCCTATTTTCTATTGTTAAAGTTCCATGCGAATATCCTCTCGGAAATCGCACCTCCCTTCCATGGTAGATAGAATCCTATGTTTTCTTTCCGGATAGCAGCTTCCAGAGGTCATTTCCTAGATCAAACACCACCAAATTTTGGCATAACGCGCTATAATTTATATGGATCTCTCTCCGAGCAAAACTTGCCTTTTTGGATTTAACGAGTTGTTCCCGAGATCGAGTGAGCCGCATTTTTTTACCTTTTCGTGCCCCTCGCGAGAGGAATTTCTTAAATATGTTTTCCATTTCCGCTAGAACACATTCCCGGGAGTGGCTAGGTTCGGACGGTTGGTATATAGGGATCGAGATGAAGCACCACTTTCTAAAGAATGACCCTACTCGCCATATTGAGGGGTGCGAAAAGACGAGCTTTTCGAAGACGATATTGGATACTGCGTCAAGAAGGCTTTTCCAACCTGATGAATCTCAGTGAGTTGTAGCTTAGGGGGAATTCGCGACATTTTTACTTCGCAAAAGACCCTATACGGAAAACAAAGGTTCCGGCTAAGAAGGCTTGGAGACAGAGTCGGTATTGAAGAAGAAGATGTATGACTTATCATTTTTTTATTAGGGTTCCCGAGGCTTTCATGAAATCTTGGAGAATAAGCATTATGGTTCGAGGGCCTCTTTTGAGGGTAGCTTAGAAGAACATCATGATGAAATCCACAAATTTTTGGTGTCGTGAATATCATTACCCCCACAAGTGAAGACCTGCTGAGCCGGCCTTCTTGGAACTTTGTCTTTATGTATCACCCTAGGCCTTCCATTTCCAATATGAAGAGGAATAGAGAGAAACGAGGATCACCTTTTCCTAAGGCCTCGAGAGGCATCGAGGGTTTTTGAATGAGATCCATTAAGGAGGATGGAAAAGCACGTGGAAATAAGCAAAGAGATCCATTGGATCCATCTATGGTCAAAAACAAAGGCTTGGAGGATGTGCACCGAAGTAAGTCCAACTCGGACGATCATGAGGCCTTTGATAAATCCCGATCTTTCATCACCATTTCCCTTGGTTTTAAGGCCTGTTGAGGTAGTGAATGGCTTCCGTATCGTGATGATGCCTTCCAAAATTTTGCGCTCTTTCGACAAACCTAGTCTATTGTGGAGATTTTGGCACGGGAGAATCGAGCTTTCAACCTATACACCATGATGGTGGCAAGGATCTTTATAGATGATGTTACACGACAAATAGGCTTGAAACGAGGGAATTCAGAGTGATCGGATTAGGAATTAAATTGAAAATGTGGATTTTATGAGGTGAGGTACCTTTCATGGATCTTCTAGACTCTTCCATGACTCGAAGCATAAAGGATGTCTTTGCCCATAATTTTCCGGAGTTTCTTGGAAAGAATCTAAATCTAATGAAGCCATCGAGCTTTGGGTGCTTTGTTTTTTTCCGTGCTTTTTGACCACCTCTTCAACTTCCTCCGGGGTGACTGGCTCACATGAGTGCCCGGATTACGATCTTTTCTAAAAATTTGGGGAATATTTTGAACTATTCTGTCAATATATCCTACTCTATCAACCTCTCGGTTATGACGAGGATATTCTTTGAATTTATCAACCATAAGGTTCTCCATTTCATCGTGTCAGACTAGCGATTTCCTTTTGTGTCTAACAGCAAGAATATTCTATTATGATGACGGTGTTGAATCATTGCCTTGTGGAAGAAGCATGTGTTCCCTTTCTCTCCTTCTAAGCCATTGAAACTCTAGATTTTTTCTTCCATAGAATCTCTCATTGCTTCCTTCTTTCTTCAATATGTGTAAGTAGTTTTCCCTTATTTCGCGGCCATCTCCCCCGTACGTCCATGCGTAATCATTTGTTGTTGCGTGCGAGTCTAGAGTTGTGTCCGGGTCTTTACGAATGTGCCTAAACGTCTGTTTTGTTCCACTTGTTTATCTTACGCTTTAGATATTTTCAAGCACTTTGAATCTAGAAGGTATGCATTGTGTTTCTACTCGTCTCCGTGCTAGTGGTCCACTGAAAGGCTTTATATTTTTCCAAAAAAAGTTGGGTCTCTCGGCCAAAGTGCTTCAAACTCCGAAGTGGCGGATGCTCGTGTCGTGTCCATGTCTACTTCCAAGCCGAATAGGCCAGGTGATCCGATCCTAGGCAAGTTAGGATCGATGCTTCATAGTAGATATCTTTTTCGTATCAAATCTTTGGTTGCGAGAAATTGATCTAGCCGAGAAGCCACTTGGTGTGTTCCTCCTCCGCTCGTTGTTCCCCGTGTATATCTCATTCATGGTAGGGATGTCCACCAGGTGGTGATTTTCTTACATGTTTCTAAACATCTCCATCGCTAGTTCCTCTCTTCTATCCCCTCATTTTTCTCCTCTAAAGAGGTGATCAAGTTAAAGTCACAGATTAACCAAGAAGTTTCTCATTGTGCATCTCGCTTCCAAATTTCCTATGTTTTGTAGAGAAAGATTCCTTCTCTCTCGAGATATGAGGAGCGTATACCAACTGATGTGGGATCCATTCCGCTAGACCCAATAGGTTGGAATCATCCGGAGAGGACATCGAGAGTAGGTAGATCCAGATGGTCCACCCGCACCTCCGTCGTTCCCGAAATAACGAAAATGCGCAAAACCTCTTGCATCGATAGCGTGTTTCGATACCTAGATCACATGTGTCCTTTCAGACATTTCCTCAATATTTTCCATCACTCGCCGCTCTGGTCTTGTAGAAGCATCATTTGCTAGCTTCTCCTTTTCAAAGCGTCTTGTGAAGGTATTCCCGTTTCACCTCGACCATTGAGGCCTCTCACATTCTGCGATAGGATTACTATCATTGGGAAACTCTATGTAGTTGTTCAAATACCATCGAAAGTGATATTATCCTTCCCGAATTCATGAGAAATTATCTCGCCATTTGGATTGACTCTTGAATACTATTCCCTCACCTATTTTGCTTTCCTCCCTTGCTTTGGTTGTTTAGATCATGAGAGTCGCCCATTTGTGAACTTGGAGGATCGAGATATGCTTGTTGTGGCCTTCTGCTTTTCCATGTGGTATGTTGGAACGTGTCCGTCCGCTTCTTACGGTCTGCGTAAATATTTCATCTAGGTTACGCCATTCTCGCGGATCCCTTTCCAGGACTACCTCCTTTGTCATGTTGATTTCCACAGTGCCGAAAGATCCACTTGCTTGTTCCCGGTCTTCTCTCTCTAGGGTTTTCGTTTGGGCTTTCCTCTTAGTATTGGAGGCACGCATTTTCTTTAGGCTCTCGGCTCTGATTTGCTTCCTTTCGTAGGTTTGGCCTCTTTTGAGCACTCCCCACTCTCTTGCGGGACTTCAAACCTATTTTGATGTTTGGGCTTGCTGCTGTTGAGGCTTTTTCATTCTTCTTCTTGTAGGAGACTTTCCTTGAAACCATCATTTGTTCTCCTTGTCATTGACGATGACTCTTTTGGTTTTTGTTGCACTTATTGATCTTCTTGATCTGGAAGAATTATTTGAACATGTGCCCATAGCCATGACCTGCTCGTTACATAAAGGAATGAGGATATGTTCATAATCCGGTGGCTCGTTGCTAGATCTCATCCTGGTATTCCGGGCTCCAGCACATGCTTCGAGGAATGGGTTCGACATATTCGTGTAGATGCATATTCTGGGCATATGAGGTGTATCTTCCCCATCGTGGTGAAGTCATTTATTTTCACAAATCTTCATTTTGCAGTTTCCAATCCCTCTCCGAGGATTAGGGATCCCATAAATCCACTCCCACGGAGTTGAAGAGTCAGAGCCCGGACCGGAGGACTTCTGCCAAGAATTTGTTTCCTCAACTGCGGATTGCAACATTCACTCCCAATTTCACATGAAGAGGCCTACATTGTAGTAGAAATAAAGTGTTGTTGTCGAAAAACTCTTTCCTTATCCTGCAAGGTCGAGAGAAGATCCCTATAAAAAAAGCCTCTTGGGTCTCCAAACTTGAGATCTATGTGGCCTTTGGGCTTCCATTCTTGTTAGGATCCATTTGATTAGTTTCCTTTTCTATTGGCGAAATACCTGTGAAATTTGCCGCATCATGGTGTGACCCCTTCATAGTTGCGCGATAATTTTCCCGACTCGTTGGAGGGTATCACAAACCGTTTTTTGGCAGCTCCCGGGAGGCATTGTCCTATGTTTCATGCTTGCAAGTGGGCACCCCGTAACTGTGCTGCATCGCATGTACTAGGGTTGGCGCCCTCCTTTGTACCTATCGCATTTCTCGATTTCCTTGTGGATTCACCCGTTGCTTACATTTACGTAGGAGGATCTCTTCCCCGCTGCGGGACACTCATTTCTCTGTCGAGTCGTGCCTCGCTCTCGCCGCATCAAAGAATTGCTGTAGGCTTTTTATCGCATTCAGATCATTTCGGGGAACCCTGGCAGGATCTCAACATTCCAAGTTGTGATACCTTTTGGTTTTTGGACAAATGTACGAGTATTTTGATATCATCCATATTACAAATGATCCAAATCTCTTTTAGATGTCACCGTCTTTATGGTTTTGATATATTTTTGGTGTGGACATATGTTCAAGTTTTTTTATATTATCTAGAGGATGATCTCTTTGGGCAACAATATAAGGCGAAACGCTTGATTCACCCTTTTATCTCGTAAATGTTATTATATATATCTCACATATGTTTTCATCGTAATTTTGATGAGTATAGTTTCGGGAACACCTACGGAGTGAGCGTCTGCGAGTGCACTGAAAAGCAAAAATAAGTATGTAATTTTGTTTATCTAAATGAGATTTGCTATTTTTTTCTTTGAAAAACATGGATCGACAAGAGGCTTCACAAAATTGCTTCAAACCCTGTTTTCTTTGCATTACCACCCGGTGGCTCAAGCATGGATGGCATCAAGATGCCAAGTTTGATTAAATTATTGGGGAAGCAGTAGGAATATGTCATTACTACAAAATATTGATAATATTTTTTTGTGAATCCAGTTTTTTGCTTTCCTCAAGAAGTAAAAAACTCATACAAAGCACCACTGAGCTTTTTATATTTTTATTAGGACATTCGTAAGCGGTCTCTATCTTCCACAAGGGAAACCATATTTTTTGACTGCACCTATGGACGATAAAATAATGTATGAGAAAAACAGCATCAGCCTATGAAAGAAAATACCTATCTACTACAAAGCGCGATATATTAAAGACCACGGGAATACATTATACATATCATGAATCCGACGATGTAACGAGGGCGAGGATCTTTGGCACTTCCAGGAACCTAGAGGAGTTGTTTTTCCTCACACCGAAGGTAGATCTGCGGGTGAGATATTGTGGCATCCGATCTCGAGCATGAATTTTTATATCTCAAAGTGTGTGCTTGATATCATCGAGGAAGCAAATATGTTGTATTTTTTTCCTCCTAATTTTCTCTTAGAACTCCCGCCCATAAGTGATTGTGCTTTGCCAATGAAGGGTGATGGAGTTGACATATTTTTCCATCTTCCCTTGGTATGACCAGGAGGTTGGGAACCCATTGGGAAACCTCCTAAATAATATTTGAATCGAGAAAATCCCTGACATTCAGGTAGTGGCTAAGGACTCAAGGTGGTGAATTTTAGCACATATTTCATAGGGAGTAGCTAAATTATGTGTGTGGATCTAGCTTCCTCTACTTCATCCTAGGCACGGCTCTTCCTTGAGGACCATGACCTCGCCTTGCTGGTGGTTGTGCATATGCTATCGAGGAATAGGTACCCTAGAGAGGTCTAAGGCAAGTTACGAGGTAAAGAACCGTAGGTCGATAAAAGAACCGCAGGAGAAGGGAGGTTATGCAACATATTCGACTGAGTGCGAGCAAGTCTGAGAAATAAGACCCGGGAGTGGGAATGATATACCAAGAAATGATGGATCTCATAGGTAGTCTCTCCGACCAATGGAGATGTGGTTGTTGGATGAGTTTTGTCACTAGACCTTTAACTCGACCTCGGAGAGAACCACCAAATATATGAGAACAATAAAAATAAGATTGCTACACAAATCGCACAAAATTTAAACTATTAGGATTATATTTTAGCCGAAAAATTTCACGGACATACTTTTTGTTCGTTGTCATGAGAATTGGGTCGACGAGAACGTTGAGTGAGAAACATCTAACATATTTTTTTCCAAGTCTAGGAGAAATGTAGCGATCCATTGTATGCAAATCGCCATATCCCTCACGTCTAGGTCTAATGGAAAGCTCTGCGCTCGATACTTGGATCTCCGCCAGCCTGATGCCATACACCATCACAAGATAAACATGGACAAAAAATCTCCACTCACCTACGAGTTTGGGACCGCCGTAAACCATCCCGAAAGTTTTAGACAATAAGTCTCCAAGGTGGTAAGAATTTCCATGCATTGGTTTCTCAACACTGCAATGTCGTGCTCGCATATCCCACCAAACGGTGGGGATGGGAATAATATTATCGCTCGTAAAAGTCACAATTTTTCAAAGTTTAAACATGGTAGAATAATCCAAAGAGGTGGAAATCCATATACATAAGCACTATACACGGATGGGCACATGTTTTTCATGTGAGGGGGTGGCCATGCCACCCCCTCTTAAATGCATTTTTGAGGTGGTGGGGTGGCGGACATGCCCCAAAGGCCTTTCCTCATCGTTGTTTCCCACCCCATCGAGGAGAAAATATTGATAATATTAAAAGTATTATTACTTTAAAAATTTCAAAGAGAATCTATGAGTGCGATAAAGAACTACAGATTAAAATGAAGCTTTTGGATACTACAAGTGTTCAATCCTATCTAGAAAATAAAAAGTATCTCTCACTGTCACTAGCGCAAAGAAGAAAAACAATATTGCTAAAATTTAAACCAAATCCCATGTTTTGCATAGCAAAAACTAGGCATTAAAGCATTTCCCCAAAAACATCGTGAGATGCAAGAATCTATCATCTTTATGATACTTATCGCTGAAGATGAGAATCAATTCCTCCAAAGAGTGTCTTTGCTTGTACTCAAATTAGGTCACAATTTCAATTGTCACAATAAATGACCTTTACAGCAATGACACTCCTCAGCGATCAAAATTATGGTGGATATTTTGAAACACTTGCCTTTTGTGTTTTTGAGCACATAAACTAAATTTTAAACAAATCCAAGTGAAAAATTTACCTTTATTAATGCTTAATAGATCAATTCTCATCTCAATGGATGTTAATCATCATTGTCATCATTATCATCATGTTTTATTTTATATTTTATTTTTAATCTTTCATTTTTTATTTTACATGTTTTCAATTGTGTTTTATGATTTATTTATTTATTTATTTAGTTTTTAATCTTTCTATTTAATTTATTTTATTATTTTATTATGTTTTGTAATTTTTATTTTTTTAAATTGGTTTTTTTAATATCGAAAAGAAAAACTATCTATCTTTTTGGGTGTTTTTCTTTTACTTTTTAACATTTTTGTGGAGTTTTTCCTTTTATGCTTGATTCATTTTTTCAATGTAAATTAAGAAAAATAATTAAAAAAAATAATTATCAAGTGATATCTACGAGCTCTTTACTCACAATACATAGAAATAGTTGTGCTAGGGTTTTCAAGAATGGTCGATGTTGAAGGGTTTGGAAATGCAAGGTTTGTAGCGATACTAGAGAGCTCATAATCTTGAGGTCCCCAATCTTGGTGAAACCAATCTCAAGGGAATCCTTTTGTTTATGGGTTTTCGAACTCGTATCTTGTTTTCTCACTTGTTAAAAGGAGTACAGAAATAATGTGTATTCCTCGTGACGATTTTTCATCTCATTCATGAAGGACAAAAAGCTTCAGGATCAAAAGCTCCTCGCTGAATACGACATTTCCAAGGAAGTCTTGCGTTTACATGGTCGCAAGAATTCGAGGTGGGCCCAAGGGAGGTGAATCCACCTCGGCCACACCAAAAAGCGATCAAATACGCTCTAAGAGCAATGCCTTCTTTGTTGCCTATGTTGGGGTCCCGCGATTTGGTAGATTGGTAGGCCAAATGACAGGGTGGCCTCGGACGGTCTTTGGAGTCCTAGGACCTAGCCTTCCCGGAGCCTGGGAGAGGGCTCTCTCTATTATGTGAAGGATGTGAACTTGCCCGCTTTGGGTGATTGATTTTAGGATAGCTTGTTAGAGTGTAGTTTTGTTTGTTTGTTTTAGGTTGGGGTAAGATGACTTAAGTGGGATACGATTGGAATGAGAGGTTATAAAATCAACGGGGCTATGGGGGTCGCATGAATTCAAGGGTGTCTAAATGATGGAGCGAGAGTGTATTGCGAGATATCCTGTAGGGTTAATGGATCCTTTAGGTGATGTATGATGAGGTAAATGAACATTAAGCTTGGGAAAAAACTAAGAGGTCTTAAACCTTATATAGTTTGAAGCAATAACTCATGAGGTAGGGCAAACCATTAATCTCTATGAAACGATACTCAAATTGGTGAACATGCAAAGATGAACATTCCGGTGAAACATAGAAGCATTAGAACTCCTAACTTTAGAAATTCACCTTGAGCTTTTGGGAAAACACATAAGATAAACAAAAACAAAATCTCAATTTATGGAGAGGGAACTCCTAAAACGGCATATATCAAGTTATTGGGAACTACGAAATAAGTTGGTAAGCATGGACGAGGGCAGAGATCGGAAAGCGAGACCTCTTTGTCTTAACCTTTAATCGATCAATATTCCATAGGAAAAGCTTCAAGATAGGGTTCAGAAACTTTAATAAGTAGGGCATTCCATGAATCATACTTATAAGCTAGCATAACAACCATTCATGAAACAGTTTTTGTGGGTCTACGGAGTCAGTCAATAATTCCTTAAGATGACTAAAAGAGGAAAACATCAAAGCTAGTAGCAAACAAGAGTGCTTTGAGGTAGCTTCCATGAGCATGTCTCAACCTATACTTTTCTGATCTATAGCAACCAAGACTAAGACTGAAACAAAAATGAGGACAAGAAAAAATTAGCAAGTTAGGAAAACATCACCATCTCGCCAAGTGCCATGGAATCCTAGTGACACAAGCTTCTCCAACATCAAGCCAAACAAGCCATTCATCCACTTCATAAAACCAATTTCTTCTCCAAGCTCATAAAACCATGTATTTCTCTTAAACACATCAAGTCCCAAATGTTTTACAAAGTGTGAACTCCTCATGCCTTATATAAAAATAAGGAAAGAGAGAGACGAGGAGAGTATCACAGAACTTTTCCTATTGGCCAAAAGAAATATCCTCAGTTGTCCTTGAGGCTCAAACGCCGAGGCATAAAATATCTAACAAATATCTTTTCCAACTATAAATGGAAATTAAATTGAGTTTTAGGGCACCGACTTATGCCTTTGAAAACTTGCTAAACGTACATTATTTCCTGGTCACGGACATGACGAGACATTGTGTTAAAAATTTGAAAACTCTGCCAGGAGCGCATACGCAGAAATAGGCCTTTTGCAGCGGTGTGGAGGCCTCTCCTGGATGTCGGAAAAGGATTCAGAGATGGCTAGCTGGAAAGCCCTTGAAGTCTACTTTCTAGATATTCCTTTTATTTTTTCAATATGACATCTACAAGTTTGCAAAAAGTGGAAAAAGTCAGGATGCCCATGAGACGCGAGACATGCTTAGAAAAAGTGAAAGTGAGTTGGTGAAAAAATGAGTGTTTGTGACTCCTCTTTGTCGAAAACAACTCCAATTGAGACTTTGAGGTGGTGTGCATGCTCCTCTAATGATGGGGAATCCAAAAATGTAGGACTGATCCTCCTGAAAATTCTGCGGGAAAAAGCGCGGCACGTGGTGTGTTGCGCTCCTAGCCTCAAAATTTGCAAAAAACAAAAATTTTCCCCAATTGTCTCCTCAAAATTGAGTGAGGTGAGGAGCATGGGTCCTAGGAGACACTGTAGAGAATATTGGGCCAAAATACTAAGCCTAGCTTGGTATTTTTCATACTTTGGTGTCGCCCTCATTTTTGGCGAGCTTGAGTTTTTCCTTGCAAAGTGGTTTTCCTTGCCGCTCCGTAGTGCTCGAGCTATTCTCCTTTGCGATGTGAGAGGGCTACCTCGACCATTTCTTGGTACATTTTTGTCTTCATGAATGTCCTATTTTTCATCATTTGACCCACTCGCTTTCCTTGTCTTGCCTCATGGTCTTCACCTTTAATTTCAACCTCTCGTTTCCTGCTTGTATCATTTGCACTTTTTCTATGTTCACCGCCTCTTCGAGACTTTGTCCCTTCACCATTATGCATGCTGTCCTTTTCGGGCCTTTGAGTTCTTCTTCAATATTTGGTCCATTATTTACTCACTTTTCCTTGATCGTCACTAGTTTGTTGATGGTCATTAGTGGCTTGTCACTATTGTGTTGACCTGCCTCTAAGCTCATTGTTTTCATATTTTGTTTTTATTCTTCATCAATACTTTCTTCTTGGTCACGGCCTTCATTAATTTCTTCTTGGTCATCCTCTGCTTTCTCTAGACCAAACTTTCAATTTCCTTTGTGACCTTATCTTTTAGAAAAACCCGAACATGTAGGGAAAAGTTTAAAATACCTCTTCAAAAGGCCTCCATGCGTAGAAGAAATAGCTCAAAAATCTTGTGGGCAACGCAGTCGGGTCAACCATGAACTTGAAATCATGCAGGCTGCCAAAAAAGTGGCAAGAGCAGCGGCCTTACTTCATTGAGCGGCTCGGGTCACTGAACGTGCCTTCGTTCGCGCGAGGCGCAAAAGAGTGGCGGGAGCGCAAAGCACACTTCGTCTAAGGGCGACTTGGGTCACTCGTGCATGTGTCCAAAATAGTGGCGGGAGCACGGCGAAGGTGTGTCGGTGCCCGAACGATGCCCTCGTCCGGCGGCTGACAGCAGGTGGCGCGGGCACAACACACTTCGTCGGGCGGCTCGGCCACCGTTCGTCGTTCAACACGCAGCGAGGAGCGCACCACTATGGGCCGGCGGCTCGGGTCACCCCCGAACATGGTTTCGTGTAGGGTGCCGAACGTTGGGCTCAAAGTGCGAGGAGCGCGGCACTGCACCTTCGGGCACACAAGGCGCGCGTGTGTAGCTGCAGGGGAGACGCTGCGAGCGCGCAGCACGATTCTGCAAAGAGCGCAAAGTGCGCGACAGGGTGGCTGAGGACTTCCGGCGGAAAATTTGAAAACCCTCCTTTACACGTGTGTATGCAAATGATCGAAAGAAGCGGGGAGATGTTTCTTTGTGAGCGATTTTTTGATACCTTTTGGTAAAAATCAAAGGTTTGAAACCCTCTTTATAAGGTTTGTTCTCTTTTCCCTTTTCTCCTCGTCTTTTGTACTCCATGCTTGCCCTTTTGAAAATTTGAATATGCTTCTAACTATTCTTTTTAGAAGAAAGAACCCTTGAACCGAAATTTCTTTTGTCCTCTTTTGGGCGATGTTGTTCATCATCTTTCTACCTTTTGTGTAGTGGAGTATTTGGATCTTCAGGTACGCCTTTCTTGATCTTCTTTAAAAACTGCGATTTTACCTTTTGCTGAGGTGGAGTTAGTGCTTGTCTCCCAAACCTTATAAAGGTAGGCTTGAAAACCCTTGAAAACCATCTCGTTGTGATGGAATGAGGTGTCTTTGTCCTATTTTGACCATATTTTTCTATCTTTCCAAGCTTCGAGTTTTTAGGGATACTTTAGAAAAACAAACAATGTTATCTTCTAAGTTCTCAAAGACACACTTATCAAACTTACTATTTATGTCTAAAAAGACTTTAATATTAATGATCATTTGAAGGGGTTTAGGTGTTCTTTTGCCTTTTGTAACCCTAGAGAGATTTCTCTATTTCTTGGTGAAAGCAGGTCATGAATGCGGATTCCCATCAAACACATACCTTTGTCTGCTTTCTTCTTGGTTGTGAGTGGTTTTCTTGTGATGATGCCTCTCATTACTTCACCTCTTGCTAGGTTCATAGCCCTTTAACTCCCTTTTGCGAGAGTAGTTAAAGTAGGGACATGCTTTATCGTCCCCCTACAAAACTTGTGCTTAGGAGCCAAATACCTTTTGGAATGATCTCCTTTGTGAAATTAAGCCTATTGTATCTTACCAATTCGTTGTGGATGCCTTTATAAGTTTTTAGGCCTTCTTCTTTGGCTGCGTTTCGGTTTGTTGGCCATTTACACAAAACATTTCTGCGAGAAATTCTTGGACATGGTAAATTTTTCCCTTTGCTAATTGGTTGCGGTGCCTGGCTCCAGGAGCGGCGCCATGTGTAATTTATATGGGAAAAACTCTTCCGCGCGCGTAGACACAAAAATAGGCCTCTTTCAAAGCAAGAATGTGGAGGCCTTCCCGGTGCTCGTAATTGGGGTTGTGATAGCTTGTTGGAAAATCTTAGCCTGTCTACTTTCCAAATATACCATTTTTTTACCGATTGAAGCTGATTTTCCTTGACAAAAGTTTGGACAGTTTCACATGATCGGTCAAAGGAGTGCTTTGAGTGATGGTGCGAGAAATGCAGAGTGTTGGTGCGGAAGTACTAGTCTTTTGGAGGCCTTCATGACTCCAAATTGATCTCATGATAGCTCATTGGAAATATCTTCAAGTCTAGTTGTCATTGGACTCATTAAGAAAGTCATTTGGACACTCCAGTGTGAGAAAAATTGATTTTCCGAGGTCACTCCAGCGCGCGCAAATTCTCGTGACACCTATATTTTTTACATTTCTCCCAAAACATGATACCGTGTATCAAAGGGATTTTTTCTTCTTCGGACATATGATGGATTAAAAAACTCTCTCTCATTTGTCAAATTCATCTCTCGGTAGGTCGAGAGCATAGTTTGAAGAAAAAATAGCCCTAGTAGTGACAAATGACTTGGCCCTTGGAATGAATTCCTGGAAAAATGATGGAGGCATGATGTTTATGAGCTGGCATGGATTCATGATTTCTGATATGACCTACCATATGGATATCTCTTCTCCTATTCCTCTTTTCCATAGCAACCCTAGCTTAGTTGGAAGAGGAGCCCAGGTTTGGTGTAGGGGAAAGTGGGAAGCTCGCCTTGTAGAGGGAATGGAATGAAGTTAAGGGTTGTCTAAATTCTGGGAAATTTTTGGGGATAGATAGATTTTAGGGAGTAGGTGAAGAGTGGAATTTCAAGTACTTTGGTAGGGGAAGGGGTCCAAAAGGGAAAAACACGGAGCTCTAGTCTAGAAAAGTGTCAAATTGTGACAATAGAGTAGGTTTTGTAGAAAAAATGATGATTTTGAGGGATAAAGAGTGATGAGTGTTTATGAAGGTATATTATGAATAGGAGGAGGTGTAAGAGCATCGAGATACAAGCCATGTGTTTGTTTTTAACCATGGAGGTCATGAAACCAAGAAAAATGCCCTCAAAAAACCCTAGTTGGAGGTAGTGGAGTCATAGGCAAAGGCGGAAAAGCAAAACGGAAGTAATGAGATTTATGGGAGTGAAAATGGGATGAGAGATGAGAGCATGAGTCCATGAGGGACCTCGCCGCGAGGTGATAGGGTCACTATGAACGCCGATAGAGTAGTAGAAAAGTGAAAATTTATCCTAAGGATAATGAAGGCGGTGAGATTTCTAGAACTCATGAAGATTCATGAATCTTTTGTTTCTAGAAATCTAGGATGAGACATTTAGTCATCTACAAAGGCAAAAAATTACTAATGACGCGGTGGCTCCTTATTGAAAATGCGACAAGATGATGGAGCTTGGTGAAATGAAGTCGCCTTCACTAAGTGGGCATGAGGGCGAATTACAGCGCAAAGTCTATTTAGACATATGGAGCATGGTTCGGGATTCCGGTTAGAGATTCTTGGAGCATTGGTCATGTTGGTAAAAATAGATGAGACTCTATTTTTTATGTCAAAGAAGATTCGAAGGCTATTTTTAGGCTGTTTCCCTCTCCTAAAAATAGGGAAGTCAAATATTATTTACACTCCAATAATATTTAGTTCCTAAACAACGGTTACTCTCTTGGAGCACTTCGATTCGAGCCCTACAGAAGTGGCTCATGCATCTGAAAAGAAGAGAATTACGCTATTCCCAAGGTTTGATAGTATCATGCATAAGGATTTGACTTCGGTTAGGACTTCGGTGGCGAAGTTTGGTGGGTTAATGAGACAGAGATGGTGATTGTTACTGTTTATTTTAGTTGAACTAGTTGAGATTAGTTTTAGCGGCTAATCAATTAGTTATGAGTGGAGTGAATTAAATATTATTTAATTCATTAATTATTAACTCATTATTCAACTCAAGAACATCGATGCATGATCGGTTCGATGGAGACCGGTGAAAGAGGTAGATGAAAGGGTGGAGTTAGCTATCGGTGGCGACATCGATTGTGCATGGTTACCACACTTGGAGGATTTGTCCGTAACAGGTGTACGATCAAGCAAAATTCGAACCTTGGATATCTATATAGACGAGGCTTTGGACACGCAATAGAGGCAAGGCAATTAGTGGATATGTTTGAACCGATGACTTTGTTCAAAGCGAGAGCTAGATGTGGAGTAAGCGTTGTATGAAAGTCTTGAGTACTTGTGAGGGTATTGTACGAGTTTGTTACTTGATTTCTTCATTATAATATACACAATAATTGCGGGGTTTTCAGCTATAGCTTTCCCCATACATCTTTGTGTTAATGTGTATGATGATTTGATGTGTTATCGCTTGTTTTATTTCCGCATGTTTGATGGTGAGTGGAAGAAGGTGTATTGTTGCATATAAATTCGAATTGTATGTGATCGGGGATAGTCTCAAATTGGATAATTAATCATTATTAAACCAAATTTCTACATGGTATCGGAGCTATTGAAGCGAGAGAGATTGATCATCACGGTGATTACAAACATTTCGGTAGATAGAGTCTGCATGCAGGTAGGTAGCCTACGGATTCATCTTTCTTCGGAAAGTGAAGGTACGTAAATACTTACATGTAGTCAATCTGCGTAACGAAATAATTTTTCTCACGGTCTGGGCGGTGAGCTTTGAGGTGGAATTCGAAATTTTGCGGCGGTTTTGTTTTCTTGGTGCCGGTGTTGAAAATGTCTTTCGACGGTTTGCGACTCGAATATGCTCTTGAAGGCAATGATTCGAATTATGTTGCATGGAGGATCGCATGGAGCGATCGTAGAAGATAATGTTACGAAAAGGGGTTCGTAGATACGGATGTCAAAAACCCAGTACGGTAGAAGTCGATGCATGGCAAAAAGATGGCGGTGTCGAAGGATCCTGTTGGAGGGCGTCGAGATCATATTCTATCCAGCACTGCATGGAAAGGCTACTCCATATTGTGTAGAGCTTTGACGGATCTATTCCATAGTAAGAGCGACCAAGGAAGCGGCGCTCAAGAATAAGCTCGGGGAACATCAAGATGGAGAAGAGACGCTTGATGTCGCCAAATACCTCACGAAGTTCACTCGTGCGGAGATGGTGGGAAGTGTGGGGGTGAGCATCGAGCAGGGACATAGTCGACTTCCGGCTCTCCTTGGTCTTACGAAAGGCTTGGCACTCATATCAATATAGTGTCCAATGGTCGGGAAAATGCAGGATGGGAGCGCCTTTGGGCGGATCTCATCTTTTGAGGAGGAGATAAGGAGGACTTCCTAGGATGGATCTTCGTCAAAGGAGCTGATGAAGAAAAGCTGGCTTTGGTTGCCAAAACAAAGAAGGGGAAGGGCTCGAAAACCTCTCATTCGAGTTGCAAGGGCAAGAAGCCGAGGATATGGCGAAAGTGAAGTGTTTTCAACACCGTGATCATGGTTGATGCGCTACAATTGTCCAAAGAAAGAAGAAGAGCAAACGGCGAGAAGATACGGATGGAGAAGCTTTGACCACGATTCGAGCTTGAATTTTCTTGATACGCATGCTTGGTTTAGTGTGTTGGGATTGGTGTGGTTCTTGGACGACGGGCGTCATTTCATATGACGGGAGATGGGGATTTGTTCTGAGATGCGGGACAAAATTTGAGTGTGCGCATAAAGGATAGGCGATGATAGTGAATACGGTGTGGTAGGTATCGGTACCATATCTTTCAGAAAGGATGCAGTAAGCCCTTTGTGTTGAGGGATGCCATGCATGTACAGATTGAAGAAGAACCTAATTTCGGTAAGCGATGTTGGAGGATAAGGGGTATGATGTGGTCTTCGAACGAAGGAAAAGCATTCTGTGCGATGGAGCAGGAGGGCTTGAAAGATAGGGGTTCGAACCGGGGCAACTTTATCGATTCAGGTACAGTCGTTGCTTGTGACTGTGGCATACAGAGGCGGGGAGAAGTGGTGGTACGGGATGATGAGGAAATGTTTGTGGCACGGGGGGGGTCAGGCCACCTTCCACCATGGAGCTTTGCGGTGCCGCCGCGCAGATTTCTCTTGGGCTTCTAAGGGCACTCTTGCGCATTCGGATCGGTGGGGTGTACCTTGGGAAAGTATGTGAAAGCCACCTTTCACGAGAAGGATAGTGGCACTTCGATGATCCTTGAGAGAATTCCACCTGAACGTGTGGTCCTTTCTCGGTTGCTTTGTGACCAAGCACAAGTGTTATGTGATCTTTGTTGATGATTTCTCCTAGAAAGTCTTTGGATCTTCTTCATGCGAGAAGAAGAAGCGATACATTCGCGAAGTTCGCTGAGAGTTTGAAACGCGGTCGAGAAGGAGTTGGGGAAGAAGGTGATTGCTCTGGAGTGATAACGGTGGTGAATTCATCTCGGCTGAATTCAAGGGGAGTTACACGGCCCGCGAAGGGATTCGGGGAGAGAGCTCATCGCACCCGCAACCCATGGCGAACGGGGTGGCGGCGGAAGGGCGAACGATAGAAGTGAGTGTTGCGGGCGATGTTGCATGATCGGGGCCTGCCCCTTCCTTGTGTTTGAGGCATGCGAGCGCGGTGTATGTGCGAGCAGGTGCCATCCTGCAGGTTCTTGGCATGAAGTGGAGAGACTGATATTCGCTTAAGAGCACGATATTTCCCATTTGTGGATCTTTGGTTCTCATACATGCATGTGACGAGATGTGAGAAGGAAGTTGGATCCAGCTGCTGAGGGTTAGAATATTTGTGGGGTACAACGATACACACCTCACAACTACGGTGTATTTTCGAACGGTCACAAAACGTGCGGCCAAGGATATAAAATTTCGGGGGGGAGAAAGCCATGCGGTGTTCGCTTGAGAGGGAGCTACCTTGCATGGGATGAGAGGAAGTTTGTTAGTTCCTGAGGGAGGAGCTTACGGATGTGGATCAGCCACGAGAGGAGGTTCGAGGAGAATTGAAGAAACCACCCATGCGGCGTGACCATCGGAAGGCGCATGCGCACTACGAAGGGCGGCGAGCGCTCGGGATGCGAAGGTTGTAGGACCACCTACGGCACAGTCTCAGAGCAGAGCCGGTCACCGGATCGACACGAGCGGATACATGGCTCTTGTGAGTCAATGTGTTGTGACGGAGCCATCCTCTTTTGAGAAGGCGTGGAAGACACGCAGGTTGTTCACTGTGATCGAAGAATGTGATTCGATCATCGGGGAATAGTGCATGGGAGGTGTCCCAAGACCGGTTGGAAATCAATGGTGGGTTGTGATGGATCTGCAAGGTGAAGCGAGCTGAGTTGACAAGAGTGTGGAAAAGTACAAGGCGGGGTGCCGCCCGCAGCTTTCACGGATCGAGGGATTGACTATGAGGAGACCTTTGCACCTATCGCAAGAGGTACTCTTCCATACGGCGATCCTTGCTCTCTCGGCGCGGTGGGGGTGCTTTGGCATCGGTGGATGTAGTGACTTTCCTCGATGGGTTATTGAGAGGAGGTGTGCATAGAGCGACACGAAGGTTTCGGTCCTAAGCGGTGAGTCGCATGTGCCGACTCAGGAAACCTTGTACGGGCTGAAGCAAAGCACCTGGGTAACGAGCGCACTCGGACGAACGACTACTTCCTTAGGGCCGTTCTCCAAGAGTGAGGCGGATCTAACACAGCACGGAGGGTGTGGTGGAGGGGGGTTATTGATCATCGTCTTGTATGTAGATGATGCGATTTTGTTGGCGATGATCATTTGATACTTTCATGCGAGAGGATCTTGTACGAGAGTTTGAGATGAAGGACGGGCATCTTATTCACTGTGGATGGAGATTTGGCGACGCGGCCAGAGGGTGTTGTTTCTCGGGGAAAGTATGCCGGGGAGATGCAGAGGGTTCAACGTACGAGCGCTTTCGACGGCCTCCCTCTTCACCGTGGGATTTGGAGGAAGGAGGATGCTGCCCGGCGGTGATGGATATTGTCATGTGATTCGGTGGGAGTCGCTTATGTGTCTGGTCCAATACACGACCCGATATGTACTGTGCGATTAACCGACTTTCGCAAGCTATGGTTAAACTACCAAGCTCTTTTGGAAGAGCGAGCAAGCATGTGTGCGCTATATCATGGGCTTTTATCGGGATATGGTCTGTAAGTACGGAACGGAGGGATGGGCAGCTTTACGGCTTCAACGTGCGAGATTGAGCGGGGAATCGCGGACCGGAGAAGCACTTACGGAATTTTTCAGCATTGGGTCGACGAGCGGTTTTACGGTACGGCCCGAAGCCGAGAATCGTGGCACCCGATTCGACGAGGCCCAGTACATGGCAGTAAGCTTGGGCGCATGCAAGGCTATTTGGATGTGGAAGATCCTCGCAGTTTTGTTCGAGTTTGCATTTGGAGCCTACAATGATCTACGTGATAACCCGAGTTGCATTAAACTCTCGGCTAATCGATGTTCATGATAGATCCAAACACCATCGACTATCGAGCCATCATCATATCGGATATTGTTGGTAGGAGAATCATGATGCTTTCATATGTTCCCGGAAGGGATCGAGGATGCGGCCGTCACGACGAGAAGGCGCTCACCGAGAGCAAGTTCGAATTCACGAGAGCGGGATAGGGGTTGAAAATAATCCGTATCTTGCGGGGAGTGTTGAAAATGCGGCAAGATGATGGAGCTTAGTGAAATGATACGCCTTCACTAAGTGGGCCCGCGACGGAGTCTGAGGTGCAAAGTCTATTTTTAAGGCTATGTCTATTTTTAGACATATGGAGCATGGTTCGAGGATTCCGGTTAGAGATTCTTGGAGCATTGTGGTCGTATTGGTAAATATATGAGACTCTATTTTTTAGGTCGAAGGGTCGAAGAGCTATTTGACACTCTCCTAAAAATAGGGAAGTCAAATAATGTTACCCTTAATAATATTTGGACTCTAAGCATTGAGTTTACTCTCTTGGAGCACTTCGAGTTCGAGTTACGGTAGGCTCATGCATCTGAAAAAGAGAATTACACTATTCCCAAGGGTTTGATGGCATCATGCATGGTTGACTTCGGTTAGGACTTGATGGCGAAGTTTGGTGGAGTTAATGGGAGCCAGTGAGATAGTGGAGTTGTGTTATTTATTTTAGTTGAACTAGTTGAGATTAGTTTAACTAGCTAATCAATTAGTTATGAGTAGGTGAATTAAATATTATTTAATTCATTAATTAGTAACTCATTATTAAACTCAAGGTATCAATGCATGATCGGTTCGGTGGAGACAGGTGAAAAGAGGTAGATGAAAGGGTGGAGTTAGCTATGAGTGGCGACATCGGTTATTATAGTTGCACCACACTTAGAGGGGATTTTCCATGACAATTAGGTCAAGTAAGGAGATTTGAACCTTGGATCTCTATATAGAGCAGAGCCTGGATTGCGCAATAGAGGCAGAGCAATTAGTGGATGTGTTTTGAACATTAACACATTCACGGCCCAGGCTAGGCCAACAGGTAACTATATGAAATCTTGCAGGTACTTGTGAGGAGTATTGTCTTGAGTTTGTTGTGATTTTCTCCATTATAATACTTACAATAGCTGCACAGGGTTTTCAGCTATAAGCTTTCCCCATATATCTTGTGTTAATGTGTATGATGAATTTGATGTCTTATCGCTTGTTTTATTTTACGCATGTTTGATGGTCGAAGGTGGAAGAGATTATGTGTTGCATATAAATTTGAATTGTATGTGATCGGAATGGTCTCGGTGGATAATTAATCATTATTCAGCAAATTTCATCCACTTGGGAGCGGCTCCTTTTCGGGGGTGTCAGAACACATATCTACGGTTTTATGGTGACTAGTGCCTCATCCCAGATTTGGGCGGACTTTTCTTCTTTTCATTTGTTGATGCTTCCTTGAAGTTGTGATTTCTGACGAGCTACGAAAAACATGATGAGCTCAACTTCGTCTCTACCAACCCAGACCTACTTGCCGAACATTTTCTTCCTTCAGGGCAGCAATGACCGCACACTCCATTGACATTTTTTTCTTTTAAGCAGCAACAAACTATCTACTTCTACACTTGTTTCTTCCAAGAGTTCAAATTATGCTAGTGAACTCTTCTTATTCTCCTACCTGAGACTATTTGACTCGTCTAGATTTCAAGGCGATGATGAAATGAAACTCTAATTCTCCTAAGCTATTGACAAGAAATTTAAAGCATGAATTGAACCATGATTGAGGCAATCTGATTCATCATGAGTTGTGGCATTTGAGACAGGGTGCACACAAACATTATTTTTATATTGCAGAACAAAACTGAGAAGGTGTGAGGGCTATGTTTAGCATCATTTGCTAATCCTGCCTATCGTTCTCCTTGGTTCAGATTTAAGCATGTGGAACCAGTATATTTCATTCCTAATCTATTTTCTTTTTGACAAGTCAAGCTTAAATGATTTAACCTGACATTCTTTTCACTAACATCATCAATAAATTGAAAATAATGTTCTGACCATGATTAGGCTAGATGACTAAACAAGACCTTCTTTTCGAGAAAAAGTAGTGGCAGTGAGGTTTCGCACACTTTTATTATCACTATTTTTTGGGTATGGGGTTGTACCTTCTTTTTTATATCTTCCCTCTTTTTCATTTTTTTCTTTGTGTGTGTGTTTTTCTATCCAAAACGATATAGAACTAAAGTGATGCTCATAAGTCACGAGCTTATTTTGCATACCTATCTATCCGAATATAACATGTATATGATATACATTCGGTCGGTGAACTCTCTTTTCAAACACAACCAATCAAGCAGTATGATTCCATGAGGGATCTTGGTTCAACTTTTTGAAGGTTTTGAAAAATAAAAAGGCCACTCCCGCATCACTTGAGTTTGAGCAAGTAGTGCCTAAAATTTTATTTACTCCTTTCATCGAAACTACTCCTAACATATTTGACTCCTTCTTCAACATTTTTAACAAATCGCCAGCGGGATCTTGAAACAATGCTCGAATGTGAAGATGCGCTAACATAAAACTTGATCCAGGAGGCTCGCTTCTTCCTCCACTTGGCTGAGCTTAGGACTCACTCGGGAAAGAAAATTTTCTCTCTTCCTCATGATCATTTGAACTAGTGAGACATCATATATTTCCATGTTTTCCTTTAGAAAACCTTTGATTGAATAGAGCCATAGTTTGTTCTCTTTCTCTTGTGAAAGGTTGGACATAGGGCTGCAATGTGTTCTATGTTGTTAAAATCAATACCCAAAAGATTGTTGATTTCTGGTCCTCATTAAATGTCCTTTGTACGCGAAAGGAAGCACAGCGAGAGGTAGATACCCATTCCCTTTCTCCCAAACTTTTTGCACTTTCTTCTTCACCATCATAGGCGCGAGTGGTATTTGCGGATCATTGTATTTGAGTCAGCCAAAGAAAATGATTGTCTTTGTCACACACAAACTAATCACTGATTGTTTTGTAGTGTTATATTGAAAGGTATGGAGAACATAATAATCATCATATTGATCATATTTGGGCGAGCTTGGTTCAGGGGAGGGAATGTCTTCCATTATACACACTTGATCACCGCAGTTGTTCCATCGGCCTGAAGAGGAGAGTATTTCGTGGCCAATAGCTTTGCCTATTGAGCGATGCGGAAATGACTCGAAGCACAAGGGTAGGGACTCAAGAGGTGTTGGCTCATCTTCCATTTCCGGTTTTGTAATACAAACGCCATACCAAGATGATTTGAGGGGAGAACTTACGGATTTGAAAAAGGATTTGTATTACCCATTTTCACTCCTTATCGTATCTCTTTAGAGCATTCTACCTTGTTTCTGTTTTCAATTTGTCGTCTTAATACTCTCTTAATAGTGAAGCACAAGATGTAGGAAGGCATATAGTACTTGACAACTTTCCGCATCTTCTTCTTTACAACCATGGTCATCGACGAGCATGTTTGTGACAGCCTATCTTTGCATTGAAATGGCTCGATTTGGTTCTTCCCAAGAAAATGGTATTGGGTCGCTTTGAATAATCAACACCAGCCTCAACCTTGTACTCTTCCTTTTTCCTACCAAGTGTATGCATCGTTTTGATTGTGTCTCTGCCAACGTCTCTAGCTTTACCTTTGAAGAAGCCGGTTTCTCTTGAGCCGCTTTGTCCTTCCTTATTTCTTCTAACTTTTCCTCTCTTTCCGCATGTTGAATTCCACGAGATTTGCCATATTCTTCAATTCTTCTAGGTTTTGAAGGGTCTTTTTCTCTCTATCCGGAATTCCATCTGCGGGGTCAAAAAGTACTTGGGTAGTGCAAGAGAGCCCACCGAAGGTGGTCTTTTATCTTTGTGCTGGTGTATCGCATCGTATACCTTATTGGACTCCGGCTGAAAAGTCTGCACGCTGCCCTCCTTGGTTGTGTTTTAAATTGCTTGTATTCACTCTATGATAAGAGCTTCCAATTCCCATGATCACCCACCTATCTAGGAAGACTTGGGTGAGATGATGAAAATTTGTAATGCTTTTTGGTAAACGTCTCGAAAGGATCCTTAGACCAACTCTTAATTTTTCCTTGTAATGATAAGGAAAACATTCTTTAATACGTCACTATGATCTTCTTCTGACCTCAAAAAGGTCAAGTAAATTATCAATATTTTTAATGTGTTCTTCTTCGCCGGTGACTTTTTGAGCTTTCTCCTTCAAATCTGTGTGGTTTATTTGCAAGATTTGCGAGGGGAGGGCTTGGAGAGATAGGAGGTAAAATCTGATGCTTGTATCTTTTCGCGACCTTTGTGGGTACATAGGTAGTGTAAAAATAGATGCTATGATCGTTTGAGGTTTCAACAAGAGCAAGAAATGTAGCATGAGGCTCATGTTTCACTAGGTTTTCCACGAGGGTGAATGCGGGTTAAGCACAAGGCTATGGGCATGCTCATGGTATAAAATTTTGAGGCTCAACTCGAGGCTCGAGATCCTTCCAATGATTAATGAATATCTCATCACATGTATGCCCTTGATCAGCTTAAGCAGGATAAGACATGAGTACGGATAAAAACAATAATTTCTTGAATCCAACCTAGGCTCGAGTGCCTCTCTTCTTTCTGTAGGATGACCGGTCGTGTTTCGCGATTCTTCCTCCACGATGGAGTCTTTAGGTCTATTGAGAGTTGTGGAGTCATCGTGTGGATGTTTTGAAAATAAATCGTCCACCATCGGCATGATTAGGATTGCCCAATGCATTCCAAAGGGAGTCTATGAGGACTAGTGAAGTAATAGGCCTACCGGAGGCTAGTGGAGTCGCCGGAGTGGATGTTTTTAGTTTGTTTTTGAAGATATGTGCCCATGGTGTTGAGATTGACTGACAAGATTTGATGAGCTTAGTGGAAAGGAGTCGCACTTCACTAAAGTGGGCACGTAGGCTATTTTTGGCGCAAAGTCTATTTTTAGACATATGGATCATAAGTTCTATGAGTTGCGGGATGCTGTTGTGGATGGTTGGTCAAAGTCAGAAAAAAATAGATGGACTTATATTTTTAGACATATTGCGGAAGATCTAATAGTTTAGATCGTCAGGTCTAAAAATAGCTATGTCGAATATTATTATCTCTTAATAATATTTGGACTATAAACATTGTCTTATTCTCTTGGAGCACTTTCGACAGTGCACGATGATGCAGCACAGGAGGCCGACGGAAGGAATTACGCTATTCCTAAGGGTTAAGTGGAGTTATTGCATGGATACTTCGGTTAGAACTCATGTGGACGGAGAGTTTGGTGGAGTTGATTGAGGAAGTTAGTGGAGTTGTATTCGTGTTTTAACTAATCTATTTCATAGTTGAGTCTATTTGTATTCAAAGTCTAATCCAATTGATATAATTAGTGAGAGGCGGTGTGAGTTAATTATTAATTAATTTCACCTAATTATAAACTCATAAATCAACTAAAGAATGCATCGCTTAACTTCAATGCAGTGGACGAGTTTCGGTGGAGACCCGGTAAGCGAGAAAGTAGGTGAAAGAGCCGGAGTTAACTATCGATTTGTAGACTATGCTGTCGCATATTTGCAACATGCAGTATAGGTGGAAGTAGCCCATGAGGATTGCGTAGCTCAAGCCAGTGTGGTTTACATATTTAATGAAGCCATCCCATAGCATTAATTACGCAATAGAGGTTGGCTGTCAAGTGGCAAAAGTATTGGACGCATGTGTTTTGCTAGATCTAGCTTGATAGTGTGTGGCAATCTGAGGGTGTGCATGAGAGCTTTGTGAGGAGCTTTTGTACTATGATTGTTACATGATCTCCATGACATATAATATACGGACATAGTTTGTGGGTTTTTTAGCTTTAATATTTCCCATTAAATACTATGTTCATATGTGTGATTGTTTGTGGTTTTAATGTATGCATGCAATTGTTTATTTCCGCATGTGATCAATGGTAGAAGAGATTATGTATTACCATGACTAAAATAGTGTGTGATCGGGGAGAATCTCGAAGAATAATATCTCAGTTATTTCAAATTTCTACATGGTATCGGGCGGTATTGATCATTGGAGCAATTGCAAAACATTGAAGCGTTTGAGTTTTGTCTTTGGTGGAGTTCAATTTGCGGCGGTGTTTTCTTGGTGTCGAAGTTGAGATGTCTTTCAACGGATTGCGATTGGAGTATGCCCTTGAGGGCAGCTAGAATTATCTTATGGAAGGAAAGGATGGAGAGGCGGTGCTAGATGAAAATGGGTTGAAGGATTTCATGAATCTTTGCAGTCCCAAAGCCTGCTTCTCTTTGATGTTGTCGTGCTGCTTGACGCATGGCAAAAGAAAGGCTTGACAAGTGTCAGAGATTTTGGAGGGTGTGAAGGATCACATAGTGTCCAACCTTCATGGTAAGGCTTCTCCATTCTTGATGTGGAAAGCCTTGGAAGATTCATTCCAAAGCAAGAGCAACCGGAGGAAGTTGGCGCTCAAGGATAGACTCGGAAACATAAAGATGGAGAAAGGCGGCAGTATGCCCAAGTACCTCCACGAGTTCATCCCAATGCGAGGATGGTGCCGGGAAGTGTGGGGGTGATTGTTGATGATGAGGACTTGGTGATCTTGGCTCTCTGAGGGCTTTCGAAGAGTTGGCACTCTATCGGGACTCTGTCAATGGTCGAGAGAAATTGCCAAGATGGGAGCGACTTTGGTCGGATCTTGTGCGAGGAAGATAGAGTCGAAGTACCGAGACGGATCTTCATCGAAGAACTACGATGAAGAGAGTTGCGCTTTGGGCACACCCCGAAGAAAATAAGGGGAAGACGAAATCTTCTCAATCCGGTGCGAAAGGCAAAAAGCGAGGACATGTCCAAGGTGGTAACTCGCTGTCCCCAACACGGACATTACGCCACTAATTGTCCACGGAAGAGAAAAATAAAGCGAGTTCTTTGGAAATGCGGTGGGCCTTAGCCTCGCCCAGGTTTGAGCTGGATTTTTCCCGCGTGTAATGTGCTTGGTTTCCAGTACATGATGGGTTTAGTGTGGTTTACGGGCAGTGGTGCGTCTTTTCACATGACGGGAGATCGAGATTTGTTCTTGCAGTCTAGATGAGAAAGACCTTGGAGTGCACATTGAGATGGGCGATGATGGTAGATACGATGCGGTGATGTAGGTACCATTTCCCTTTGAGATGGAGTTTGGTAAACCCTTCGTATTGAAGAAGTGATGCATGTTCCGGGATTGAAGAAGAATCTTATCTCGTGGCGATGTTAGAAGACAAAGATATGATGTTGTCTTTAGCGAGGAAAAGGCTTTCTGCGCGCCGTCCGACAGCGGTGAGACCGGAGGATAAGGGTTCAAGTTAAGAACCTTTATCAATTGCGGGTAGATGAGTACACGTAGCAATGGTAGGCAAGGCGAGGAAGGAGTGGTGAGCCGGGATGATGGCGAGTTGTGCCGGATGTTGGGCCACCTTCACCATCTGGAGCTTTGAAGATACGCTGCCGGCGATTTCTGCGGAAGCCTAAAGGCACTCTTGCGCGGTCGGATCGGTGCGAGACGCCACCTTGGGAAAATTTGCGAAAGCCACCTTTCACGAGAAGGATAGTCGTGCCACGACGATCCTTGAGAAGGAGTCACACGGACGTGTGGACCTTTCTCGGTGGCTTCGACGACCAAAGCACGGGTATTATGTGATATTTGTTGATGACTTTTCTCGTAAGCGGCTGAATCTTCTTCATGCGGAATAAGAGCGAGACATACTCAAATTTCTATGAGTTCAAGGCACTAGTTGAGAAAGAATGAAGACGGTGAAGGCTCTGAGAGCCGAAAATGTGGTGAATTCATCTACCGGCGAATTCAAGGAATTTGCGGCACGAAGGAATTCGAAGAGAGCTCATAGCACCTCACTGTACACGGCGAACGGAGTTTGCTAAGCGGAAGAATAGAACGATCGTGGAGTCTTTGCCTGACGATGTTGCATGATCGGGGGGCCTACCCATTCACTTGTGGGCGAACGTGAAATGCGTATGTGTGAAGAACCGTTGTCCTCACGGGATACTTGGCATGAGTACACCCGAGGAGGGCACACGGTAAGAGGGCACAGTATTTCCCATTTGAGGATTTTTGGTTCCACCTTTTTACATTCATGTGACGAAGGATGCCGGGAAGATACGGAAACCCCGCGAGAGGTTGGGATATTTGTGGGGTACGCGATCGCCCCACAACTATCGTGTTGGCCCTCGGGAACGGTCGCAAGATTGTTGTGCGACGGAATGTCAAATTTCGGGAGGAAGCCATGAAGTGTTCACTTGAGAGGGAGGCCACACTTGCATGCGGATGAGGAGCTATTGGTTCTAAGGATGATTCTCGGGATGTGGATCGGCCACAAGAGGAGGTTCATGGAGTGGAAGAGACCACTCGGCGGGCGGCGCCCGGCCATCGAGAGGGCGAAAGCGCACTACGAGAAGTTGAGCGGCGGCTCCAAGATGTAGAGAAGGTTGTGGGGAGCACCTACATCACGAGGCGTGAAGACGAGAGATAGTCACACAGTAGGTACACTAGATACATGGTTCTTGTGAGCAAGTGTATCGTGACGAGCCATCCTCTTTCAAGGAAGCTATGGAGGATCCCGCATGGGTAGATGCCCGCTGATGGAAGAGTATGATTCGATTGTCGAGCGGTGCACTGGGGAAGTTGTCCAGAGACCGGAAGGGAAATCGGTGGTGGGTTCGGGAAGATGGATCTACAAAGTGAAGCGAGCGGTGGCCAGGGTTGTGGAGAAGTACAAGGCAAGATTTGTTGCGAGGGCTTTTCACGGAATGGGGGTATCGATTATGAGGGAGACCTTTGCACTGTCGCAAGGTATTCTTCCATATGGACGATTCTTGCTCTCGGCGCGAGATGGGGGTGGCACATTCATCGGATGGATGTGAGCGTGTTCCTCAACGAGGTCATTGAGGAGAGGTGTACATAGAGCGACCGAAGGTTTCGAATCTTCGGCGGCCCAGTCGCATGTGTGCGGAGCTCAGGAAGTGTTGTATGGGTTGAAACAAAGCACCTCGTGCTTGGTACACATGGATAGACATTTATTTCACGGAGCTTGGATTCTCGAGTGAGGTGGATCCTAACCTATACTAAATTGTGGTGGAGGAGTGAGATTCTTTGATCATTGTACTCTATGTAGATGATTTTATTTGCGAGGTGATGAGTCGTTGGATACCTCTTGCAAGGAGGATCTTGCAAAAAGAGTTTGAGACGAAGCGACTTGAGGCCTCCTTCATTATTTCACGGGATTGGACTGCGTGCATGGTGGCTATTTGCCTTTCTCGGTGAGTATGCCCGGGAGATGCGCGAAGTTCATCGATGTGCATGGTCGCAAGCTCTGCTGATACTCCTCTTCCCCGGTGGTTGGAGGAAGGAGGAGGCTGCCCGGGGCGGAGGTAATGGATGCCCTTGTTTTATCGGCAGGTTGGTGGGGTCGCTTGTAGCCGAGTCGATACACGACCCGACATATCGCCTATGCGATTAACCGCTTTCACAAGCTATGGTTAAACCTAACAAGCTCTTCGGAAGGCGGAAAACATGTATTGAGATATCTCAGAGGAACATATCTTAGAGGCACATCGAGATGTGGATTGTAGTACGAACGGTCGGATGAGGAGTGAAGTTGTGTGGCTTCACGGATGCGGTTAGGCCGGGGAGCCCAACGGACGGAGAGAAAGAGCACATGCGAGCATTTTCGGTATCGGGTCGACGGTTCTTGGTACAACAAGAAGCAGTCAGGCAGCACTCGGTTCGGCGAGAGGTCAGAAAGTATCGCGACGAGTTTGGTTGCATGCGAGGCTATATGGATGAGGAAGATCTGGATTTGGGTTGTTGAGGTTCACACTTGGATCCTACGCGGTTGTGTGATAATCGAGTTGCATCAAACTCTCGGTTAATCCGGTATTTCATGATATATCTAAACATGACATCCGGTATCATCATATCGGTGTGTGCCGGTGGAAGGTCATGTTACTTTCATACATTCCTACGGAGGATCGGAATCTTGATATCTTGACGAAGCGCTCACCGAGGGCAAGATTCGAATACCACGGGCGGGGATAAGGGTTGCAGATAATCCATATCTTGTTGAGAGGGAGTGTTGAGATTGCAACAATATGATGAGCTTAGTGGAGAAGGAGTATTACTAAGTGGGCCCGCGAGCTATTTTTAGCGCAAAGTCTATTTTTTAGACATATGGATCATGTTCTATGAGTTGCGGGATGATATTTGTGGATGGTTGGTCGAGTCGGAAAAAATAGATGGACTTCTATTTTAGAAATATTGGGCGGAATCTATTTTTAGATTGCCGATCTAAAAATAGATATGTCGGGCTATTATTAGCTCTTAATAATATTTGGACTATAAACGATATCTTATTCTCAGAGCACTTCGATTAAGTGCTGCAGATGTGGCATAGGAGATGACGGAAGGAATTACGCTATTCCTAAGGGTTAAGTGGAGCTATTGCATGGATACTTCGATTAGAACTCATGTGACGAGTTTGGTGGGTTATTGAGGAGATTAGTGGAGTTGTATTCGATTTAACTAATCTAAACATAGTTGAGCTATTTGTATTCGGTTTAACTAATTGATACAATTAGTGAGAGTTGAGTGAATTAATTATTAATTAATTCACTAATTATAAACTCATAAATCAACTAAAGAATGCATCGATTAACTTCATTGCATCGGGTTCGGTGGAGACCATTGCGGAAATAGGTGAAAGAGCGAGGTTAACTATCGGTTGTGACTATATTGTTGCTATTTGCAACACACGGTTAGGTGGAAGTAGCCCATGAGGTTTGTGCCGGTTCAAGCCCGAGGTGGTTTATATATTTAATGAATCCATCCCATAGCATTAATTACGCAATAGAGGTTGGCTATCAAGTGGCAAAAGATTGGAGCATGTGTTTTAACATTGATGGTGTGTAGCAATTGAGGGTGTGCATAGGAGGCTTGTGAGGAGATTTTGTACTATGATTGTTACATGATCTCCATGACATATAATATACGAGATAGTTTGGGTTTTTAGCTTTAAGATTTCCCATTAAATGTTGTGTTCATATGTGTGATTTTTTGTGGTTTTAATGTATGCATGCAATTGATTTTATTTCACGTAGTGATCAATAGTAGAAGAGATTCTATATTATGCATGAAGCTAAAATAGTGTGTGATCGGGAGAATCTCGGTGAATAATATCCTGGTTATTCAAATTTCTACATATGGTCACACCACCAATACTTACAAAACCAATCTAGGGATGTTTTTGGGGTTTTACGAGTTTCCTTTATGTAGCCTAAGGTTTGTATGAGTTCCCTACGAAGCTAAGTCATCATTTTTCTAGGATGGTTAAACAAATAGATTCTACTCTTTGGCTGACAATTTGAGGTTTTCTATGATTTGGTGAGATTTGAGAGTTCTGGGGATACCTAGGCGATTTTTTTTGACTCAATGTCCCATCGTGATCGCCATTACGTTAGGGTCACAGTGATTTTGAAAATTGGTAGACCAAATAACGAGGTAACATCGAACGATGTTGGAGTCCTATTACCTGGCCTTCTTGGACTCAAAGAGGATCTCCCTATTATGCGAAGGATGTAGACTTGTTCGCTTTGGGTGATTGATTTTAGGCTAGTTGTTAAGTGTAGTTTTGTTTGTTTGTTTTGGGTTGGGGTAAGATGACTAAGTAGGATAGGTGGAATGAGAGGTTATCAAATCAATAGGGCTATGTGGTCGGATGAATTCAGGGTGTCTAAATGATGGAGCAGTGTATTACGGGGGCGATTGTAAAGGTTAATGGATCCTTTAGGTGACGTATGAAGAAGGTGTAATGAACATTAAGTTTGGGAAAAATCTAAGAGGTCTTAAACATGTATATTTTATGAAGCAATAACTCATGAGGTAGGGCAAACCATTAATCTCTATAGACAATACTCAAACTTATAAACATGTAAGATGAACGTGCAGTGGAAACATGGGAGCATTAGAACTCCTAACATAAATTCACCTTTAGCTTTTGGGGAAAACACATAAGGTAAACAAACAACTCAATTTATGGAGGAACTTTGCTCGATAGCATGCTCCAATTTATTGGGAACTGCGAAATAAGTTTTTAACTTTATGGAAAAAGGGCAAGATCGAAACGAGACCTCTTTGTCTTAACCTAATCAATCGGTATTCCATAGGAAAGCTTCAAGATAAGGGTTATGAAAACTTTAAATAAGTAGGGAATACCATGAATCATGCTTACAAGCTAGCATAAAACCATTACGCCAAACAAAAAAAAGTTTTTAGTGGGCTAAGGAAACGTTAGAAAATTCCTAAAGATGACTAAAAAAGGAAAACATCAAAGCTAGCAAGCAGGACATTTTGAGGTGCTTCCCGCAGAGCATGTCTCAACCTATACTTTTAAAGTCTATAGCAACCAAACGGTGAGAAACAAAATGAGGACAAGAAAACATTAACAGAGGTATGAAAACATCACCATTCACGAGCTATGAATGCGAAATAAGCTTCTCAACATCAAGCCAAACCAAAGCCATTCATCATGTAAAACCAATTTATTCTCCAAGCTCATAAAACCATGTTGAACATGACACATCAAATCCCAACTATTTACAATGAATCCTCATGCCTTATATAAAAAATAAGGAAGATGAACGAAAAGTATCTAGAAGCACAACAGCCAAAATAAATATCCTAGGAATCCTTAAGGCTTTGCAAAGCCAAGGCACAAAAATATCTAACAAATATCTTTTCCGACTATAAATGGAAATTAAGTGGATTTTAGGCGGACGTGCCTTTGAAAACTTGCTAAACACACATTTTTTCCCGATCACATAGAAACACGGCTTCTTGTCTTAAAAATTTGAAAACTTGCCGAGAGCGCGGCTGATAGGCACTTTTTGCAGCCGAGTGTTTTGGAGGCCCCTACGATGTTAGAAAAAGGCTCTCCGACCATAGCTCGTTGGAAAGCCCTTGAAGTTTAATTTTTTTAGATATCCTTTATTTTTTCAGCAAATATAAAGAAGTTTTCCCAAAAAGTGGAAAAATGAAAGACTTTGAGAGCGCAACACATACTCGGAATAGAAATGAGAAAAGGTGAAAAAAATGATGTTCATGACCCTTTGAAGTCGAAACAACTCCAATTGAGCTTAAAATTTGTGATCATGCTCCTCTAATGATAGAATCTAAAAATGTAGTGATCCTCCTAAAGTAGCCACTGGGAAAAAAGAAGTGTTGCGCTCCTAGCCTCGAAATTTGCAAAAAAACAAAATTTGTCCAATTGCTCTCAAAAGTAGGTAGGAGCCTCATGGGTCCTAGGAGACACCGTAGAATCTTGGGCCAAAATGCTAAGCCTAGCTTGGTATTTTTTATATTTGGTGTCGGAGCCCTCATTTTGGGTAGTTTTGAGTTTTTTTCCTTACAAAGTGGTTTCTTCGTTCATAGTCTCGATTATTCTCCTTTGAAATGTAAATTACCTTGATCATTTCTTGGTACATTTTGTCTTCATGAATGTCACTCTTTTTCATCATTTGACCCACTATTTTCACTGTCTTGCCTATGGTCTTTACCTTTAATTGCAACCTTTGTTTCATAACTTGTATCATTTTCACTTTTCTATGTTCACTAACCTTCGAGAATTTGTCACTTCACCATTATGCATATTGTCCTTTTGGTAGGTTCTTCTTCACTGTTTGGTCCCTTATTTACTCCTTTTCCTTGATTGTCACTAGTTTGTTGAATATCATTAGTTGTTGATTGTCACTAGTTTGTTGGCTGTCTACTGAGCTCCTTTGTTTTCATCTCTGTTTTCTTCTTCATCAATACTTTCTTCTTGGTCATTGCCTTCGGTAATTTCTTCTTGGCCATGTTTCTTTCTCTAGACCAACTTTCAATTTCCTTTGTGACCTTATCTTTTATAAAAACATGAACATGTAGGAAAATTTTAAAATACCTCTTCCAAAAGCCTCGTTAGAATAAATAGCTCAAAACAACGTGGGAAGAGGCCAAGGTCAACCTTGAACTTGAAATCATGCAAAGAGAGCCACAAAACGTTGGTAGGAGCGCAGCGCTTCATCGGTGGCTCGGTCCCTGAGCGTGCCTTCGTTCGGTGGGCTGTAAAACGATGTGGAGAGTGCGAAGCACACTTCATCGGGCGGCTCGGGTCACCATTCTACGTTCCAACATAGAGGAAGTAGGAGCACGGCGAAGAAGGTGTCGGGTGCAGAATATGCCCTCTTTCGATGGCTACAAAACGGTGGCGGAGAAGCGCGACACACTTTTCCAGACGGCCGGGTCACCATTCTGCGTTCGACACGGTGGCGAGGAGTGCGGCGCGCGGTCGGCCCGGCCGCTCGGGTCACCCCGAACATGGTTTCGTGCGAGGTCGAACGTCGAGCACAAACGCGGGCCTGATGCGGCGCGCCGCCGCGGTATGGGTGAGCTATAGGCACGCGCGATTTACGAGGAGCGCGGCGCGGGAAAATTTTGCCGGAGGACTTTAGAGCGAAAATTTGAAAACCCTCACTTTATTAATGTAAATGATCAAGGAGTGGGGAGATGTTTCTTTGTAGTGGTTTGTTCTTTTGGTGAAATCAAAGTTGAAACCCTCTTTATAAGGTTTGTTCTCTTTTCCCTTTTCTCACTATCTTTTAACTCCTTCTTTGCATTTTGAAAATTTGAATATGCTTCTGTTGTTCTTTTTAGAGAAAGAACCCTTGAACTAAAATTTCTTGCCTCTTTGGGCAAGTGTTTTTCATCATCTTCTTGCCTTTGGTGTAGTGGAGTATTTGATCTTCATGTCTACCTTTCTTGATCTTCTTTAAAAACTACGGTGCAACTGTTTGAGGTGGAGTTAGTGCTTGTCTTCGAACCCTATAAGGTAGCTTGAAAACCCTTGAAACCATGTTTGTTGTGATGAAGGAGGTGTCTTTGTCACCTATTTTTTACCATATTTGTCTATCTTTCAAGCTTCGAGTTTTTAGGGATACTTTAGAAAAAAAAAACAATGTTATCTTCTAAGTTCTCAAAGAGACACTTGTAAAACTCCCCTTTATTTATGTCTAAAAAGCCTTCCAATGATCGTTTGAAGGGGTTTAGGTGTTCTTTTTACCTTTGTAACCCTAGCATTGCTCTATTGCTTGGTAAAAACGATCATGAATACGGATTCCCATCAAACACATACCTTGCTTCTTTCTTCTTGGTTGTGAGTGGTTTCTTGTGATGATGCCTCTCATTACTTTGCACTCTTGCTGAGTTGATATGCCTTTGACTCTTTTGTAGAAAATTAAGGAAAGGACAATTGTCTCCTTACAAAAATTGTACTTTGGAAGTAAATACTGTACCCAGATGAACTCCTTTTTGAAATTAAGGAAAGTGGAATTTCAAGGATTGAGTGAGGGGAAGGGGTCCAAAGGGAAAAACACGAGCCTAGTCTCGAAAAGTGTGAAATTGTGGCAAAAGACTGGGTTTTGTAGAAAAATGATGATTTTGAGGGATAGGATTGATGGGCGTGTTTATGAAGGTATATTAAGGATAGGAGGAGGTGTAAGAGCGTTAGGATACGACCTTGTTGGATTTTTAACCATGGAAGTCATGAAACCAGAAATATTCCCTCAAAAAACCTAGTTGAATAATGGAGTCATAGCGAGGACGAATAGAGTAATGAGATTTATGGGTGTGAAAATGGGACGGATATGGAAGGCATGAGTCCATACGAGGACCTCGGCGCTTTGATAGATTTGACTATGACATGATAGAGTAGTAGAATAGTAGAAAAATTTATCTAAGGATAATGAAGGCGAGTGAGATTTCTAGAACTCACAAGATTCATGAATTTTGTTTCTAGAAATCTAGGATAGACATTTAGTCATCTCTGAAAGCAAAAAATTACTAATCACTAACACCCTAAATATCTCTCTAGATCTACATTTGTGGTACGACGATTATGCAAAGTCCTCTCTTGAAGTGAAAAATATTGCAACTAGTTTCATGGCTACAAATTATGAACAAAAGCACTTATCCATCATTTCAATGGTTTCTAGCCTTCTTCATCGGCTCTCCAAGGAGTGGACAACCATAATTGGTCTCCAAATGTTGCAGTTCATTTCTTCTTAAAAGGATTTTTACTCTTATTTCTAGAATATAGAGGAGTGATAAGAGAAGGTTATTTATTTGGAACACATTTTATTTGCTGCAACCACCCTCCAAAATTTTTATGATTTCATTTTAAAGCCTTCCCTTCTATACACGGGAGCTTATATTTATTATCGTCAAGTAATCATGTTGTGATTAATTTTTGTATCTTTTCATGGTGTGCTTGTGATGAAGTTGATCCTGGTTTGATATCTTTCGAACACGGAAAGCTAACTCTTCACTTGACCTTACATCATTCTTGGGGATTTCCTCTGAGAAAGCTGTGCACTATTACAGGAAATTCCAACCTTGAGGTAATAATTGTGCAATCCATACATGAAAAGCTAGCCTTGAGACTGGGAGCCATATTTATGGATGACATCCTAGCCTAAGCTCCGCCCATAAACATCCTAGAGCTAAAACCTTCGTACCTTTGAGTCGAGAGTTGCCCGGTCTGAAACTGAAATCCTTCTTGGCCGGTGTACATAAATTTTCTTGAATGGAAAAAAATAAAAAATAAAAAGGCATCCTTAGAAAATAGGGATTCATCATTATTTTCCCGAAGGTGGGGAAAGAGTTACAATTTTTGGAACTTTTCACCAAGTGTTTCTTTTTCCTTGATTTCAAGCATGTGCGTCATCAGCCCTAATAGGCCTAGATCTATTTAGATACGCATTTTAGAGCTTATTTCTACATTTTATCTTGGATCTTATCATTCCCCGAGGATATCAAGAGCCTTCGATGAAGTTTCTGGCAGCTTTTAAAATTGATTTTGATTTTGTCATCTTTTTTTGTCGCTTTTTATACGTTTATCTTCGACGAGTGGTGTTTTGTTGTTTCTCTTCATATTTATTTAGATTTTAACTTATATTAGCTTGTATAAGTGTTGGTTACATCCTGGCATTTTTTTGTCACAATTTTCGCATTAGTTTTATTTTTTATCGATGATGCCATTTTGGTGACTCTCCATGCATGTTTTTTTTTCTGTTCGCATGTTGATCTTCCACACACTTGATTTGCATTGATCTATGTATCCTTAGTCATATCTACACCTTAAATTTCATCATCACTCGGATCACTAATTTCCTCTCTTTGAAGGCGGAATATGCACTTCACTTAGCGGCCGATTGCATTACCTAGCCTAGGCATTGTGAAAGTTCAAGGATCACGATGGTTACTTGACCTTTGAGATACACAATACACGATGCCAAGCTTACCCAAATGTGCATTTCGTAGTTCCGAGCTCCTTGTTTCCTTGGCCATTGAGGCCCCGCACAATGCATAGTCTCTCCCTCAATCTTCCCCCGGAGTTGAATTGCGCATTGCCTGTTCTAGCCTAAAGTTGCCTCATGGATGTTTAGGCTGTGATGTGTAGTTAAAGAAACCAATCCCTCTCCCTTGACCTCAAAATTGTAAAATTTTCCCTTATTTTCATTGGTTTTTTGTTGTGATATTGCTTTGTCGAGTTTATTTTTGGAAACTAGGTGTCTTTCAGTGACCGTTTTCATCCTATAGGTATTGCGGTTGTTGAGAACTTCTCTTCATCGGTCCACTATTATCATGGCACATAAGAGATATGCTTCAAAGGATACACGGAGATTAGTACCAAGAGGTAGTTGAGAGTGCACCGGTAAAATTGCCCGGTTTGTTATTCATATACTCAATTTTTCATAGAAAATGGAATCATATATCACATGGCGAAAGTGAATGAAGTGTTCTGTTGAGAAGCTTCAAGGGCGAGATCTAGAAGAATGGAAAGTATATATCAATGTTCTACGGTCGGGACTACTGAGTTTCACATGTAAATATTCGATTTCCACTATGCTCATGCATTGTCATCTAGATAGTTTCACATATAGATATCAATATTATGACTCTAAACCATGCCGGTGGACAAAGGATTGCTTAATCGCGTGATTACCATCTCATGTATAATTTGTCGAGCCATAATCGCTTTATGGGTTCTTAATTTTATGCTACAATTAGCTACTTGAGTACAAATACCTACAAGACATAGTCTCTTAGGAGAACCTATCATCTCTTGATAGTTTTATGTTGCAAAATTTGTAATTAAATGGAAACATTAGGACTAACTTAGAAGGAGTGGGGAATTGATAACGAACCAAGTTGTGAATGAAGGAAACCGTTCAACTATTCGAGACCTCTTGGCTCGGCAATTTGAGTATCCATGTATCCAATGCCACTGAATTATCACAAGGGATGGAAATTTCGATTTTACATGTATTTCTGTCTGGATGCAATATGTGCTAACAATTAATTCCACGGCATGAATTGGACCTGGACACCATGATATCATGTCGTACACATCTCTTTGTGATTGATTTTGAAGTGTAGCCACATAGGATTAATGGAAAATCTAAGCGTATTCCTCATTTAGATTGCTTACAAATTTATTTTTGAGAGAGCCACCTTGCATGTGACATTGGGTAATGGAAGCGAATTAACGAGAGAGATAGCGAGATTGGTTTGCCTCACTAGATGGCACTTTCCCTCATAATGTTCATCGACGATCGCCACATATTTGCTCGAGGTATGCCATAATCATTCGAGTCATATGAAAGTTTCATATCATCTCTCCATAGGGTTGTTAGCATGTTTTCACCGGGAAGAAAGAAAACACCTTGTCCAACTCTCCTATGCAAATCGATTGTATGAGATCAAGAACCTAAAAGTCGCATGGAAAAGGTGATAAAAAAAGTTTGCATTCGGTATTTTGGACTTTAATATGTCGATCCACGGAATGTTTGCAAAGACCACTATGCGAGATTCATTTCCAATAGCTGTATGGACATTCTACTAGTCGAGAGGAGGAACAATGGAAAAATTGTTATAATGCCTCCAAGTCTCGTAAAATACGATGGGATTTTGCGAAACCATGAGTTACTCGTAGAAAGAGTGCGATCCAGAATAAATTCCAATGGAAGGGAAAAAACTTGTGCATGGAAAATGTAAGGAGAAGGTTGGGGAGAGCAAAGCTACAACCGCAAAATCGAGATCCAAACATTACGAGAGGGGCCTTAGCGGCGAGAATCGAGGAGGAAACGAGAGGATACGCAGATCGAACGAAGTGGAAGAAGAACGAGAAGCGAGAGGATATTAGAGGAAGAAAAGTAGAATCGGGGAAGAAGAAAGAAAAGGAAAACGGTAGAAGAAGAATAATCTACACAAATCAAGTCAAGGATCAAGAGAAAAACTAGCAACTAGGATAGGAGAGCAAACGGTTGAAGGACAAGGAGCTCGCTCAGAGATTAAAGAGTTGATTGTGATTCGAAGACATTGAGTAAGAACCGAGCCATAGAACCAAGATATTGAAGCTGATTCCAAAGCTTGCACCAACGGTCACCATTCGATCACCCCTCCTCTAGCGAGCTCTCCAAACATGGAGAAAGCCCATGCCTCTTGATGAGAAGGTACGGTTATGGACACGTATATAATCTAACTTCTGACGAGATTCGAGAAATATTTTGCAGAACATAATAAACGTCTTCTAGATGACCTACTTTATCTCCTTCATTCATTATAGAAAGGTGATTATAGCGGACACCGAAGGGAATCCCAATGCCATTTTTGCATCCAAATTGGCCTTCACGAAGGTGTAGAAAAGTCAACAGAGTATGTGATGGTAGAGAACAAACAATTGGAAAAGAACTTGCCGGTCTTAGAAGGGTTGGGCGACTCCGAGCCTGAGCTCAAAACACATCTTCCACACAAGTCTATACAGAAAGAGCGAGCGGTGAGCTGCTCGGAGAAGTATCAACATTTGGAGAGACCATGAAGAATATCTGAAGAGCTTGTTAACGTGCAAAAGGTATTTTCACTTACCATGACTTGCAATAGAAGTGTAAAGATCATGTTAAAAATCTTAAGGTTTTACAATAATCCATTGTCGTGCCATGAATGGTCAACGCGATACAAATGGCAACCGCTTGGGCGGGTAAGAAGATAAGGAAAAGGGCGGAGTTGGAGAAAGAAAAGGTTCGTAGGCTCATCCCGAATAAAAAAATAACTCACATCATTCATTTCCAACATTCGAAGGCTTGTATGCACGATTTTATAAAATCATAATTTCTTGGTGAAATCACATGGGATCCTATCGAGTTGGCTCACTCAGGGTTAAACGCGGGGAATCGGTTCAAGCATGAGATTGGAGAATACTGTGCTTCGGTGCGGATAGATCGCCACTAGGGAATATCCTAAAGGGAATAGGAAAACATGCAAAATTACATTTGTGGTCATGTCCAAATAAACATAATGTTTCCTCATAGCTAAAGACGGAAGTAAATACGGTTCCAAATCAATGTCCCCATATGCCATGGAGGTTAGAGTATGCTTCCATCCGCTGACTGTCGCATAGTTTGAGGGACTCATCACACGGTACAAATCTTGGCATCATTATGTAGTAGAGAAACAACAAGGGGAATTTGTTGAGCTAGGGTTTCCCGAAACTAAAGCTTAATTTTTTTTGTCTTATTAGGTTTTCTAGTTGGCTATACATAATTTTTCCTATGTGGGTATGATATATTGTAATATTCTTTTGTAAATAATTTTTAAGTGAAATTCAAAGTGTCAATTGTGGAATGTGAAGAGCCATGGTGTAATGAAGTTGAAGAGTCATTTGTAAAAGTTGAAGAGTCACGAGGGAAGTCGAGAGTCACAAAGGGAAAATTGAAGATCCACCCATTTTATTATAAATGTATCCTATTAACTCGGGTAAAGGGCTTTTGGGAGGCAAGATTTTCTGAAGCAGGCTTAGAATTAGGAGCTTGGGAGTTTTTGAGAGCCTTGGCTTCTTCATAGCATAGAGGGTATATTTATTTGGAGAAGAAGGTGTTTACTGTGTTCCATTATTGGGGATAGTGGTTCGTCGATAGTCTATGTATCATTGGAACTTTCACTTTAATAAGCTCATTTCCGGTACGTTTTCATGAATATGTTGTGATTATAGTAGGACTATTCTTGTTGTATTTGCAATACTATGTTATTTCACTTACGCTTATGCTTATGAACATTCATTTTCATTAGTATGGAATCTTGTTGAATGTGTGTTGTTGTATTTTTCCATCATTGTTAACACATGAACTATTTATAGTGCTTGTGATGACTTTATGCTCATGTTCCATTCAGGTCCGTGTTATTATGAGCTTATAAGGGGGATCACTCACTTTCCCTCATGTATTAGAACCTACATGCATTGCACTTGGATACCATTATGGTCACACTTTTTCCACCAAAGTCACCATACAACACTCTATGTGTGTTGTGTCACCGAAACACGTCATTAAAACCTTTGCATCGGCCATTAGAGAACTTTTGAGGTCTAAAATTGGGCCTCATAAGATGTACTGGCAAAAATATTTATAAGAGACGATAGGATTCAAGATGATGATGTCAACCATGGGGGATGATTCACCATTTTTGTAGGTAAAAAGGGTAAAAAGATCGAAAAATAGTATAAAATACTGTGAAATACCTGCCAACCTGCATTTTCAAGTTCTCTCCCAACGCTCATTTACTCAAATTTTCAGCGACCAGTTTTCATTTCAGGATGCAAAATTTAATTCTTCGTCCACGGAGTACCATTGCTGCATGCATTGTGCATGGACCCGTAACTGCACGAAAAATGAGAAATACATGACGTTGGATTGCGATCACGCTTTTCATGTACTTTTCTCATTCGTGTCGTCGTAGGACCCATCGATAGTATGTAAACATGGGTATTCCTTGGATGAGGAATCAGATTGGTTTGCATCCAACGAGTAATTCCTTTCCGCTTGAAAATTTGAGTAAAACTGGGAGATATGTTGAAAATGCGAGTTTGTAAAAAGGTAGTCTTTTTCCCTCTAAAATTTGATGATGTAATTTAAATCATTATTTTATTATTTCCACTATTATTTTATAATTTCCAGTTAGGAGAGGCCCATTTTAGACCTCAAAAATTCCCCTATCGAAACAGGCCATATTACGGATGGGACTCTACACCAGCGGTGTGAGGTCTAATTGGGACTTCATATCGGGGTGATCCGGAATGTTGGCGGATACGACACGATCGACGGGACCTAGTTTTGGGGTTGATTTGGTGTCTCCCTTCAACCTAGTTTTAAGATTTTAATCCTATAAATGTCAAATCTGTGGCTTGGGAATGGGTGATATTTCCTAATTTACATACGAAACACATCCAGTTGTCTTAGAATATTTGAGGAATTTATTAGGTCACTTCCCTTGAAGATTGATTCGAAAAGGATTTTAAAGGAATTCACATTCATTTTCATTTGTGTTGAAGTGGACCTCATTAAGAGTTTGGTGAATAAAATCCTCTTTAAATGGGAAAATGGGTTTATTCAAAACCGATGGATTATGAAAATACAACTTTCATTGTAGTCTTTCATCATCTTAGACACCTACATAATGTTAAATCATATTTACAGGCACCTCTCTTCACTGCTGAAAGGAAAATTGTGGATGGCAAGATCCAAAAAGTACTCAATGGTTATGTATTCACTATGGCTCATGGGTGGATGATTATAATTTGAAGACTCTTGATGTGAGCACTACTCTTGTAGACCCATATCAGACTCATGATGTATCTCAGTGCTCGAGGGAGGAATCTCGATAGTCGAATTAGTACGACACCAAATTCGACGAAAATTTTTCGAGAGTGGGAAAAAGTGTACTTGCAATTAGACCTTGAGATAGTGACGAGGAGCAGCAAGTATAATAGAGCACTCGAAGTGGAAACATCTCAAGGAAATGAGGTGGTTCTGTACGATACAATCTCTCGGGTTTGATAGATTTCGGGAATAGGAAAGAAGCGGGAAAACAAGACAATCTATAATCCTGGAGCTTAAGTCTAGGAAATAAAATTGAAATATTTTGTGGTGTGCAATGTGATTGAGGGAATATTGATGTATTGTGATGTGATGTAATTCATTTTTTTATTAGATCCAATACAATTGATAGACTTACAAAAAAAAATCAAGTAATGATTGATGTAATTTGAGTTTTTATAGGTAATTGGTGATTACTTACATCCATATACATGGGTAACCCCAAGAGAATGTTTTTATCCTACAATGAAACTTAACGACCAATATTCTAACCATGATCCACATCTAGGCAACCTCGGAAAATTTGTAATATTCCAAAATTAGCATGCAGCTAATTGGAATATTAGACACCTACTTTTAACACCTAGGAGATGAACAATGAGTAAGGAGAACATACATTTCTAAAATAAGAATAAAATCCCTCTGTAATGTGAAAATGGATCATCATAGGAGCTGGATTTCATACCCTCATGTGTGAAAAGGGACATTTGCATGTGGACAAGGTCAATTTTGACCAAGTTAATAGTGTTGGGATAAGAGGTGGAGATCATCTTTGGAGACATCGCAGTGATAGTGGGAGGAAGATTCCTTGGTGGAGGAAACCTAATGAGTGGGACCCGAGGTGAGAGGGCTTACATTTGTATAAAAAGGATGGCAAGGCAGCCATGGCAAAGACATGTTATGGATTATTGATTTTTAGTTTGCATGGCTATTTAGTAACTACTTCAATTGTTTAGTTGAGATTGGTGTCTTGCTTAGCACAAGGCATTCTTGTTTAGGAATTCCTTATCCTTTATTGAGAGGCCTATGACAGGGGCTTGTACTTCCATTTCTCACATTAGGGCTTGAGGCCACGACTCACCTGCTTGACTACAACGTTATTTATTGTGATATAACGTTGTGTTGTAAGGTGTTGCGGTGGAGGTTTCACAACACCATAGGAGCTTATTTTTAAGAGAGGAGGAAGATTTATCCCCTTTGGAGATCAGCGAGAAGACTTTGGAGCTGATTTCAGATGTTGGCACTTGGCCAATACATGTTCCATCTCCTACGGCAAGTTCCTCCTCGCCAGCTATGTTATTTCTGTGACCATTGCGGTGAGGGTTGTAGTGTTTATTTGGAGGGTGAGATCTTCGGTGTTAGGATCGGCCTTTCACTTGGAAAATCCATTGGAGGAGGTCATTTATATGGTGTATCATATTCAGTATATCTATCTAGTTATTTAGTGCGGCTGATATTAGGTCCTAGAATGCATTCACGACATTTGCACTTTCATATTTAAGGAAATCCTTTAGGATTGTCTTGAAATTGAGTTTGAGAGTCTAGATCTTCACTCCCAACATTGTACTGAGCTATGTTGTGCATATCCCATGTATTTACATTCTCTAGCGATGATTACTCTTTAATAAAGGCGTTGCGTTGTCACATAGCCTTGGGCATTCTTTGTGTAGTAGTGTACTTCATTTTTCATATACATGTTCTCTTAGGGGCTTGTGATGCCTAACTGACGTTATAACCTCAAGATCTTGTATAATTTTGCTAAGTCTTATTATGATGGATATTTGGATATTCTTACATTTTATGTGTTGATGTATCCTTTGGTCTTTCATTATTGTGTTCATATATTGCTGCATCCCCATTTTGGGATATTACGGTGGTATCATAGCACAAATAAAAGCTCCAGCTTTTATTGGAATCTCGGCCATTATGCTATCGAGAATACAAGAAGAGAAAATATGGCTTGAAAAGACAAAAAGACTCCCATTCTTTGGAGGAAGAAAGGAGGAGAGACTTTCAAAGTTTCTTTCTCCAAACTTTGTGAAGCATTCATGGAGATCTCCAAAGAGGAATAAGGAAGTGTGTGAAGATCTCCAGAGATTTTTTAGTTTAGAAGCAAGCTCTAATTTTTTCATATGATGAGTGTGAGCATGCAACCACACGCTATGATGCAGTGCATTCATATGCCCATATTTTCTATGAGGGAGATAGAAGAAGAAGAAATTCCTAGGAGGGGAAACTCTTGGTGATTTTCTGCGAGAATATGAATCTCCAAACTAAGAAGTTTTAGAAGATGCCTACTTTCCTAGAGTTTTGCAATATCAATGTGGAGAGAAGAAACGGCCATGTGAGTAGATTTTTTCCTATCTACTTTTGATGGTTCACCTACATGTTCAGCTAGAGCTTGGGTGGAGGAGCTAGACACCTGTTTGCGGCAACACCAAATTTAGAAAGATGAAGCAATCAAAGCTACGTGACATTGCATTTTGGAGGTAAGGCCTACTAGCCATGAGTGGATATTTGAGTCTTTTCTTTGAAAAATGAAAATACTTCTTCTTATGCAAGGTTTACTAAAGTGGTGAAATATTTGATAAGAAACATTCTGAAACACATGTGGTGGAATAAAAAACCAAAACGAAAAAATAACTTGCATGTGTTAGAGGAACCTATAAACTCAACTCCACTTGGAAAACCATTGAGGAGGTGACATCTTGCATCATGCCTTGCTAGAGGAAATACCTCTATCACATGTTCTTGAACAAGAGGGCATGGAGATCCCTTTCAAAAGAGGATCTAGTCATTAGAAGTTTCCCATTCATATTGAAGAGGGAAGAAGGTTGGGGGACGTGACCTTTGTCATCCTAAACATCTGGCACTGTGCAGTGGGGAGCACATGCTCCAACAAGGAGATTCTTGTATCATTGCAAGGAATTCCCCGAGAAGGGATCTCATATGTGGAGATCAGGCACGACCCATGATCGACATTGCTGTTGACAGATTATGAAACCATGCGAGATGAAAGGAGGAGGTAGGGAGGATGACCGGCCATCATATGATGAGGATCACACATCCCTATCTATTTCGGAAGGACTGATGCAGTGGATTGTGCGGTGAGGGCGAGGGACAGTCTATCCATTCATATATACGGTCTATTGATATTGATGTCTCATTGCATGGAGGCATTTTCACCGGAGACCACCCGAGATCAGCAAATGGTGAGGGATGCTTTACATTTGGATGCTGCTTGATTGATTCAGGAGGGTGAATTCCTTGGGTGAGCTTGGTAAAAGTCTTGAGAGTCTTGGTAGACTCAAGGAGAGGAGAAGGCATCGCTCGACAGCCATCGTGCCCACTCTCATTTAGGATTATAACGTTGTGCTGGCAAGAAGCGACAGCTGGGAAGGATGTGACCTTCAACTTGCATCTTTGGTATGGGAGATGTCAAACAAAGGATAGCCATATGACATATGTTCTTTATGATAGATCATCGTGGTGTCACTATGAAGGATAGATCCATATTGGAAGTCTCAACTATTAGTGGATTATTCCAAGGATCTTTCTACTTGTATGATATTGGATGACTAATTGCATGAGGAGGGGATATTTAGTCATAGATGGTTTCATCTACTATCATGGTAGGATCTTCTTATCTAGAGCTTCCAAGCTCAAGGAGAAATTACTACAAGCATCCTACGCTGAAATATTCCTTTTCAACCACACTTATTCCATGAGAACGTACACACCATCATGGAGGGGTACATTTGGGGAAGGCTTTGGGGAGGAGATATATCGACATTCAAGGGAGATGCATGGTTCATGTGGAGATGGAGGATACATAAATCTTTGGAAGAGTTAACACAACCACCTCTTCTCTCTTTGAGAATGAGAGGGGATTCATATATGAGCCAATCCATTTGCATGGGAAAAAAATATGGTAAGGACACTGTTTGGTTACATGATGATTTTTATAATGAATATGTGCATTTCTTAACCATATATGTGCAGGACATTCCTCCAAAGAGGAGCAGTCTTTCTTCTAGACTTCATGGTATACTTGAGGCCATGAGAAGTTTTGATGGCCACTCCCTAGGAGGTTTTGGGGAGATGATATGTTATGCATGGCATGCTCACTTTGCACCATACACCATACACTTTCTCCAAACTTGTGAGGAGATTGGGGCAGCAAGCAAGTGGTTGAGAAGCCACACACCGTGTCATTTTCGGTTGCAGTTGAGAGTAAAACTACGCTAGTTGAATTTGAGGGACCATTTTCCTTCTCCCTTATTACATATGGCAGCTAGCATGATGCTAATCATGATTCCAATTGCTAATGTTGTCCTTATTTTTATTGAGAGCATGATTGGGAGAAAGACACATTGGTTGGATGTGTCCCTGGGGGAAGAGATTTCCCAAGATTTTTGCATTACATGTTACAAGGGGAGCATGGGAGGTGATATGGACACTACAGTAAAACACTTGATTCTTTATGAGGTGGGCCATGGGATTGATCTAATTCCATATGATGGTTATTTCCTATTCATCATATATGGGATAGTTTAGGCCAGCATGATTCATAACATTGGAGAGGAGGTCTTTAGAGATCTAGTCTTCTTCTTGCCACTTGAGGGAAATATTATTGCAGCCCAAGATCAGCAGATAATCTACACTTATCATAAGTGGAGAGGAGGACAGTGTGGGGTAGGCTATTTTTTCTACCATATTCAGATATTCAGACCACCTACATTACAGGAGCCAAAGGTGGAGGAGGATTTTCAGGAGTTGCCATGTTGGGAGGTAACTCATTTTGCATGGGTGATAGCTTGAGGATGGAGGATCCACATGGGAATGATGGTACCCACTACATTTCAAATCCCATTCCTCAAAGTGACCTCCAGACAACACCTTATTTCCTCCTTGAGTACTCTACTTGTTCATGATGATATCTATTTAGCTAGCTTGCATGCTTGGGAGGGGAAATATGGAGATTTATTGATGAGACAGCATCTCATTCCTTAGAGGAGATTATCATATGTGGATGCTACATTAGTAGGTGGGGAGACTTCTCAGTTCTATCCTTGCAGTTGCTTGAGGACAAGCAACATTTGGGAGGGGAGGACTGTAATATTCCAAAATTAGCATGCAGCTAATTGGAATATTGATTTTTGCTTTTAACACCTAGGAGATGAATAAATGGGTAAGGAGGCCCATACATTTCTAAAACAGGAATAAAATCCCTCATAATGTGAAAATGGATCATCATAGGAGCTGTATTTCACACCCTCATGTGTGAAAAGGGACATTTGCATGTGGACAAGGTCAAGTTTGACCAAGTCAACAGCGTTGGGATAAGAGGTGGAGATCATCTTTGGATACAACGCAGTGATAGTGGGAGGAAGATTCCTTGGTGGAGGAAACCCTAATGAGTGGGACCCAAGGTGAGAGGGCTTCCATTTGTATAAAAGGAGGGAAAGGCAGCCATAGCAAGACATGTTATGTATTATTGATTTTGTGGTCTGCATGACTATTGTGATTTCTTCAACTGTTTAGTTGAGACCATTGTGCTGCTTAGCACAAGGCATTCCTATTTAGGAATTCCTTCTCCTTTCTTGAGAGGCCTCTTGAGGGAGCTTGTAATTCATTTCTCCACATTCAGGCTTGAGGCCAAGCTACCTCCTTCAGCTACAACATCATTTCTGCAGAGTATAACGTTGCGTTACAGGGTGTTGCAGTGGAGGTTTCACAACACCACTTCCGGAGCTTATTTTTCAGAGGAGGAAGATTTATTTCCTTTGGGAGATCAGTGAGGAAGACGTTGGAGCTGATTTTAGATCTTCGTACTTGGCCAATACATTTTCCATCCCCTATAGTGCATTCCCTCTCCTTGACTACGTTATTTCTGTGACCATTTGCAATGAGGGGTTGCAGTGTTTATTTGGAGGGTGAGATCTTCAGTGTTAGGATCAACCTTTCACTTGTAATATCCATTGGAAGAGGTCATTCATACGATGCATCATCTTCATCCATATTCATCCAGTTATTGAGTTGCAACTGCTATTCAGTCCTAGGACTGCATTCCGGCATTTTTCACTTTTTGCATATTTCAGGAAATCCTTTCCGAATTGTCTTGAAATTGAATTTGGGAGTCTAAATCTTCACTCCCAACATTGTATGAGCTATGTTATTTTAGATCCATGTATTGACATTCTCCAGCAGCAGTTATTCCTAATAAAACTACGCTGTCATATCCTTGGGAATTCTTTGTGTAGCAGTGTACTTCATTTTTCATATACATGTTCTCTTGAGGCTTGTGATGCCAAAATTGAGTGATTATAACCTCAAGATCTTGTATACTTTTTCTGATATGATCTTAATATGATGGATATTTTGATCTTCTTACATTTTATGTGTTGATGTATCACTGCTCTTTCATTATTGTGTTCATATATTACTGCATCCCCATTTTGGGATATTACAGAAGCCTTTCATTCCAATTAGTGCACTCATCAATCTAGGTTATCATTCAATGAAGGTGGGCCATCTATTATGATGTATTTTAACCATTTTTTCATTCAAGAACTTTCATTTAATGTGTAAGGTATTCTAGTATGGATCATAAGTTGAAATTGTATTATAGACCACTATTGGTTATGTACTTTTTCTCTTACTTTACCTTGGTGGTTATCATGTGTCTCTAGTCTAATTTCACCTTCCTTATGGTCTTTGTTTAACCATCTAGGTAGCACTCAATTTATACTTAACACTTGTCATCATTTATCGATGTTTTTTATCCCATCTTTTGATTGGTTATTTTAAACTTCTTATATTGATTCTTTTTTTACCTTATACTATGAGAAGGAGGAGTTGAAAATACTCAAGCTTGATGCAACTATAAGAAAAGAAAAATCATAAGCCAAATATCAAAATGTAAAAGAATGGAAAGGGATGTAAACCAAGAAAAATCCAATTGTAGCTTGAGATACCTACCCTTATATAGTCACTCATCCCCAAGAATACTCATTTATATCACGCCTATCAAATTAAAATGAAATCTCAGTAAACCTCTTGAACCATTGAAGCAATAAACTACCCATCATGAAAGAGGGATTATATTATCATTATTACTTAATAGATCAATAAATATTGTTAAAAAAATCATTTCAGAGCAAGAGAGAAAAAATCAAATTTGGGGGCTTGGAAAAACAAAGGCGAAGGAAGATAACTTTAGTAGCTAAAGTGATCCCTCTACATAGGTGCCCATGGCTAATGGTTTTCATAACCTAGTGTATGTCTATGACACCTTTATTGAAGTAAATACCAAGCCATAAGACATAATCTTGCACCTATCATTTGAAAGGGTCAGTTAAATAGTTTCTCCTCCCCTTAAGGTTGGAAGAACCTATAGGATCATGTGATATCCCTCCCATTCCTAAGTATGGTAACTTGTGCAAAATCATAATCTAGTAGGAAATTTGAATATGATACTTGTGAGAAGTACTTTGATGGATTTGACATTAAATATGGTCCACCTTGATTCTTTTTTGGTTCTTGTACCCATGATGTTGGTTTCACTTGATTCCTTGAGTATGTGTTGTGTGATTCTTATAGGTGCAACTAGGATCTCTTGAGGGATGAGATGATGCTTCTCCATCACTTTGTAAAGGATCTCTAGCCACATTCCATAATGGACTAAGACAGTTGATGATGGAAATTGGATCCCTTTTGAGGAGTGTTGGCCCAAATGAGGACTTAACACAGATGATGTGACCGTCCTTCGGCCCTAGGTCCTTATATGATGAAGTTTGATGTTAGGATTTTGACTTGGAAAATTAGTGCACCCATGAGATGACAAGATGCCTCCAGGTTGGTATTGTACCTTATTGATGTAAATTTTACTTCTCTAGGTGGTGATTTATATTTTTGAACATTCGGGATCCTTTGGAGAGGTAGATGCACCTTTGTAATATCCCAAATGGGAATCATGCAGCAATACTAAACAATACTGCTTAGAAATAACGTAGTCCAGCCAAATAAAAGCAGGAGTCCAATATGGAGGCTCAATAATGACATTTACATCAACAAATCAGAGTTATATTGAATCCCATACATTATAGAACAGAAAATGGAAGAATTTACATGAAGAAATCCTCAAGAATGAGGTGTTGCAACCATAGAATACGACTGAACAAGCTTGATAGCATTATTTTATTGGCTGATAAAAATTGTAGGTTACACTTCAGATCTAGAGCAGATCTATGTACAAAAATTTAGATCTATATTAGATATGTACACTAGAAGGGCTCCTTTACAATTTCCCCTTAGGGTTTTTAGCAATACATGAAGTACATGGAGTAGATCTGAGATCTAATGCAGCGGATCTACAGAATGATTCAAAATTTCTGAAGTAAATAAAAAAGTATTCATATCATATCTGAATATAACATGGATTAGATCTTTAATCCATGGATCACCACAGTGAGGGAAGATTCCCAACACTAGAGATCTTCCTCCCAAAAGTATGCCAAAACACCCTGCAACTTCCTCCTTGCAAAAAACGCAGTACTGGAAGATAAATTGTGATGTAGGCTTTAGTATCAGTTTTTCCTGATGCCAAGGTGTGGATATGAAGCTCCAATCATCCAATACTCTCTTTCCATGGGGATATAAGGCTTTCCCACTGAAAAGAGAAACTAGAATGGCCTAGATCTGAGTAGATCTAGCCTCCACTTGCTGCATCTTACAAAGACAACCAAACCCTCAACAGGATCTACGTTGTAGTTGGAAGAAGAGCTTGGCCAAATGCCTGATAGTGGAAAATAAATGCAAGACTCCTCCAAGAGCTACTCAATGGAAGAGGTGGGATTCCCGATCAGGAACACCCAGTGCTAAACAGCACTATTCTCTGTTAAACAGCCAAGAGAATAATAAATGTCTAAAAAGAAAATATCTTCAGAAATAATAAGGTCTTCAACAACCCTTATCTTGTTGTCCTCCTCTTCCTTTTATAATATTGAGATCTTGCAAAACCCTAAACAATCTCAATGATTTAGCTTCTTTCACATGTGAAGCCTCAAACTGAAACTGCGATGTTCATCCATGAGGATCACTTCTTCTAGACAGCATTGTTGATTTGTGCATGGTTGACCCAATCAAATAGCTCAATCCCTTTCACACATAAGGGTGTTTTATTAAGATAGCCCAGATTTATCTTGTTCACATGTGGCATTGATTTATTCACTATTTTTAGGAGTTTTTATTGTCCTCCCTTACAAATTTATTCATGAAATAGAAAAGTAAAACAAAATTGAATATTCTTATTAGCTTGGGCTAATTAGGAATATTACCGTCCTCCCCTCCAAAATGCTACTTTTCCTCAAGCAACTTATAAGGTGAGTGCTGCAACTTATCTCCTCCTCCCTTGGTGACACCAACATGAGTTAAGCTTCCTTCATAAGCCAAGTGTTCACCAAACCATCCAACCATGACTTGCTCCTTCAAATTTCTCATGAGATGCAAATATCTCATCCCATAAGGAGACAGCAGATCACATGAAACAAACATGGTTTTCCCAATGCTCTCTCTGAAATATGAAACATAAAGTACATGGAGAGTAGCCATCCCATAGGGCACATGCATGCCTTCCATCCTCCCTCCATACATCCCCATAAAAGTACAAGTACATCATCAATATAGGGGATCAAAACAATGTACATACAAACAAAAATTTCTGCATATGGACGTGGGTCATAGTCCCATATGTGGAACCAGCGTAGAGTATCCCCTACCTGCATCAGATCTAGATTTGGTAAGTGGTTTTCCCACCACTTACTTGTTTCCAATACCATCTCACCATAGCTAAAAGTGTGATATATGTTTGGTGCCTTAGGGAAGCACCCATCATGTAGCAGAATCTCCCTTTTTCTTCCAAGGGAGTGGCCAAATTCAGAAATTTTTGTGTCCCAATATTGGCCATGATTCCTACAAGATACAATACTCCTCCTTGGAGACATGGCCTGCAAAAACATGGTGGAGGAATGCATGAAATCAGAATATATAACATGTGTAACAAGAGCATGCTCTTCACCAACAATCCTCCTCCTACCAATGGAGTGGTGCATAGATCTATCTTCTTCCAGAAAGAGGGAAAGAGAAGGCTGATTTAACTCCTCCTTAGAGTCATGTTGCTGCTCTAACTCTACAAGGTTCATGCATCTTTGACAATGCTGATATAGTTCTCTTTCAAAGCCCTCTCAATAGTAGCTCCTCAAAATAATGTTGTTGAGCTTCATAGAGTATGTGTGGCTGAAATAGAACTCTTCATAAGCCCTTTGTAGTAACTTCTCCTTGAGCTTGGAGGCTCTAGACAAGAAGATCCTACCATGATTATAGATGAATCCATCTAGGATTGTATAGCTCTCATCATGTAGCAAGTCATCAAGAATCATGCAAGTATGAAGATCCTTGGAATATTCCACCAACGGTTGGGATTTCCAATATGGATCTAATGTGCCCAACAATGACAGCGCTAATAATGTGTCATCCGAAATGTCTTCCTTTTTTCTGCTCTCCTCCTTGACATTCCCCATGTCAAAGATGTATGTTGTAAGGCCATGCCTCCCATTTTCCTCCTCTTTGACATCTCCCATGCCAAAGGTATAAGGTGGAAGGTTTCCATTACTTCCTTGTTTCTCTCCTTGCACATGCACATGCTCAAAGGAAAATGGAAGTTATTGTAAGTTAGTCTCCCATTGAAGGCTATCATCTATCCAAAACCTCTTTGGTTTTGCCAAATTATGCATGTGTGACCACCATCTCCCCTCATGTATGGAAGAGTTCTCTCCAAACAAGTTTGTCTTCTGATTCAAGAATTGCCTTCCTTGCTCCATGATGGTGTCATTCTTCCTCCTTGCAGCATATTTTCTTAGCACAGTATGAGTTGAGAGAATGGATAATAGTGTTAAGGGAAAAATACTTTCCCTCTCCTTGGACCTTCCCCATACTCTCAGTGTTCTAGTATGGTCTTCGAGTGCTCCCTTCCTTCTTGGATCTATGAAAGGAGCATCAATGCATGAGACATCTTTCACCAAATCTGAATCAGGTGGTCTCCTAGGTGGTACACCACAAGATAATGATGTCTCATGGCTCATTCCCATGTGAATAACAGATGGGAACCTCCTATGACTGCTTCCACTACGCAATTCCATCTCTGATTTTTGTGTGGAAGTCTCATGATAAGGGGGCATCACTCTTATGGATGTAAGAGTGCTTCTGATTGGAGAAATTTTCCCATATTCTTCTCCATGTAATAGAGGATCACCTCCCATCATATCAGTGCTATGATCCTTCATCTTCCCTCTTTCACCCACCTTCTGCAAGACCTCAGAGTCTAAGGTGCTCTCCTTGGATTTGGTTAACTCATGAACACCCATCATCTCATTTGTGTCAAGAGTCTTGATCACAAAGGGTTGATCTGTCATAGCGTGTGTTTCCAAAACTGTATGCAATGTTGGAGCACATTCCCTCCATTGTTTTTTCCCCTTGTCTATCATCATAGACACATGCTGCTCATCCTCTTCTTGTTCAAGATCCTTGGGGCCCTCTTGAAAAGATACAAGAGCCCTCTTAGTGGAAGCAATGGCTTCATCTCCATTTCTTAATAAGAATAGATCTCCTCCTGCTGTCACAGTGCTGGAGGAACCTTTCAGCTCTTCTTGTTTCTCATTCCCATCAATGAATCATGCCTCAGCAATAAGAGACCCTTTCTCTTGATGTCTTCTTGAAAAAGGAACACCCATGTCTTCCTCTTGAGAAGAATGTTTTTTGTTGAAGTGGGGCCTTTGTTCTTGGAAAATAATGTAGCAGATATTTAAACCCCTCAACAATGTTCTGAAATGCAGTTATCTTCAAGGATCTTCCCATATCATACAAAGGTTATGAATTATTGGGCTTAGTTTGTTCACCCAAAGAGATTTCAGATGGCTTAAAATCAAATCTCTTCACTAACCTCCTAGTGAACTTTTCATAAGTAGAGATGTTTACATTTCTTAATGAAGAAGATTCAAATAACCACCTGGCATAAGCCTTACTTTGGAGGTGCAGCACTGCTACTCTTATGGCTTCTTCTTCTGAAACTTGATGCAGCTGAAAGTATGTGTCCAGCTTCTTTACCCAAGACTTGGCTGAGCTCTCAGGTGATCCATCAAATGTAGGTAGGAAAGTCCTACCCAAAGTGTGTTGCATGCACCCTCTTCTTCTCATGTTTCTGTTGGATCTTCTCTCTTATTTGAGTTGACAAAACTCTGGGAATCTTAGATGCTCTTTGAATCTCTTAGACTGAGATTCATATTCTTGGAGATAGTCACCAAGAGTCTCCTCTTTTGGTGTCTCTCTTTCCGATTCTCTTCTTGAAAGGAATGTATGCATGCTACAACGTTCTAGATCAGATTGTGTGGCTGAATGCTAACACACAAAGTATGAAGAACTGGGGTTTCCTTCATGTGAAAATCTCTCCAAAGGGTTTGCATGTTTTTATTTCCTCATTCCCCTGATCTCACTCTTCAGCTCATCCATAGTTCAGAACAGAATTTTTGAGAACTCTTTCCCTTCCAATCTTCCAGATAAAGGGTTTGGACCCTTGTCTTCTTTGTCTTCATTGTAATCCAAGTTTTTATTCAATCTCTTCTTTCCATGAAAAGACATATTGGCTCTTCAAGAAATCACAGGCTATGCCAAGATGTTGCTATGATACCACTGTAATATCCCAAATGGGAATCATGCAGCAATACTAAACAATACTGCTCAGAAATCATGTAGTCCAGCTAAATAAAAGCAGGAGGCCAATATGGAGGCTCAATAATGACATTTACATCAACAAATCAGAGTTATATTGAAGACCATACATTATAGAACAAAAAATGGAAGAATTTACATGAAGAAATCCTCAAGAATGAGGTGTTGCAACCATAGAATATGGCTGAACAAGCTTGACAATGTTATTTTATTGGTTGATAACAGCTGTAGGTTACACTTCATATCTAGAGTAGATATATGTACAAAAAGTTAAATCTATATCAGATCTTTACACTAGAAGGGCTCCTTTACAATTGCCCCTTGGGTTTTTCAGCAATACATGAAGTACATGGAGTAGATTTGAGATCTAATGCAGCAGATCTGCAGAATGATTCAAAAATTCTGAAGTAAATACAAAAGTATTCAAATCAGATCTGAATATGACATGGCTTAGATCTGTAATCCATGGATCACCACAGTGAGGGCAGATTCCCAACACTAGAGATCTTCCTCCCAAAAGTATGTCAAAACACCCCGCAACTTCCTCCTTGAAAATAACGCAATACTGGAAGATAAACTGCATTGTAGGCTTTAGTATCAGTTTGGCCCGATGCCAAGGTGTGGATATAAAGCTCCAATCATCCAATACTCTCTTTCCAGGGAGATAGAAGGCTTTCCCACTGAGAAGAGGCACTAGAATGGCCTATATCTGAGTAGATCTAGCCTCCACTTGCTGCAGCTTACAAAGACAACTAAACCCTCAACAGGATCTGCATTGTAGTTGGAAGAAAAGCTTGGCCAAATGCCTGGTAGTGGATAAGAAATCCAAGACTCCTCCAAGAGCTACTCAATGGAAGAGGTGGGATTCCCGATCAGGAACACCCAGTGCTAAACAGCACTATTCTATGCTAAACAGCCAAGAGAATAAGAAATGCCTAAACAGACAATATCTTCAAAAATAATAAGGTCTTCAACAACCCTTCTCTTGTTGTCCTCCTCTTCCTTTTATAAGATTGAGATCTTGCAAAACCCTAAACCATCTCAATGATTTAGCTTCTTTCACATGTGAAGCCTCCAACTGAAACTGTGTTTTTAATCAATGAGGACCACTTCTTCTAGACAACGTTGTTGATTTGGTCATGGTCGACCCAGTCAAATAGCTCAATCCCTTTCACACATAAGGGAGTTTTATTAAGATAGCCCAGATTTATCTTTGTTCACATGTGGCATTGATTTATTCACTATTTTTAGGATTTTTTATTGTCCTCCCTTACACATTTATTCATGAAATGGAAAAGTAAAAAAAAATTGATTATTCCTATTAGTTTGGGCTAATTAGGAATATTACAACCTTCTACATTGATGAAATCATGGCGTATAGCACCCCATTTTTGATGACGTGAGATTTTTAGGATGCCTTAGGCTTTAGAGGGCTACTAAAAATATGACAACACTATAATTTTCATCGCATAAACTTTGTAAGGGAATTCATAACCCCAACGGGTTAGTGAGGACCATCAAGTTTTTTGTGCATTATGTAGAGATGGCCTCTCCTATACTTCATCTCTTGTACTTATTCAAAATTAGGCCTTTATTACCATTTTAGATTTTGGACGCAACAAATACTACCTTTTGGGAATTTTATAGCAATCATCCTTCCCTATTTATCATAACTTTGAGACTTTGAGATTTTCAACACTGACTACATTCTTTGGCTCAACCCACATCACAATACTATATTTATTGTGGTATTTATTTTTTCACATCTTCGAAATTTGGCTTATGTCACTAAACATTTGTATCCCTTATTCAGATTTGAATTTTAAAGACTTGCCTATATTTTGAAAGAAGTAATGTTAACTACTTTTGCATGAGTGCTTGCTAAAATAAAGTTAGATAATGACAAAACTTTATGCTTCAAAAAAATAAAATGCTTAAGGTTGATTAATTTAGTGATGCACTCAAACATGGGTTGGAAACCCTCACTTGTTATTTTGGAGGCCATAGTGTATTTTTAGGCCATATTTTGCTATGGAAGCCCCCACAATATTTAAATAATATCGTACAATTGTGCATTTTTATTGTAAAATACTATAAATATCTCCATTTTAGCCATTGGCCATGAAATCGAGTAATGTGATTAAGGTGATTACAATTGGTTAAACTATTACATATTCTTAAATGTGTCAATATGTTTGGCATGCATCCTCGATTAGATGATTTCATATTGTTGGAAAAAAATGAGGTCTTTGGGCAAGACCCAAGTTCAGGCTTGGAGCCAACAAGGTTTTCATTGTAGTCTAGGACAACATCGACATTTTCACCCTGCTCAAGAGAGCAAGGAGTCTCACCCGATGTGTGTCGTGACCTTACTGGGATTAGAGATTAGATCATTAACATCGAGGAAAGATCACTAACGCAAGTCATCCCTCATTTGCATACAGAATACATTCATATATCTCAACTTAAGAAGCAATTTATCATTCATCCATACATATTCTGATCATTGAATTAAAATTTTAAAATATAAATACATACACCATGATCAACATGTATCAACTAGTCCATAGTACGCAACACAACATTAGTCTAATTCAATTAAATTGGCTCAAAAAATTACAAATATACTCCGCAGAGTCCAATACATTTCATTTCAGTACATACATCTCCCTAGAGCTCTCTCTAGGCTCTACTCTGCTATCAGCCTCTAACTATCCTCGGGGTCGTTTCTTCCCTACTTATTTTTTCCTGCCAACTGACACTGTCAGTGTTTGCCCCTTTTCCAGTCAATTTTTCCCTTGCACTCCGCTGCCTTCTGTCTCTTTTCCACCACTGGGAGTTCTAATACTTTTTCCATGTCTCTCGTCTCTGCCATCTATGCTGCCATTTGTTTGTGCTCTGCCACCTACCTTCGAATTTTCTGCAACCGCAACAGCTCCCTACCTATCTTGATTGTGCTCTACCACTTGTTCCTTTCGCTCCTATCCTTCCGTAAATTCAAAATTATCTTTTCCAAAACAAAGGCCCCAACAGGCCCCGACCACATGCTATTGACTTATCTCGATTCAATATTTTCCTGTTGTCGCGGACTCTGGTTTTCCGTCAGCTTCTAATGCTGGCATAATTTCCTCTATTGTTTCCATTTTTATCTTCTCTTGTTTTGGTTGGCCCTTTTTAACAAAGACCCCAATTCGGGAACCTTGCTCATCGCCTCTATCCTAAGCTGTGTCAATTCAGTCATTTCTTGTTGCCATACTTTTATCACAGGATTCGTCTCGGTGACCACTTTGTCAGCCTAAGTTGCATCCATTACCTATGGAAAATTGTTGAACATCTCCTGGAGTTTGGGTTCGGCCTCAAATGCCAGTCACTGAATTGCTTTTGCCTTTTGCTTCACAGGTTGTCGTAGGTCCCTGAGAAGTTGCTTCATCGTTGTTGATCTTTCCTCGATAGTCTGGATCTGTGTTCCGAGTACATGGTTGGTCATATCGCTGAGTGCAACTAACCGAATCTGTTGTTCCCCTTATTTCAAGAACGATTTTCTGTAATTTCTCTGAAATAGCCTGAGCCTTCATTATCAGTGATTTGGAGCACTCATGGAGTTGCTCCAACAAGTTCTATGCTTGTTTGAATGTTGTTCCCAGTGTTTCATTCATACTCTGCATCTGTTTCTGCCTCTCTGCTACCTTCTCAGCATACACTGTAGAAGGGTCTGGTAGCATTGGTCTTGCTGCAAGTGCTTCTTTCAACTCCTGATTTGCTTGGTCTAGGGTAGTACATGCCTCTTTTACCCTAATGGATCTCTCAACCATCGAGCATGATGAAATATATGTTGGTGTGTTGTTATGTAGAGTGGTGATTTTCGGCTATAGGTATTTGAAGATCTCTGTTACCTAATCCAGTTGTTGTTGTAGGCCATATTTCTTACCCTATATTTTATTACACTCATCATTAAGCGCAATAACTTGTTGTTGATGTTGCTCATATTTCTGTAAGAGGTCATTGTGTAGACTTTATGCTTGTTGTGTTGATGTCTGGATCAAACTGAAGAGTTGCCTGGGTCCCCAGTTCTGCATGTCGCCATTGTTCGTCATCTCTTGGCTTATATGTCGCTCCCTGAGTGGTTTCCATGGAAAATTTTAGGGGCTAATATTCACAGGTGGGCTAATTTTCCATGATTTTTCAAAAAAAAAGATTCGCCAATTTCCATTTTTTATAAAAATGATTCGCCTAAATTTTACAATATAAAATTATTCTACGTTAAAAATTGCCAACATTATATAGAGAGTATATATATAATCATTAGAAATTTTCATAATTTTACAAATACATCAATAAAAATTTTAAATTTTGCATATTAGGGAGTAGCGAGATTCGCCGAATTTTCCCTGGTGGTTTCCCACTGGAAATCGATCTTTCTCAGTGTCCCTGGGGGGATGTGGGTTGACTTTGTTGCGGTGGTTGAGATTCAATAATGCGGTGACTATTGGATGGCATGAACTTTTGTAATAATAATGTGTATTTCTGGAATGGGTTTAGTACGGTTTCAATGGGTGTTGTATCAGAAATGGGTGACCCTTCATGGATTAATAGTTCTAAAAAGGCACTTTTCCCCATTGTGGTTTGGTTAACCTCAGTTACTCCAGCTATACCTAAGTTAACTTGTGCCTCAATGTCAAAATTCATTAGAGTCCCTAGTGGTATTGGATCTGAGATGATCACGGAAGTGGATATAGTGTGGGTGGAGTGATATTTGGATGTGAATGTTGTGTGCGGTGATGAATTCTGCATGTTGGGTGGCGATGAGACTTGTATATTAAGAAATAGTGATAGATTAAATGTTGGTAGCACAAATTCGGTCTGAGTGGCTACCTCTGGCTCCTCTTGAATTAAAATTCCCATGACTACTGGTTGGGTTAGGTCCTCTCCTCTGAGATCGACCACGTGCTCAGATCCCATGGTCCGGGCTCTTTTCCCTTTTGGTGTTGGGATTGGAGGTTTCATTGGCTTCTTTTTATGGAGTGGAGTGATGGTTGCCTGTGAGTGAGAGCGGAAAGTGGTATATGGTAATGCAGTTAGGATGGGGGTGGTTGTGGACGGAGATAAAAAATTCAACGTCTGAAATTCAGAAAAAGAGGGGAATATCGTAGCTTTGGTGCCGAGAGTTCCTATTATCGTGTTGAAAGCTTCCACCCGAGTGTCCAGCTGATCTAGCAGTGGCCGTAGTTGTAATTTTGAGACCCTCTACGTTGTTTCGTTCTGTGTATCTACTGGAAGTGGGTTGGGAAGCATCGCATAAAATGAATAAACCGGGATCCTGCTTCTGATGTCCATTTCCACTCTTGGACATGAAGAAACTTCTGCATGAAATGCCTCCTTCGTTATCTTGAACTTCAGTGGCTTCTTATGAAATATATTTCCATCAACACAGTCTAGTCGAATATAGGTTTAGTTGTGTGACACCCCAAACCAAATCTGGGGGAAGTATCTATCCAACAGGCTCCTGGGAACTCTTTCCTGACTTTTAACTACGTCTATCATTTGTCAGTACCAGGCTGTGAAAGCTTCTTCGTTTATCTCTTTGGTACTCGGGTCACCTAATACTTTCCATGGTGTGTACCTCAGTGCCATTGGTTGGTCTTCAGTGATCTCCCCAGGCGGCCTCTCTCCTGGTGGAATCCATTTCCACATCGCCAGAGCCGTGATTAGATAACCTTATATAAATCCTGTGGCCGCTTGAAATTTTCTTCGCAAGCCTTAAAAATCTCCTATAGTAATAACACGCACAAATTCAATTATGTCCCTTGTATGCAATGTTCCGCAACTAATATTGTATCAAGGGTGCATTTCCCCTTGGTATAATGCCTCATAGTTTTCCTGACAATCAAGTAGCAAGCAAATTTTACTGCTAGGGTGTTGATGAGATCAATTTTGGCTCCCTTTCCTCCTCTCCTTGTCTCGTACATTCTGTAGTAGTCACAGTCCCCCACCTTCTTAGCTCTCTTATATATGTTTTGGAAGGCCGATGATACATCCCTTCCTACTACTGATAGGCCTGTGAGTCTATGTATATCCTCCACGTGAATTGGGATCTCCCTCAAGCCACATCAACCCATTCTGGATTCTGATGATGAGGAATTTGGTGCACTGCATTGTCGCTCCTGATGTCCCAAACACTGGAAGGCTTCTGAGGTGCAGAATTTTCGATCTCTGGATGCCTCTAAAATCTTGATGCACCCTCGCTACTTCGCCTCCTCCTTCCTTCACATGATTTTCAATGTAAACTTTCCTTTTCATTGCTGGGAACTGGATTGAATCCCTGAAGTCGGTATCTATCAGTTTGGTATTATCATATTTTCTGACCAATGACTCCAACCTTTGAATTCTTTCATCGAGCTCTGGCTTCACCACTAAAATAGTCACCTTTTTCATTTTCTTTCTTCTGTAGTATACCCAAACTGCTACTGGTCTATTGTTTTGAACTTCTGCAGTTGGAAACGGGCTAACTGTTATAGCAGTTTATTTCTCTGATAATTCGTAATTCTCTGGCATTTTGATGTTTCCCTCCTTCATGCAGGTTAAGTATGATTACTGGCATGAATGATGTTGATGCGATGCCATAACTAACTAATTCTTACTGTCTCCCCCTGCGGATATAATCATTTGATTAGTTATTGGGGTGAGGTGGACTCTGACAGTGATGATAGTGGCTTCGGAAGTCAGGTAGACGTGATGGGAAATAATTATAGCTTAATGTTGAAACTTTATTACGATATGGAGGTTACTAATTATGGCAATTATTTCTCAATTTTGGATGATCTTACGGACTGAAAATGTTATGATAGCTCATTATGAGTGAATGATGGTTGACACGCTTAGGCTATGTAACACTATAGACTCCCCCGACCACAATTGGTTGTGATATGGTCTCCATATCGCAACAGGTTGATGGTTGTGTTTCCACGACATGTGGGTTTATTATTAAGGATTCCTATTCTAGTGGACTAAAATTATTATTATAGGAACAAAATATAAACTATTCTATGACTCATCTCGGTTTTGAGAGAGTTATTGACTCTAATCTAGTGACTCCTCTTGGGTGCGAGAGTTATTAAAAATAAAAGGATTGTGTTTCTTACTCATGATAGGGTTTTAGGTGTGCGTCGTTAACCCATCCTTGAAGTATCTTGCCATCTAGTTGCGCTAGCTTGATCGCTCATAAGTCCTTTATCTCTATGACATAATACGGCCACATCCACTGCATCCTAATCTTTCCTGGGAACTTCTGGAATTTTATGTCATAGAGAAGTATTTTTCCACCAATCGTAAATGTTTTGTGCTTGATGTGGCAGTTGTGCCAGGCCTTTTGTCTCTGTTTCTATACTGATTGATGGAAATCCACTAGAAACCTATCTTATTTGAGTTCTTGCAACTCGTGAAGGCATGTAGAGATGGAGTCTTCCTCTATCATGTGTGTTATTGAGGCAATTAAGAGGCTTTGTATGATCAATTTGGCTGGTATTACTGCCTCTTTCTCATACACTAATTGGAATATAGTTTGATTATGCAGTCTCTTTATGGTTGTCGTGTATGCCCACAACGTGGTTGGTATTCTTTCATCCCAATCATCGTGGTTAGCATTGCATATCTTTGTTAGCCCTTTCTCCAATGTTTTGTTGAAATCCTTAATGGTTTCGTTCGCCTTAGGGTGGTACGGGCTGCTCTTGTGGTGTTGTATCATGAAATTATCCAGCAGTGATTTGATTGTAGCATTAATGAAATGTGTGCCTTGATCACTCGTTAGGCTCCTTGGACAACCGAACCTGCTAATGATGTTCTCAAATATAAATCTGGTTGTTGTATCTGTTGTACAGTCCTTTACTGGTGTCGCCTCAGCCCATCTTGTGAGGTAGTCAGTCGCGGTGATTATATTTTTTTCCTCTGAGTTTCACGCGATGGGTGCAATTGGTCCTATGAAGTCGACTTCCCATTTCTCAAATGCCTGAATATCCCTTACAGGTTGTAGGGGTATCTCATCGCGATGTGACGGATGCCCTGTTCTTTGACAGACATAGAATTTCTTCACATATTCTTTATTTTCTTTGTGCACGGTAGGCCACCATAATCCTTCTTGTAGTATTTTCCTTGCAGTGGGTTTTGCGCCGACATGGCCTCCCGCAACTCCACTGTGACACTCCCACAAGATGTCTGCTCTTTCGTGATCTAATACACACCTTCGTAGGATATTATCCAAGTTCATTTTATACAACTATCCTGCTATTAGTTGATACTCAACTGATTTAACCACTAAGTGTATTCTTTGGGTTGTTGTGTATTCCGCTGGGTATTTTCCTATGGCCAAGTATGTTGCTATCTGTTCTAGATAATATGGGATGGATTTTACGCAGAAAATATCAGCATCTGGCAGTTGGTCAGCAAGTGGTCACCCATTTTCTTCATTTTCCAATCTTGAAAAATGGTCGGGACCAACGTTTAACCTTCCCGGCTTTACTATGACTTTGAAAGTGAACTCTTCGAATAGTAGTAGCCATCTACAGATTCTGCCCTCCAGGATAGGTTTGTTTACTAGATATTTCAGTGTCGAGTGATTTGTGAAGAATTTGAATTTCTCTCCCAATAAATAGTGGCGAAATTTATGTAGAGAGTATACCGTTGTAAGATCTTCCATCTGCGTTGTTGTGTATTTCCTTTCTATCGTTGATAACTTCCTGCTTGAGAATTACATCGGGTGGTCTATGGAGGTTTCTCCCAGTTGAGTTAGCACCACTCCCAAGGCAATACTTGAAGCATCAATGTGGACATGGAATTGTTTATCCCAATTCGGATGGGCATAAATGGGTGCACTTTCTCATTTCTCTTTCAACGTGTCCAGTGTCTTAGTGCATTCATCATTCCATATGAATTGTTCTGTCTTCCGCAACAGTGTTTCCAACGATGCTGTGATTTTTGCATAGTTGCGTATGAACCTTCTGTAGTACCATGTGTGTCCAAGTAGTGACGTCAACTGCTTTAAATTCTTTGGTACATCCATATTCACGATTACTGCCACTTCGTGGGGTCCACACATACCCCTTACTTATAGACAACATGTCCCAACAGTGTTCCAAAGGAGATGCACTTTATGAAATTCAGAGAAATTTGAAGTTGTCTGCATCTGTCAAACATTATCCTTAGCATAGTTGCATGGTTTTTCAATAAGTTGTACACCATCCAATCATCCATGTACACTTCTAGAAACTTATGAATATAATATCTGAATGATGTTATCACTATGTGTGAAAATACAGTTGGTGCATTCTTTAGCCCAAAAGGAATGAAATGATAAGCGTATGATCCCCATTCTGTTGTGAAAGTAGTTTTTCTTTTATCTTCTTCTGCTATTCATACCTGATGACACCCTGAGAAGCCATCTGTGAATGAGTATGCTTCATTTCCTGCTACATTGTTGAGAACTTCATCACTAAATGGAGTTGGAAAAGGATCATGAATAAATGCGTTATTTACACTTATGTAGTCCACACATACTCTAATTTATAATTTTTCCTTTTTACTTTGTATCACTATTGGGCTGACCCACTCTGCTTCTTCAATAAGAAAGATCAAGCCTGCATTCAACATTTTGTCTATCTCTGCTTTAACCTTTTCTTTTAATCTCGGATTCAGGTGGTAAGGTCTATTTTTTACTGGCCTAGCAACTGGTTTTAGTACTATGCGCATATTCCCCATATATCCTTTGATTCCTTTGAGATTTGCCACTGAAGATGGGAATAGGTCTTTGTATTCTTATAACATGTCAAAAATTTATTTTGTGGTTTCTGTATCCTAATAATCTCCAATGGATGCAATCTTGGGCTTCTCTTCACTTCCAATGTTATGCTTCTTTGTCTTCAGGGGTAACAGGTGTAATCCCTCAGTGGTTGGTTCATCTTGTATTTCCCGCTCTCCTTCCTTTTCTTCAAAAGGTATATGTCAAATATTTTCTAAATCATCGTTGTCTATCTCCCGATCTATTCTTTTGCATGCTACTGATTCTTTGGCTTTCTGATCTGATATGGACATTTCTTCAATTTCCTCAAGTTTTTGGAAAACCAATATTCTTTTAATTTCTTGTAAGGTATCTGTAACTTGGTCTGTGTCTCCCTTAAAAGAAAAACACTAAGTAAATATTTCCGTAACTGTTTCTCAGGTGTCTATTCCTCTCTTCTTATCTTCTGTCAGGTACCAAGCTTGTGAAATGGTGTCCATTTAATGTATGAAGCTGTGTACCCATAAATGTTTTGGATATTCCTCTTCTCTACACTTAGACTCGCAATTGTTTAGATGTACCAAAGCGTCGGATTTTCCTTGGTACTTTTCCTCTGGTTGCAGTCCTGAAGCCGCGCGAAATGTTGTCCTTAATGCTTTTTCAATGTCTTCCCATTGAGAGAGAGAGTTATGATCGGTTGCCCACCATCTTGCTGAAGTGGATTGTAGTGCTACGTCCATAAGAGGGACTGTATGTTCTATTGGCACCTTGTCTTCTACTTTGGTAATAAAGGTATTCACAGCTTACATATTTGAAAGAGTTGGGTATTTTCTTACCTATGTACCAATCCAGTTGACTCCCCAAATTTTGGCACATCTTCTGGTGTTGATTTCATATCCTCCCTGTTTCCAATCATCCCAGGCCACTTCTGACCCTACGTCAAAACTCTAAACACTTCTCCAGCTTACCATTCCTCCTACTGTAGGATTATTCTAATTTTCTATTTTTCCTGCAGTCATTTGGTAGAGTTGATCTAGAGTTCTGCATCTTCTCTGTTGTTAACAATTTCTATGTACCAAAGACCTTGATACGGATCAAATGGCTGGACCACTCTGACCTCACCATATTCGAATATCATCAGTTCCTTTTTTAAATTGATGACTGCATAACTTTCAAAGGCCCAATCTATTCCCAGCAAGGCAGGATAGGGATCCTTGTCACCCATGATCTCTATTACTTCAAAGTCCATATAGGTTTTTACTCCCGCAATGTCAACCTCAACTTCTTCCAGCCTCCCTATTGGCACGATGTAGTATTTATTTGTGATTCTCAGTTGTATTGGTGAGTATGACAGCTTCGGTTTTCCTAGTGCTTCCCATGTCTTTCTAGGTAGAATGTTGACATCTAATCTGAGATCTAGCATTGTGTCTCTGATTTGGAATCCCGCAACTTGAGCGGTTATACGGAACTCTTTTCCAGTCCTTCTCTTATTTCCTTTTACTCTTATTATATATTTTTCAGCTGTGTTACTTGATTCTTCATGTCTTGCTCCTCTTTGAATAACCATTACTATTCTTTAATTGTTCCAGCATTTTTCCATTGTTCACAATTTTCAGGAACAGACGTCTCCCCTTCACTATATGATTGTAGAATTCCATATTCTTATGTCTTCCTATTTGTGATAATGTCTCTAGTGCTTCTTTAAAGTACTTCTTCTGTCGGTCTGGGCTGAAAACCTTCTTTGGGGATGCAAGTTTGATTAATTTTATCGAGTCCATTTCTCTTGCATCCTCCCCTGTTTTCTTCCCTCCTTGGGTTACTATAGCTACACTTTTCAGAGGTTGAGGCTCTACTACCCTTGGCTCTGCATTAACCAGGTTAGCTCCTCATTGCTTGGTTCTTTATTCGCACCTCTTGATCAACTCTGAGTGTATTCAATAGCATTGGCATTTACTCTGCATTGGGAGCACCATGGTCTTCTTGGTAGCGGACATTATCTCGCTACGTGACCTTCTTGATCATAGTTATAACACCTTACTGGTCCTCTTCCTCCAGTTCTGCTACCTTTCATTCCTCCCCCTCCTCGTCCTTGGAGTCTCATTTAATCTATAGGATGACCTAACCAATCGTTATACCATGCATCCAGGGCTCTGCATTTCTCTGTATGATGAGTTGTTGATGCACAAAACTCACAATAAACGTTGTTTGGAACATTTGAATATTTTTTCAGAATTGGACACAGTCGTGGAGGATGACCAATACCTTTGCATATTTCGCAGTACTCTGTTGATTAGGAAAACCTGGGAAGTGGGGTTGTGTTTGGTATATCCCTTGAGTGTTTATCTGTGCAACTCCACTGACTGGAGGGGCCCCATGTGTTCCAGCCGCCGAAGTCCCAACATTGGCTCCCCACAACCTCAGACATTCCCTGACTGTGTGTCCTTCCATCAAGCAATGTGTACATCATATATTGGGTCTTGTGGGTCATACCAGCTGAATATATTTTAGTTTCTCCGTCAAACTAGCTATTTGATGTTGCAGTACCAGTATGGATGGGTCTTACACCGTTTTCCCCCCTCTGAATTCTTGCGGGTATCCAGCCATTTCTTCTATGTTCATTGCTTACTCCAGTGCATCTTGAAGGGTATCAATCTTCTGTTGTGTCAAAGGTGTCATTGTCAACAGTAGGAGTGCTTTAATGAACCAGTCCCACTGGTGATTTGGATCGATTAGGTAACTTAGCTTTCCAATCGCATCTTTGAATCTTCTCATCAAATCCCAGGTTGTTTCTTCTTCCCGCTGTTTGATTTCTCATATCTCAGAAAATCCTTGTTGATTTGTTTGAGGCAGCTTAAATTCTTAGACGAATTCCCTCTTAACATCATCTATTACTAGGTTTTGGTGTGCTTCTAACCATTTGATGAACCATTGTAAAGCTCTTTCTCTTAATGTGGTTTGAAATTCAATTAACTTGACTACATCTGGGGTATGTCGAGCTCTGTAAATTGCTTCACACAGATACTAATGTTTTTCTACATCGTCATTACCTTTTCCAAAAAAATTTGGGTATCGGGTAAATTATCCTGCCATATTTCCTTGCGTTGGTGGTACTAATATAAAACCTCTGCTTCCTAGCTGAGAGATTTTGCTACTAGCACTGTTGCTAGCAGTTATCTGTATGGTGGACTTAGTACTACACAACTTGCTAAACTCCCATAACTTTATCAAGAACTTATCAAGTGGATGGTAGAGTACCAGGGGAAGGTTAGGAATAGTGCTACTTGAAACTTGGGGAATAGGATTACCTTGTGTTATGGTTGTCGACCTCTCTTGGAATAGTTGCTCCATCACAACATGCAGCTCCACATCAGACTCTTCCTTGGGGCTCGCGCCCTCCTCACTGGGCTTCTTTCCCTTCTCTTTTCGGGCTAGGCTCCTATAAACTTGCCTAAATTACTTGATGGACCCTTCCATTCCTTTGAGTCCCACCTGACCTTCTCTTTCTTCTGTCATCTGCGGCGCCTTTTCCTTTCTTTGTCGATTCTTTTCTTGCTTTTCAAACTCTCGTATCGCCCTTTCCCACCACTTTTCAGCAATCTACGTCCTCCGATGTGCTCTTTTCTCTCTCAACCTACTAGAGGTTCCGGCATCCATATCCCTATTCCCCCTTTTTCCTTGTTCATAGCATCTTTCCCTCAACTCCTTCCCCCAGTACTGGAGGTTTAGGTATCCATTTCGGGGCTTTGGAACAGCATTAGGCCCTCGTCCACCATTAGAGCTTTAATCCACAATGGGATTTATTTCAACAATTTTCCCCACAACCCAAATTTAAATATATCTTCAGATTTTGTAAAATATTGATAGCACTTAGCTTCAAACTTGATGATGTACCCCTCCAAAGTAGTTTGTACCCAAAAATCTACTGCTCAGGTTAGATCTGTATCTAACCAATGTAGCGTTGTTAAATCTATATGCATCCAACTGCGATGGGCTCGACGCAATCCTCCAGGAAGTGACTTGATCCGGAGTCTTCGAAACCAGTTATGGAGCTCTTCAGGAAATGTTCCCCAGAAAATTTCATACAAGTCACTTGTGGAGTCAAAAAATAGGACTTGATCCTTGACAGTCTTTTCCCTCTGTTGTCGAAGCTCCACTTGTTGCGATATGAACTTATCTACATAATTGTCCCACCAACTATGCATTTCTCTCTCATAGATCCTCAATACCATGATCTAGCTTCTAGATAAATTTTCAGGTCCCGACAACAGAACCATTTGTTGGAGAAAAATGAGGTCTCTAGGCAAGACCCAGGTTTAGGCTTGGAGCCAACAAGGTTTCCATTATATTCTAAGAAAACGCCAGCATTTTCACCCTGCTCAAGAGGGCAAGGAGTCTCACCTGAGGAGTGTCGTGACCTTACTGGGATTAGAGACTAGATCATTAACATCGAGGAAAGATCACTAACGCAAGTCATCCCTCATTTGCATACAAAATACATTCATATATCTCAACTTAAGAAGCAAGTTATCATTCATCCATACATATTCTAAGCATTGAATTAAAATTTTAAAATATACATACATACACCATGATCAACAAGTATCAACTAGTCCATAGTATGCAACACAGCATCAGTCTGATTCCATTAACTTGACTCAAAACATTACAAATATACTCCCTAGAGTCAAATACATTTCATTTCAGTACATACAGCGCCGTAGAGCTTTCTCTAGGCTTTGCTCTGCTATCAGCCTCTAACTATCCTCGAAGTCATTTCTTTCTTGCTTATATGTTTCTGCCAACTGACACTATCAGTCTTTGCCCCTTTTTCGCTCAAATGTTCCCTTGCGCTCCGCTACCTTCTGTCTCTTTTCTGTCACTGGGAGTTCTACTACTTGTTCCTTGTCTCTCGTCTCTGTTATCTGTGATGCCATCTGTTTGTGCTCCACCATCTATTTGTGCTCCGCCACTTACCTTCAGGTTTTCTGCAACCGCAACAGCTCCCTGCCTATCCTGATTGCGCTCTGCCACCTATTCCTTTCACTCCTATCCTTCCGCAACTTCAAAATTGTCTTGTCCAAAACAAAGGCCCCAACACATATGCATCATAAAGGTGTGTCACGTGACAAACAAAAAATGGTATCAAACTAAGCTATAGGTTCATGAAAGATAAACAGATAAATGAAAGAAAGGAAAATTAAAATGAGACACAAAATTCATAGATAGATATTCATAAAAAAACTCCCAAGTTATGAAAACTTGAAAACTAGAGACACACAAATATATATATGTATAATAGTAGAGGTGGAAAACTGACGCCAAAGGTCATAGGCCTAAAACTTATCAATAAACACACACATAAAAACTAAAATCAAATGCACACCCAATCTCTGAAATAATTAATCAATAAATAAAATATTTACATAGAATTGTTGGCCTTATTCTTGGCCATCATTCCTCACTCTCACTCCCAAACTGTACACACACTTTTTTTGCATGCCTCATGCCTCATAGACTCACCTCTATTTATACAATTGTATTAGAACCCAAGGAGGTTCTAGATCCTCAGCTAACTCCCAAAATTTCTCATCTAATCTCTAAAATATCTCAGTTTATCCCTTATCCTTAGATAAGAGATAACTAATCCATTATCCTCTCAAACCTTCCACAATCATCTTGAATCTTCTGTTATTTACAAGAATTATCACAATGACATCCTTACTTAAACTTTTCAACACAATGACTCATGATCTTCAACAAAAGCTTCATTACAATATGCTTAACTTGTAAAATAATGTAAATGTGCCGTCCCTTTTTGATAAGGATGCTTTACATAAAAATGTAATAATTCTAATTAAACCCATGGTCCCACCCTAAATAAAAGGAACTCCACAAAACTCTTTAGGTGAGTATCACCACAATTGCACTTTTCGACTTCACTTCCTTTGATTTGGGTATTTTCAACGTATGACAACAAATATATGTATACTTTCTTTTATTGAACTCTTTGACCGTCTCTTGGGATCAATTCCATCAATTCCATGCAATTTCAGGTTCTAAACGCACTCTTGCTGCAAAATCACTAGTTCCATTCCTCACTCTTCTACCACACAATTCGAAACACATCTATAGAGGAATCACAAAGGCATAAATGAATAGCTCTGCAAATTATTTTACATACAATAATCCTTCTTGCTTTGTCTCTCTCCAACCAATTGCAAATTTCGATTCAAGAATTTCAAGCCAACTCTACCAGTCACATGCAGAATATTAATAACTCAAATCAATTACCAGCTATTATAGATCTCACCTTCTCCTGACAGGACTCCTTGAGCGATGACCCCCACGCAGTGACCTCTGGCGAATAGTTTTGCATCGAAATGGACCATTGCTCAAGATCCAATCAACATATATGATTTGAATCAATAATTTTGAGCCATTAAGATTCGTTATTGCCGCTTGAGCCTCCTTAAATATTTCATACTCAATTAAGGCACAGCCTTTGACGAAACTAGTTCTACAATCTAAACTCAGGTGCAGATTATTAATTTCTTTGAACTCACCAAAATTTCATGGAGATATCTTCTTGTGCCTCCCTTAACAAATCTTTGAAGACCAGGGCTGCCATCTGGGTCGAATGTTAATTTTTTTTCTTTGTATTTACAACCCACAATAGCATATTTCCAATGTTGCTTATGATGATGTCGTTGCAAGATTTCTTCTCTAGTAACGTGCCTTCTTATTACATGTTTGTAGTGCTCCTTTCACTGTAAATGGCCATGATGTCATTACAGTAACATAGTTGCTGATCACGATCTGCAATGGGGAACAGGTACCACGCAAATACCATTCAACAATTCAAGCAACTAATTTTGATACTCGGCGCTACTCTCCTCCAATGATAGCCTCCTTTCTTAATAATGGCAGTGACTCTCATGCGCTCTCCAAAAAATAACCATAAAACAATGATATAGCAGCGATCTTGAGTGGTTTTCCAACGGCTCCACATAGTGATGGTCTCCTATGGTAGTGCTCTCATGTTATATGGGATCCTCCCCTTCGATAACATCTTATATGAGGCGATTCCATCTTACGCTTTACACAATCAACAATTTCTCCAACAACGATGTTAAGCTATTTCTCCTCGGCTCTCGCGTGCAACAATCACGTCATAGTAATTGAATTCGACCTCCGCAGACACCCAGAAATGTGAAAATTTGATCCCTGATCGAAAGAAATATCCTTTATCATCGCTTCTCACAACAAGTGGGCTTTTATTCTCTATTGCTTCGTATTCAATGCTATCAGCATCTTCACATCTTCAATAGGCACTCTTATCTGACATGTTGATTTAAGAAAGATTCACCCTAGAAGAAAGAGTTTGATTACTAAGAATGGCATTGCTCGACATGCTATCAAATAGTGTTGTGAACAAGATGCACGAATGAACTGGCCCAAATTCGAACTCAAATGGTGTGAAAAATACACAAACCTTTAATACTAAAACCTTAAATGTGAATGGCAATACTTGTAGCCTTACAGTTGCTAACTCAACAATTCGCAAGAGTTGAACTCCACATCTTCGTGGCAATTTTGTTGTTATTAAATTCTCTGTTGTAACACTCTCACCTCATGCTCTCACCTCATGCTCTGATACCAAATGACACCATAGGACATAGGCTTGAAACTTATCAATAAACATACACATAAAAACTAAAATCAAATGCACACCCCATCTCTAAAAAAATTAATCAATAAATAAAATATTTACATAGAACTGTTGGCCTTTGTTCATCATTCCTCACACTCACTCCCAAACTCTACACACACTTTTTTTACATGCCTCATGCCTTATCAGCTCACCTCTATTTATACAATTGTATTAGAAGCCAATGAGGTTCTCAATCCTAAGCTAACTCCAAAAATATCTCATCTAATCTCTAAAACCTCTCATTCAATCTCTTATCCCTAGATAAGAGATAACTAGTCCATGATCCTCTCAAACCATCCACAATCCTCTCAAATCTTCTCCTATTTACAAGAATTACCACTCTCTCCTAAAAACTATTGAAAAATCCATTAAATAATTAAATCCTCACTTTACAAACTAACTCCTCTAGTAAATAGTTGACCCTAGGTCAAATGCACTTGCATCAAAAACAAAGACTTAATTAATTAATTAATTAACTATATATATAATAGTAATTATTCAAAAATGGAGCAAAGAGTTTAAGGAAAATTCAAATACGCCAAAGCCCATAATCATAGTGTGCCCATACCTAGACCTATATTTTCGATGGGGCAAGTCAAGATCACCCCCCTTATGTGGCATAGGCATAGTTCTTTTTCTTGATCTAAACCATTGCTTTATGTTACGACATGAAATCAGGAATAGGTCAAACATGAGGGTGAAATTGATGGCATAGTTCACTTTACTTCAGTTCAATGAGTAAACAAGTGGAAAATATTCAAGCCATAGAGGACTCCAAGGCAGTTTTCAATTGGGCTAAGTAGAAAATATGGTTAGAGACAATCATACTACAACCCCTTCTTCAGGAAATTCAAAACGACATAAACGCCTTCTAGTGGATACCCTTCCCTCATGTCTATAAAGAGCTTAACACAAAGGCAAATGAAATGTCCAAAGAAGCTCTAGTGATGGTTCCCATTATCTTTACTTTTTCTAAACATAGCCTATGGATATGTAGTAGATGGAATGTATTTAAAATGGTACTATTATACTAAGAACACATCTCTTTTTGAAAAGTAATTTTCATTAAACATTAGATAGTAACATGGCTTATGTATTGAAGTTCTACAAGGAGATGAACATGTATATTTATTTTTTAGGAACAATAGAAGAAGAAAAAAATCAGAGGATATGTGTATATGTATATTGAGTGAAATAAAGGTTATCCACATAAAGTTGGAGAAACAAGGGAATTATGCAAGTGATGGTTCACCATAACATCAAATAAAGGTGTATAGGTGGACTCTATAAATAATGTAATCTCTTGTTGCTTTAGCTAATAGAGCCAGAGGATATTATCAAGTAGTCAAATAATTTGGGTAGAGGGGAGTATACAACTAAGCTTGGTTATTCAATAAAAATGGAAAAATTACAGGTTGGGAAAGAATATGGTGGTTGTGCCTACTTTTAAACTAGAACTAACAGCAATGCTTGATAACAACCACAAATCATTAGAAAATAAAATAACCGCACTCGAAATTGAACTCCAAGAAATGAAAGGTAAAATTCAAGAAATAGAACATAGTAAACAAATAATGGTCGAAGAAAATGACACCTTGAAAAGCGATATTAAAAATCTAAAAGAACAACTACGTAATAACTCAGCTCTAAATAACATAGAAAATAACTTAGATATTAAACCCATCAAATAGGAAATTAATAAATTAATTTTTCTTGACCATGAGCACCACAAACGAACCTTAAATCTTATGGTTGTAGGTATAGAAGAACAAAACAATGAAAACACATTAGAAATGGTTAAAGAAAAATTAAAAACAAAATCTCAAATTGAAACATCCTATCTCACGGAAGCAATAAGGGTCTAAAAGATACTTGAGCATAAACAAAGACTCATCATGTCAAGGTTAGTTGTCATGAACATAAACTGGATATACTTAGAAAATCCCCAAGCCTAAAAGGAATGGGAATCTTTTTAAATGAAGATCTCATTCCAGAAGACCAAGCTGAAATTAGGAAAGAATTCCAAAAGGTCAAGGATTCAAGAAAGGCCGGGAAATGGGCAATCATTAGGAATAAGAAAGTTATTATTAGAGATAGAGTCTCAAGCACGAGTGATAAATAGGTATATGCATCACTCTGGAACCTCTTTTGGAACTGTCGTGGCTTTCCATGGTGTAAAGGTCCTATGTTAAGTTGGATCCTGAGTGATGTTGACCTTATTCTCTTAGTTGAAACATGGGAGCATGATGAATCTAGGGTCCCTCACCTCGACGATTTCACTCTTTGGTCTGATTGGAATAAGAAATACTCTCGGAGGGGTTTTGGTGGTATAGCCTACTATATAAGGAACACTTTTTCCTATCACATCCGACTTTGTAAAATTGACCCCTTCAATCAATACATTTTGATTGAAAATCTCTGGTTCTACCACCTATAGGATCTTTCTTTCAATATGATATTTCGCTCTTCTCAACTCTACATCCTATAAGAAGAACAACTTGGATAAGAATTTTCCTTTGAATTCTTTAGAAAAATACATCTTCAACCTGAGAAATTATGGTAATATCCTTTTACTGGGAGACTTTAATGTTAGAACTGCTACTAACCAAGCCATTACATTAAGCAACAACTCTAACTACGACCCCTTGTGGCTTGATGAAGATAGTAACTTAGCTAATAAATTCAAGAGAAAATCTGAAGACATTATCGAAAACTTATTCGGCACCGAGCTCCTCAAAATTTGCAGTTCCCAAGACCTTTATTTGTAATGGCATTAACAAGGGGCCCCTCTCCAGTCAGATGACATGTTTCCATGCGTTGGGTATCAGTGTCGTGGATTATGCAATTTCTGACATCCTAGTCCTCAACCATATTACAAACTTTGAGCTTCTTAACGGATTCGATCCTGAATCTGACCACAAACCTCTGTCTCTATCCCTCAATCTTGCTATGCATACCACCCACATGCAGGAGACCAATGAAATAAAAAGACACATTCGCTTCGATACAAGTAAAACCGACCTCTTCTTAAGGGATTTAGGCCCCATGAATTATAATAATAACATTGATCAAATTTATTTCCATTTCACTACTATCATTTCCAACACCATTAGCAAGTTTTCTAATGAGATTTCGTTTAAGCAACTAATAAAACTTCCAATCCATGGTATGACAAAGATTTCAAAATTTCCAGGAAAGCGATCAGAGACGCTCCTAATGAAATCATAAAGCTGCAAAATATCAATATATACAAAAATATCATCAAGATGAATAAAATGTCTTATATTAATAAAATATCGGATTACCTTCTCCACCTTTCTAAAGTCGTGCCCAAAAAAAATTGGGGGAATGTTCTTGCCCGTAAAACCAAAGATAACCATTCTATCCCCTTAGAAAACTGGGACAACTACCTTAAGAAGTTGTATGACTCTCCGGACACTATGGGCACCACCTTAATCACTCCAATTAAGGAGGATGTATTCTCTCTTGACGACATTGAGTCTGGTATTAATAAGCTCGCTAATGGGAAAGCTAAAGATATTGAATGATACGAAGTTGACATCCTTAAAATGGGAAGATCTATCCTCATTCCTTATCTCCACAAGCTTCTCAATTTGGCTGTAACGCATGGCTTCCCTCGGCTTTGGACGCAAAGCCTCACTGTACCTATATTTAAAAATTGGAACAAGAATGTTCCATCTAACTACAAGACCATTATGGTTAGCCATATCCTGGCCAAGATTTATGGACTCATTTTGGAGAATAAGCTTAGCCTTTGGCTTGAAAGCCAGGGAAAAAGAGCTAAAGGACAAGTTGGTTTTAGGAGACATCACTCGACTATTGACCATCTGGTCACTCTTAGAATCATTGCAGAGGAATTTCGCAATAGTAAGGTCGGTCTCTTATGTTGCTTTGTGGACTCTAGAAAATATTTCGACATTGTTCCTCGAGATCAACTTTGGGAGAGACTTAAAGAGATCATGGTACCTCTTGAGTTGAGGATTGTTGTGATCCATCTCTACAAGACCGTCATTTCCAAGCTTAAGACCAACGAGGGGTGGTCTAAAGACATTAAATGCAATATTGGAGTTAAGAAAGGGTGTCCCCTATCCCCTACCCTTTTTGGCACATACATCGATAAGCTAGAGTGTCTAGAATATGCGGGGTGCAAAGTCACTGAGCTTGCTGGTGTTCTCATTACTCTTCTCCTCTATGCTGATGATATCATTCTTCTTGAAAAAAGCCATGATGACCTTGACAAACAGCTCCAGATTCTTCATGACTACTGCTCCAATATGGGTATGACAGTTAATGCCGACAAGACTAAAGTCATGATCATTAAATCAAAAAAGATCACCCATGGTAGTTTTGTGTATAATAACCAGTGCTTAGAGCAGGTTTTTTCTTATAAGTATTTGGGCATTGACTTCCCTCATCATCTCAATTGGAATGATAGCATCGATAAAAGGATTATTGGGGGATGGAATGCTTATTGTGAGCTTGAAAACAATTGTAAGTCGGACAATCTTTACATTTGGAGTAAAAATAAGCTCCTCTTTAAGACCCTTGTCACCCCTGTTGTCTTATACAGATGTGAAGTTTGGGGTTGCAGTATATCCAGAGAGTCATGGAGGAAGATTGAGATGATTCAAAAGCAATTCATAACCTACAACTGATCTAGGTGGATATCGGTGGCCACCCACCTATTCCATTTGGACCCACACCATCAATTCTTGCAGCTTTTCACATTCAACACCACTTACTATTTTTAGCAGGTTTTCGGGTCCTGCACTCCCGGAGCCGTTTTGGGGCCTTAATGATCCAGGTGGATATTGGTGGTCACCCACTTATTCCATTTGAACCCCCACCATTAGTTCGTTCATTTTTTAAGTTGCAGCACAACTTATTATTTTTAGCAGTTTTTCGGGTCCTAAACTTTTGAAGCCGTTTTAAGGCCCTAAACGACGTTTTTTGGGAAAACCAAGAGCAACATGGGTCCATGGACCAATATTTCTCACATTGAACGTTGTACACATCAGATATATCTTTCTAATGAGCTATTGAGCACGTCAAACGGAGATCGGATGCCAAAGTTACGTCCCCAGGAAGTTGAAACACCAACTTACCCAAACGAGGGCCCACAGTTTTGGCGCTTCATCTCCTAGAGTTAGGTTTTTGGAATTTTTAGTTTTTCCATTATTTCTCAATAATAAATAGGCCCTCGAGCCTCATTGTAACACAGTTCATAGGTCTGTAGCCACCACATCTCTTCTCAGAGATTCGCTACCAGCACCCTAGCTATTTTATTTCCATTATGTCTGTAAGCATATTTCTGTTATTTGATATTAATGAAATGACACATTATTTCTGCTGCATCTCTATGTTTATGGTTATTTATGTATTCTATTGCATTCCTGCATAAATCCGGATCAGTGGTATCAGAGTGATCTGCTCTTTCTTTGTTTTTCTTTGCATGTCCCCAATGTGGTCAAGGTATAAGGAGTTAAGGCTCGATCTGGTTGAACCCTTGCAAGATCAACCTCGCAAACCCCGACGACCTCCCATGGTGGAAGAAAAGAAAGACGAGGGAGCAGGAGATCCTATCAAAATATTGCTCGAGGAGGCCCTCGAGAAACAAAGGAACGTGATGATGGATAACTTTGCTCAGATCCTTCAATGACTGCCCACCTACGGCGCATCTGCATCCAACAACCACTGTGGAGGCACCACTCCCTTCAAGGTACAGGTAAACTTTGATATTCCTGTATTTGAAGGCCAAATAGATGCAGATGCCATAGATAGATGGTTGAATTTGCTAGAAGGGTATTTCTCGGTCCATGATTTCTCTGACCGAGAAAATATTATTTTTGCACTCCTCAAAGCCGCCCCCCATGTCAAAGACTAGTGGGAAACCTACCGTGAGCAAGAGGACGAAGGGGAACCCTCTCTGTTCTCGGCCACACCCACTTGGAATTCATTCTGAGATGGCATCAAGGAACAATATTACCCCATGGTGAGCTATGAGGACAAATACATCCAATGGACCACGCTGCAACAACAAAGGGATCAAGATGTGCACGAACTGACGAATATGTTCCATACCCTACGCACAAAGTTAGGTATTAAAGATTCAGAGAGACATTTGGTGCTCAAGTACCGCGGCTATCTACACAAACACATTCAGGATGAAATGGAGTTCCTCGATATTACATCACTTAGCACGGCATATCGCTATGCCGCCAAGATCGAGCATAAATTTAAGCAGAAGAAGCGAGAATTTGGATTTGTGAATCTGAAAGGTGCCCCCGAACCAAAGAACAAGGGACAAGGCCAAAGCGGTGCTACTCAGAACAACACCACAAATCAAAAGAAGGACACAGGGAAGTGGTGTGAATTTCATAATAGCCCCACTCACAGCACAAACGAGTGTCGGGTCAAACAGTCATTGGTGGCCGAATTAAAGGCACCCGAATCAAATGCATTTTCTGATCCTGAGTCAGAACTAGACAAAGGCAATGACAAAAGGAAGCAGATCATTGATGTGGATCCCAATACCATTGTTTCCACCACCAAGATCCAGAGGGAGGACCCAGAGGATCCAGAGGAGGAGGATTCTCCGTTGCAATTCCTTGTCAATAGCGGAAGCCAAAAGAACCTTGTTTCAGCAGAGGTCATGAAGCGGCTCGGCCTACTTACCATAGCACACTCGCAGCCATATACCATCGGGTGGCTTCACCCAGGGAGAGATATTTGCATCCGCCAACAGTGTCGCCTTCCGTACAACATCAAGCCATTCACGGATAAGGTATTATGTGATGTTTCTCCTCTTGATGTAGCTGATGTATTATTGGGCCAACCATACTTGTGAGGCGACATGCTGTGTATGAGTCTAGGCCTCGTGATGTTATTATTACTTTGGGAAATAACTTGTACATGATACCAGAGGTAGTACTGCCTCTTGTCATCTCTTTGACTACTGCAAAACAACACAGTAAGATTGTTTCCCAAACGAGGAAATTCATTTTCCTTACAACTCGCTCACAGGGAAAGAAGAATATTGTGGCCACAACCTCAAAACAGGGCTCCCCTGCACGGTTGCAGCAGATGGACAAATTCATGGAGGAATACGAGGACATTTTCTCCTCACTCACAGAGGTTCCTCTACACTGTCAGGACAAGTACTCCATTGATCTGACCCCCAACGCACCGTCGCCTAATGTTACCACACCTCCTCCAAATACACATACAGAATCCACACATGTACTGTCTAAGGCTGATAAAGAAACCAAATTTAATAAATGCATCCAGCATGTCTGCCCACAGGTCCATGACATCTTCAACAAATCTAATACCCATTTCAACAGAATTTGCTTCATCTCAGGGAGGATCTCAATAAAATGGGGACCATTGCTTCCTAAGGAGGGAGGAATGATCCAGGTGGATATCGATGGCCACCCACCTATTCCATTTGGACCCACACCATCAATTCTTGCAGCTTTTCACATTCAACACCACTTACTATTTTTAGCAGGTTTTCGGGTCCTGCACTCTCGGAGCCGTTTTGGGGCCTTAATGATCCAGGTGGATATTGGTGGCCACCCACCTATTCCATTTGAACCCCCACCATTAGTTCGTTCAGTTTTTAAGTTGCAGCACAACTTACTATTTTTAGCAATTTTACGGGTCCTGAACTTCCGAAGCCATTTTGAGGCCATAAACGACGTTTTTTGGGAAAACCGAGAGCAACATGGGTCCATAGCCGATGTTACTCACATTGAAAGTTTTACTCCTCGGATATATCTTCCTAATGAGCTATTGAGCGCGTCAAATGGAGATCTGATGCCAAAGTTACGTCCCCGGGAAGTTGAAACACCAACTTACCCAAACGGGGGCCCATAGTTTTGGCGCTTCATCTCCTAGAGTTATGTTTTTGGAATTTTCAGTTTTTCCATTGTTTCTCAATAATAAATAGGCCCTTGAGCCTCATTGTAACATAGTTCAGAGGTCTGTAGCCACCACATCTCTTCTCAGAGATTCACTACCAGCACCCTAGCTATTTTATTTCCATTATGTCTGTAAGAATATTTCTGATATTTGATATTAATGAAATGATGTATTATTTCTATTGCATCTCTATGTTTATGGTTATTTCTGTATTTTGTTGTGTTCCTACGTAAATCCGGATCAACAACCTTAAGATCAATGGAAATACTCCCTATCCTATCCTCTTGATCAAATCTGGTTTGTCCCCCATTGAAAGTACGGCTATGTTTTTATAGCTGATGTATAATAAGAAGTTTGACAACATGGAATAAAAAAGGCTCCCTAAAATTGCTTCTAGCTATAGTCAAAACCCTCACCTTTGCCTCAAGCGTGGATGGCATAAGGATGCCCAGTCCTGGCTCAGCCATTGGAGAATTAAGGAGGAGCTTAGTATGGGAAGCAAAGATAATATCAAAAATACTATTACCTCCAAGTTTAAGGACAATTTCTGGTAGGATCAGGGGCTGGAGGGTAAAAGGAAGCTAAAATACTATAAGGAAGTGATCAACCCCACCCTTGATAATCAGAATTATCTCTCTGTGTTGTCCAACAATAAGAAAAAAATGAACATCACTAAGATAAGAACTAATTCCCATGAGCTTCGGAGTGAGACCGGGCAGTGATCTATTCCCAAGACCCCTTGGAATGATAGAATCTGTCAGATTTTTTATTCTAAGTAGGTGGAAGACAAAAAGCACTTCCTTTTAGACTGCCTGACTCTTACTCACATTCGCTCTCAATTCCCTACCATCTACCACACTTCCAATTTTCTTGACCTATTAAGCCAACCCACCTATAGCGATCCTGGAGCACTTATTTCCCTTCTCTTTGACCACAGAAACAATATTTTGAAGAATCAAACTTGATTCTTTCTCCTCTCTTAAGGTATGATAGACCAGATTGGTCTTAATGGACAGTAACCATCATCATCATATATATATATATACGCCGTAAGGCGTTCTTATTTGAAAACAACTTCCCTAGCTGCCAATGTGTCCATGTTTGAGCAATTGGATCAAATGTTAGACGATTGAAATGTTTTAGGCCATTATATCCACAAGTAAATAGTTTTATATTTTTTTTATAATGTTAGTTTTTTTTTTTTTTTTTAATAAGTTAGATTGATTTTAGATGTTGTAATGTCATGTTTAACATTTTGACTATGTCAAATTACACAAAAATAAAAATAAAAGTAAATTAAATAAAAAGATTGACATAATGTAATGAACATTTTAACTAGGTAAAAATACAATAAAAATAATAATAATAATAAACTATAAAAACATCCCATGGTATTGACCTTATTTGAAAACAACTTCCCTAGCTGCCAATATACCCATGTCCGGGCTATTAGATCCACAAGTACATAGTTTTATATTTTTTTTTATAATGTTAGTTTTCTTTTTCTTTTTAATAAGTTAGATTGATTTTAGGTGTATAATAGAAATGTCTTAATGTCATGTTTAACATTTTGACTATGTCAAATTACACAAAAATAAAAATAAATTAAATAAAAAGATTGAGATAATGTAATGAACATTTTAACTAGGTCAAAATACAATAAAAAAACAAAAATAATAAAATAAAATAATAATAAACTATAAAGACAGCCCATGGTATTGACCCATGGTATTCATGTAGAATATAGCTTATTAAAATATTTCACAGGACATGATTTATCTTGAGCAACAATTACGAATGTTCATAATTCTCATTTCTTAAATAACACTAAATTTACCTTTAATTACTTAATTGTAATAGTTTGTAAAAAAAAATACTCCCTACTAAATAAAACAAATTTATTAATAAAGAATTGAATGCCAAATTGAAAGATTGCTCAAGCTATAACTACTCTAATATATAGAACTGATTTTTTGATGTATAAATTATTTGTTTTATATGTCATTGAATTTCCATTACCTATTATCTTCAACACCATGGGGAGTTATTGAACATGGGAGCCAACTTTAGGTAAATAAACATTCACATTGTCAACTTGGAAAAAAAAAATTACAATCCTAAAATTAACTTACCTAATCATATTTTCAAATATATAATTGAGTTCCATTTATTAATAACAAAGGCAATATTAAGAACCTCCTAGAGTTTTAAAAGGTAATTGACATGAAAAAAAAAAAAAAAAAATCTCCTCATGACAACATACAAATGTTAATCATTTAAAAAAATACAAATACAAATTACTATTTTAGATAAAAATAGTACAAAGAATCACATTAATTACCATGGCCCTCCTGTACCTTCCTCTTATTACTTTTTAAATAATTTAATCATTAAAAAACTAAATAGCGATAATAGATAGTATCACAATTTTCTTATCAGAACTAAATGCTCCTATATGAAATAATTATGGTTTTCATTAGTTCAGGAGGAGTAAAAACAAGTTTACTGAGAAAGTCAATAAAGTGCTATAATAACTGATTTTTGAATCATTGTGACAAGCAAAACATCACATTAGCTCACAAAATATATCTAATGCTATAAGGATCTGAGATGATAGCAATGTTTTGAATCATGATAACTAGGTGACAACCAAAAATAAGTTTTAGCCACACGGAAAAAATCACAACAACTCACAGAATTTATCCAAGGTTGCAATGAACCCCATACATAGTGATGGACATCATGGGAATTTTAGTGAACATAGAACACCACCCTAAAAATTATATACCCTTGATCAATTTAGAATAACGTAAGATGTCTAGATTGGATGTTGAGGTGGGTGGTACAATAATTGAGGATGATTCTTAAAGGGTAAGGGAATTTAGATACTCTATCCTTCCACCAAAGTTATAAAAAGTGAGACTTGTAGATTATAGTTTTACAAAATAGACGTTATGTGATTAAGAATGAATTACAAACATTAGGTATTTTAAAAGGTATTTAAAAAGTAATAAGAGGAAGGGAGACGAGGGCCATGGTAATTAATGTGATTCTTTGTACTATTTTTATTTAAAATAGTAATTTGTATTTGTATTTTTTTAAATGAATATTGTTAAATGCGTCCTAATATTTTTATTTAAAATAGTAATTTATATTTGTATTTTTTTAAATAAATATTGTTAAATGTGTAATTGAGTAAAATATATTAAATTGATATTCTAATTTTTAAGATATTTATTTAAAAAATTCAAAGTATGGTGAGTTTTTCTTTATTAAGCTTTGAGTCTAGATTTGCAGAGAATGAATCTATCTCAAGTCCCAAACAAGATTCTCATGTCCCAAACAATATTCTTCTTTCTCTTCTTATTCTTGCTTGCACCTTGACACTCCTCTCCTCCTCCTTGCACAAATTTAAACTATGAGGCAGAAGGTAGTTGTTGCATATAGGAACATTTAGATATGATAAAAAAAAATGTGATACTTTATCGTAATTTTCTCTACAAATGTGATGGCAAGTGTGCTCTAAATGTTGACAATTTCATGGTTAATGTAGTATAAGCTACATGCAAATTGACAGTCTTGTATGCAATATCAAGAAATCTATGCCCAATATCCAACACCATAGAGCAAGACATGTTCACCAATTCAACCGTTGCCTATGCCCAATATCCAACACCATAGAGCAAGACATGTTCACCAATTCAGCAGTTGCTTCCAAATCTCTCTCGGTGCTAGAGTTGTTTTCTCAGTAAACTTGTTTTTACTGCTCTTGAACTGATGAAAGCCATCATTGTTTCATATAGGAAAATTTAGTATAAGAAAATTGTGATACTATCTATTATCCCTTTTTATTTTTTTAATGATTCAATTATTTAAAAAGTAATAAGAGGAAGGTGCACTAGAGCCATGGTAATTACTGTGATTCTTTGTATTATTTTTATTCAAAATAGTAATTTGTATTTGTATTTTTTTAAATGAATATTGTTAATTGTGTTCTAATATTTTTATCTAAAATAGCAATTTATATTTGTATTTTTTAAAATGAATATTTCTAAATGTGTAATTGAGTAAAATGTATTACATTGATATTCTAATTTTCAAGATATTTATTTAAAAAATTCAAAGTATGGTGAGTTTTGTTTTATTAAGCTTTGAGAGAATGAATCTATCTCAAGTCCCAAACAAGATTCTTCTTTCTCTAGCTTGCACCTTGACACTCCTCTCCTCCTCCCTGCACAAATTTAAACTATGAGGCACAAGGTAGTTGTTGCATATAGGGACATTTCGATATGATAAAAAAAATGTGATACTCTATTGTAATTTTCTCTACAAATGTGATGGCAAGTGTGCTCTAAATGTTGACAATTTCATGGTTAATATAAGCTACATGCAAATTGACAATCTTGTATACAAGATCAAGAAATCTATGCCCAATATCCAACACCATAGAGCAAGACATGTTCACCAATTCAACAAGTCATCATTGTTTCATATAGGAGCATTAATTCTGATAAGAAAATTGTGATACTCTCTATCATCCCTTTTTACTTTTTTAATGATTCAATTAATGTTAACATTTGCATGTTGTCATAAAGAGATTTTTTATTTTTCATGTCAATTACCTTTTATAACTCTAGGAGGTTCTTAATATTGCCTTTGTTTTTAATAAATGGAACTCAATTATATATTTGAAAATATGATTAGGTAAGAGAATTTTAGGATTATAATTTTTTTTTTCTAAGTTGACAATGTGAATGTTTATTTACCTAAAGTTGGCTCTCATATTCAATAACTCCCCATGGGGTTTGAAGATAATAGGTAATGGAAATTCAACAACATATAAAATAAAAAAATTTACATCAAAAAATCAGTTCTATGTATTATAGTAGTTCTAGCTTGAGCATTCTTTCTTTCTTTCTTTGTAAATTTAGTAGTACCTTTCCATTTTCATTTTTTAGCTTGAGAAATCTTTCAATTTGGCATTCAATTCTTTATTAATAAAGTTGTTTTACGTAGTAGGGAGTACAATAATTTTGTAATCAAATAATAGGAGAAAACATATTTACAATATAATTTATTTGAATAAATAGATGTCTGTAAAATAGTTTAATAAAAAACTAGATTTGTAATTATAAAATCTAAAACTATAACTTAAAATTGTGAAATTACTTTGTATTTTGTGTTTCTTATGTATATAGAGAAAGAATAAACCAAAATTGGAGTTAAGAAAATAAACCATAACATAAAAAACAATATCTCCTTCAAAAAATGTGTCCATATTAAAAAAACATTCACTTTCTTGTATACCAAGACTATTGTTATTCATATACAATATAAAATTGCTGACAAACATGAAATTAGCGCTTGAACTTGGACTAAACTCTATTTATGTTAATAAAAAATCTCTTTATTTACATCTATGCTAAATAGATTGTACTCGAATGTATTTAAAATATCTTATTTGAGTTACATGTTCATTTCATGCTTGTTTCAGAGGATGATTAATCACTAAAGGATTATTATTGCCAATTTCCTATTTCAATATCTATAAAAAAATTTCATATATGTGAACATATTATTTTGGTTTATATATATGTTTTCACCCATAATTGTCTTTTCAATATCTGTAACAAAATTTTATGGTTGATAACTCTTATCATCAATATCTTTCAAACTTCCACGACCTGCTTCCATGGAAGCAAAAATTCTCTTTCATTCCTTCACAATGGCTTCTTATCTCCAACAACTTATTTCTTCTAGGCTACTCTTTCCTATGCTAAAAATTGCCTTTCATTCCTTCACAATGGCTCCTTATCTCCAACAACTTATTTCTTCTAGGCTACTCTTTCCTATGCTAACCGCGTTTCTTTTGCAACATGTGGTGCAATTGCTAATTTATATTTTTTGTTGGAATCTGGTAATTTGTCCTTTTTGGAATAAGTTTTTTAACTATTTTATATTTAATTATATTTAACTATTTAACTATTTTATATTTAACTATATATTTTAATATTTAATTAGATTTAACTATTTTACATTTAACTATATATTTTATATTTTTGGCTGGAATTGGTAATTTGTCATTTTTGGAATACGTTTTTTAACTATTTAATATTTAACTATATATTTTATAATTTGGGCTGCAAAATTTTAATTATTTAACTATTTTACATTTCACTATAATTGTCTATATTTATATTTTATATTTAACTATTTTTATATTTTTATATTTAACTAATTTTTTTTAGTGTTTTTTTTGCCATGATTATTAATGTCAAATGGGTCTATATTTTAATTTATATTTTTTCACTAATATCAAGATTTATGCTGCATTAATAAATTTTTCAATATTCTAATTCATATGAGTAAGGTAGGTAAATAACATTAATAAAATATTTCACGAATACCCAAATTAATAATAAAATATTTGACTGATATCAAAATTAAACAATTTAAAATTATTTAGGACGTGTATCTCTTTTTAATTTAAAAGATTTTGATTGGTTTACATATTATGACATGGAAAATACTAGCAAATTTCATAGATACTTCTAGGCTGAAATTTCCTCTAATGAAAATATTCATCAAATTAACTCTACCAAATAAAATTTTATCAAAAAAATATATAAAATAAAAACTTAACTTTTTGATTGTTTTTATTCTTGTAAATCAGAGGAACTAAAGAAATCATTTAAGGGTCTACCTTGCCGTGTATCAGGGGAAATTTGGATCTCAAAATCTAGTACCATTTTTTAAGTAATGCTGGCACAACTAGGCTCATAAAATCAAAATTTATGAAAATCTTGGGCCTTTGAGAAATCTTGGGAATTTTTCAATGGCTCATGTTAAAATCCCCATGTAGGTGTGAAGCAAGGGTTATTATTTTTCCTGAAATCAATTACTATTTTTATTAAAAATATAATGATGGGTAATCCACAAATGATGGAGCTAAGTTTTATGTATTATGGGTTTTCATAAATATATTATTAGAAAAAGGTTTAAAGTAGTTTTTGGTGTATGGAGATTTCAAGATGTTAATAGATTGAACAAACAACAAATGTAGAATTTAAAATATGCGTATAGGTCTAATCATGAATTAAATTTTAGAATTACACATTTTCTTCTTATTAAGAAGTAATTAAAACATTTTACCTTCAATTACTTTTTTTCTTTTGAACATTGAAATATTTGTAAATTTTAAAATATGCTTTTAGGTCTAATCATAAATTAAATTTTAGAATTACTCATTTTCTTCTTACTAAGAAGTAACTAAAATATTTTACCTTCAATTACCTTTTTTCTTTTGAACATTGAAATATTTTGTTGAGGTAAACATTAACATGCACATATATAAAATATTTCTCTATATATAAAGAAAATGTGTGTAGTTCATTCAATTTTTAATATAAAATATTAATAATAATAAATTATTCAAAAATACAATTTAAAAAATGAAAAATGACAAGTGATCTATATAGAGAGAGACAAAAAAACCTAGACCTATATATATTGAGAGTATTCATATTGAAATATATTAGTCAATATAGATATTCAAACAATTTATTCAAATTCCATATTAAAATATTTATAAGAGAAATATATATATATATATATATATATATATTATTTATTATTTAACATAGACATCTAAATATTTTATTCATTACTAGAAGAGTGAAAGTGAAATATCCATGAGGTGAGCACTATGAGGCTGAGAGTATTAATGTTTTATAATGTTTAATTAAAACTAGTCAAATATGTATAAACTCCAAGTTGAGCATGGAAATAATTACACATCACCCTCATACTGGATTGTAGAATGGGCATCTCAGCTCAATAATTAGTTATTGATCTAAACATACAAGCACCTAAAAGCTAGTGTTTTAAACATCATTTTTAAAGGATACCTTTATGGAGGCTAGGATGATCATAACTAGCACAACCATATAAATTAAATGATTTATAAATGTCAATAAGAATCAAAACACTTGCCTCATGATATATCTCACATTCCCAAACATTTAAAAAATCATAAAATTAAACTAAACTATAAATTATCTAAAAGGATTATTATTATTATTATTATTAATTATAAAAAGAATCAATATACGAATTAAACATACATTTAACATGTAACGAGATTCTTAACTATGAAGATTATTAACCTATAACTAGACTTTGTTACAATACCATGGGCCAATGTCATGGCTTACTAATATACCACATACTCAAAAAAAACCACAAATCATGTTCATATGACATTTTTTAATTAATGAAATTAATTAAAAGGGAAAAAATGACATAACTACTTTTGAGATAATCTCAACCTTTGATTATTGGCTACTAATAGAAATATTCTAGAATATTTCATGGAGGTTTTAAGTCTCTATCATCTTTTAATAACTAGCATAACGAATCAAATTAAAAGGGAAAAAGGAGCACCATATATATATATAAAGTGTGATACAACTTTTTAAAAAATAAATTCAATTAAAGTAGAACAAGAATACTGGGTGCATAATTTGGGAGAAGAGGAATTATACTGAGTTCAAAAAGATACAAAGAAAGAAGAAAATAAATTGAAAACAGTTTTGAATTCAAATTAGTTTACAATTCCAAGTTATGTGTATATTTAGATTGGAGATAAAGATTTGAAAAGCAAATCAAATTATATTAAAAAATAAAAAATCCATTAAAAAGTTACTAAACAACTTGAAAGTCCCACTAACTTGAAAACCTAAAGAAATTAGAGTGACACAATTATATATGGACAAACAATTGTAAAGGTGAAAAACAAATGGTTACAAAATTATATATAAATCCATTTTTAAGTGGTGGTGTGAAAAAGTCATTCACATAGAGTTAAAGAAATGTCAAATTTATGCAAGCATGATTTTGTTAATGGGACAGTACATCACAAAGGGGCATGATAGCATTAATAAAATTATTCAGATGACTTTCACATGAGACCATCATTCATGCATACAAGGTAAACAACATCTAACCCCTGCCATATTAACAAAAAAAATTAGTAAAATAAATATTTGTGTGTGTGTGTGTGTGTATATATATATATATATATGAAGTTGTGTACTCCTTCATATTCAAGATTTGAATATATATATATATATATATATCTTGTGAATGGGTTTGGTTTGTTTTTTTTATCTCTCGCCTCACAGGGATACCATGTATGGACTCATTGTTAATTGTTTATAGCTGGTACACAGTGATGTTTCATATGTTTCATGCTCCTTTTACGTGCGCTGTCATTAGCCCTGTTCCTGCTTATTCTGTGTGCTCGGATACTTTCTTTAGCATGCGCTCAGTCCTATTATATTTCTTTCGGCCCATCTTAGATCAGGGTTTTCGTTTTCAGAATTGGGTTTTGTGGTTCGTGGTCCCCTGTTCTTCGAGCAGATATACCGTCTCTGTTCACTGTTTTTGGAATTGGGTTCTGTGGTTAGTTTTCCTATGTTCGTCGGGCAGACACACCGTCTCTATTCACTGGGTGGCCACCGGTTATTTATATGTTGTTACTCATTCCCTCATCGTTTTCTCCTGCCTGTCTTTGTTGCTGAATAGGCTTCTATCCACCATGGGGAAGCGTCGTTCTTGTTCTCAGTCTACTAAAGGCAAACAGCAGGCCCAGTCTAAGCCTGCTCCTAAGAAGCGTGGTCACAAATCTAATCAAGAGATCCTTGAGACCCTTGCTGCAAACTATGTTATAGGTAATTCATCCACTGTTCGCCAGGAAATCCATGGTTGGGAACGGGACATTCAGACTGACCCTGAAGATAATGAAGTGGAAGCTGAGATCCTGGACTTCATAACTGACCCTGGCAATACTCGGGGTCGTCTCACTTTATTCCAGTAGACTGTCCATACGTACTGGATAGTCAAGTGCCTTATAGCCAAGGCTATACAGAGTTTCCCTCCCGTCCAAGCTAGGACTAAATCAACTAAGATTGAACCTCGCCTTCTGGACCTACTTCAGGACATGCAAAACCAGCTGCAACATATCAAGATCACTCAGTATCAGGCAACTGATCGCATTAGCAGATTGGATGATCGGGTAGGTCGTATGGAGAAGCAACTTCAACAGCTACAGCAAGTTGATATGCCTGGGTCCATTGTGAAAGACCCAACTCCAGTTTACTCATCTGATGGCTAGTTTTTTTCTTTTTATCATGCTTTTTGATGCAATTATCGGTTTTGTATGAACTTCTTTTATTTCATAAGTATGTTGATATTTCTGTAATAGGACAGATAGCTCATGCGGCTTATAGATGGATGAAACAATTTCAATTTTGGTTTGCTTTTCATGCTTTAAGGTGGCCAACAGACCTAGTTTCCTAGGGCAAGTTGAGGCCACAGACTTGATTTTATATTTTTGTAACCTGCCTTACAATTATAAATAGAAAATAGCGAGGTCCTACCAAATTTACAAAAAAAAAAAAAGAAGTTATGTACTCTTTTATATTCAAGATTTGACTCTACAAGATTACCAATGTTAGATAGTTATCTTACAAGTCTAAATAAAATGCAACCTCTAATTGCAAAATAAAATAATTATCAAACCAAAAACCATAATGTCATTCAAACTTATAAACTATTAATCATACAATATCCTATGTTGGATAATTATCTTACAAGTCTAAATAAGATGCAACCTCTAATTACAAAATCAAATAATTATCAAACCAACAACCATAATGTCATTCAGACTTATAGTCTAGGAATCATACAATATCCTTTTTGAATTAACACAACCTTGAAATAAAATTAAAAATAAATATAAATAAATAAATAAATAATAAGTATCATACACAATCCCTATCCCATTTGAATGATATAATACAATCTCTAAAAAAAAAGAAAATTACTAATCAAGAATTATACAGTATCTCATTTAAATGATATAAATAGCCATTTAAATACCATAAACATTTAAAAAGTAAACGTATTTTTACCATTTGCTCACTATCCTATTTAAATACTCACTACCCCATTTAAATGATATAAACATTTAAAAATAACCATTTGAATACTATAAATATTTTAAATAAACATTTTACCAAATTGCAAATTAAACATATTTCCTTCCTTACAAATTGTCAAAAAAATTAAATCAATAATTGTCTAAATAAATATTTAATTAATTAATTTCCAATCAAATAAATAATAAGAATGGTAATTGAATAATTAATTAATCTCCAATCAAATAAATGATATGAATGGTAATTGAATACGAGAGCATTATGCTTAAATCAAAACAACGAATACAATGAATAGTGGATCGTGATCCTGAAATGAATGGAGTTTTATGTAGCCTACAGAAATAATAAATTATTCTCAATTTTGTTTAATTCACAGTTTGAAATTGGTAAGTGGAATTGATGCGCAAGGATAATGTTAGATGCAGTCAACCTGCTCTTTTCACATTTTCTTCATTTGATATTAAATGTAATCACCGTGTTCATTCATCACTAATTGAGTAATTTAAAAAGGTTATAATTTCACTTAAAAATGATAGAAATTTTAGAAAAAAAAAAAATTAATGAAATTTGATTGAATTTTTTGGAAATCTGAGTTATTACTATTAAGTTTAAGAATTTTGAGTGTCTCGAAATTTTTTGATAATATAAAATTCATTTTTACTATCAAAAAAATAATTCAAACACTCAACAGTGAAATTTTTTGAAAAAATTCTCACTAAATTTTAACAGACAAAAAAAATTACCCTCCAAACAAAATTTTGTGGCCTATCCTTTCTTCATCTAACATTGTTAGATGTAATCAAAATTATGTGTCCTATCCTTTCTTCATCTGACATTGTTAGATGTAATCAATGTGCAATTAGTGGGTAAGAATCAGTACTCCTGGTTCAGTTGACACTTTGAAACGAATAGGTACAAATAATGGGTGAAAATATATCCTCAATCTTGTGTCAAAGATACTTCTGCTTTCGTCTCAGTTCTTCACTGGGATCTTTGGATTTTCATCCAAATGGGTCGGATTATTTTTGCCAACACGCAGCTGGTCGATACTTCTGTGGCGCATATTTTTGTTTCCCTTCCTCATCAGTATACTATGTTTCTTTATTTGTATTCAACAGGCTTGTCTGGTGCAAGTATGACAAAACCCAGAACGTCAGCACGCAAACAGCGTGCTAGCGTTGATCAAACCAATGTCTCTCCACAACCCTGCAAGAGAGGTCGGAAAGCTAACGAACAGGTTGTTGAAAATTTGGTCAACACCTACACAGCGAATACCCCTCAGCACATTCGACAAAATATCCAAGGATGGGAGACGCAGAGTTCTGATGACGAGGTAGACATTCAACATCAGCAAGCCATGGATTTCCTAACTGACCCTGGTAGTACTAGGGGAAGGGTCTCCCTTTTTCAGCAATCTGTTAAAATGTACTGGAAGTTTAAATGTGTTCTTGCCAAAGCTCTGATGAGTATGAAAGAACAGGAAGCTCATACTTCAATCCTCTTTGACCTTAATCACATCAAACAGAACATGAGCTCAATGACAAAGACTCAAATGCCGCAGAATCCCAGAATTGGACGAATTGAGGAGCAGTTGCGAGCATTGCAGTGGGTGGAGATGCTCGGGTCCTCTACTAAAGACCCAGCACTAGTGGATTCTTCAGATGGATAGGCACTTTTTGGTTTTCTAGTTTTTTGTATGCTTTTTGTCAATAGAACTTATAGTTGTTGCTTCATTTGTAAATATTATGGACATAGCCGAGTAGTAATAGCAGCGACTGATCGACTGAAACAGTACCGATTTTGGTTGGCTTTTAACTTTTTAAGATGGCCAACAGACCTGGTTTCTTTCGGGCAAGTTGAGGCACAAATTTATTGTTGTATTTATTTAGCAACTTGCTCTAAATAATAGAAAAAAATTAACAAAAAAAAAAGACTTCATAAATACTCTGCCTTATTCAGCTCAGCTGACAATTTGAAATCTAGGTTTTCCTTTCAATAGGAAAATAAAGGATCCTATTATTGGTTTTCACATGATTAGAGACCACAATGTTCAAATAATTTGAAATCTAGGTTTTTCTTTCAAAGTACAGGAAAATAAAGGATCCTGTTATTGGTTTTCACATTATTAGAGACCAGAATGTCCAGATCATTTTAGGTAATGTTACCAATGGGTTTGAAATTATCATGTTTATTGATCTTCGAGTTATTTTAATGCTAAGACATCTTTTTGTTAGAATTGATTAATTTAATTTTTTTTTTTTATTAGAATGTAAACTTTAAGATGTTTGTATATTTTTGTCATAATTAGCTACTTTAATGAATTTTTTAATTAATTTTTTTGATTGGACAGTAAACTTCAAGATGCTAGTATATTCTCCATTACATCAATGGATCAAATTCATACACTAACTTTCTTCCATATCTAAATCATATGTTTAAACCTCACTTAAATTAAAATTTACTGTACAAGTTATTTGTCACCACTTATGAATATTAGAGATATGGAATTAAAAATATATTGAAACATCACTGTATTGAAATGTTGGAAATGTTGCATTCCCGCGTTACATTTTTAAAAATATGCCTTTCAAAAATCTTAATAGACCAAATATATGTCCTCTAGTAATTGGCTTTCATTGATTGCAGTTTTATCAAACTGCCAAAATATTAACATGGTTTTCTCAAAGAAAATAATGGTTTTTAAGTTATAATAATTTATCTACATTATGGATCACAAATTTTTAAAACTTTGCCTTTTAAAATCTTAATAGACCAAATATATGTCCTCTATTAATTGACTTTCATTGATTGCAGTTTTATCAAACTACCAAAATATTAACATGGTTTTATAGAAGAAAATAATGGTTTCAAATTATAATAATTTATCTACATTATGGATCACAAAAGTCTTAGATAGTTATAATAGTTGTTTTAGATTTTAAATTTTAAATTGTAATATAATTTATATATTTTAGGTTTTAACATTTTAATATAGTTTATATAATATTAAGTTATAGCTTTGATAAAATAATATACATTATATTATATTTTAATATTAAATTTAATATAAAGAATTGGTTTATTTTAATATTTTAAATGCTTTTTTTTTTCTTAATCACCATTTCTTACCTCTACAAAAATCTGTAGTGAGTTCTTATTTTTTCTTTAACCAGGTTTTGAAAATATTTATTTGATTTAAAATTAATAAGCTTTTATATATATAATCATGTAATTTTTTAATAAAAGACTGGCCAGTAGATTATGAAACACTATATGCATAAATTAAAACAATGCAATGCCCTTCCATTTAACCACTGAATTCATTTTCAAAATGCTCAAAGATTCATATTGTATAATCAATAATCCTGGAAAATTTGTAGGAAAAAATTAAACAATTCCGCACTTGATTGACAAATTTCTTTAAAATTCTCCTAATTTACTATGCCATTTGCCATGCCATTTGCCAAATTTAATATAATCAACAACAAAAACATGCCATTTGCCAAATTTAATATAATCAACAACAAAAAAATGAATTCGACACCAATGTACAACAATGAGGAATTTGACAATTTCCGCATTAGAATACAAATTCCTTTAAAATTTGCCAATTTACTATGCCATTTGTCAAATTTAATGTGATCAATAAAAAAAAATGAAACTTAGACATCAATGTTCAACAATGAAGAATTTGCCAATTTCAACGAAGCTATTTGCCATATTTAATGTGATCAACAACAAAAAAGTGAAACTTACACTAATGTTCAACAATGAGGAATTTGTCAATTTCAACAAAGCATGAAACATGAACGAGATGAATTGAACTTAAAGGCACTCATTCATAAAGCTTTAATTAGAAATCTAGATAAAGAATATGATCAAACATGAATGAGATGAATTGAACTTAAAGGAACTCATAAAGTTTTAATTAGAAATCTATGGATAAAGAATATGATCTGTGTGAGATTCATTTACCAAATAGAATATAAATATGTTATACCATCATATTTTTTTTTAAATTACCTTATCACAAATATTCATTTATCATCTTATCACAAATATTCATTTATCAAGTAGAAAATGAATATGTTATACCATCATTTTTTTCTTTAAAATTGTCTCATTCACAAATATTTCAATTTATTTTAATATCAACCACATTAATGTAGTTATAAAATGCAAATACCAATCACATTGGTAAATGTGATTGTGATAGTCATACTCTAATCATTTTAATCAAAATGATACTCTAATCAATCGATTGATTAAAGGATAAGACCGAGGTGGCAGGCTATGAATGATATAACTACCCATCAATCCTGTCATCGTAGCCAAAGAAAATTGATAATGTGCAAACATGTTTCTGGAAGGACTTTCATTATATATTATATCCATGCCCAAAGGACTACCGAAATTCTTGCGAAACCAATTTCACAATCAGAAAAGTCATAAAAGAATCATCAAACTGGGCTTAAAGACCGGCTGAATTTGTATTTAAATCTTAATATGCCTTTTTAAAATAAAAGGGCACCATAGAAAGATTACAGGTTTGATAACCCTAATTTCCAAAAAATTCCCTTTGCTAGGTGAAATTTTTCCTTTTTATTACATCCTAATTTAGTTTCAAGTCCCTTGTGACCTTCTGTTCTGTATTGTGTCCTCTGCTTTTCAATATTTTGGTTGAGCTTTGCATTGATAATAAAGGAAGAGACTAGGCACCACTGCCTACGCTCTGCACGCCAGTGAAGAATGAATTTTTGAATGTTGTCAACCGACCAAGAAAATATATAAATAAATTATAAGCATTGTTAAAGGAATATTTTAGATGGATCCCTTAATTTCACGCATACATGGTAAATAACAAGAACAGAAACTTTCAGCACATTACCACTGCCCACTCCGGGCAGGCCGATGAAGAAATATTGTTACTTGTCGACAGACGAAGAAAATATATAAATAAATTAGATATATTATTCAGAGAATTATTAATTATATTACTTGAGCCCCTTAACTTTGGCTTATATCTTAAATTATAAGACCAGTTACTTTTAGCATATGGCGGCGAACAACTCACATTTAAAGAAATATATAAAAGCAGCCAAAGTCACGATAAATTGCGATCACTTTTTGCACATACAACCCAGGTAGAATAATAAGTAGCATCCATACTAGAATGGTCCAAATAAATTGACAAAGACACTTATTTTTACACCAATTCGTTCACTTGGCTAAGAATATCCCAACTGATCCTACTATTTAAATCATAAAGAATAGCAGACTTCATCTTGAATTTCCTTTATTTTCAAAATTGTGCCAAGCTTCAACCTGGGAAGGTAAACCCTCAAGTAAGACACTCGTGAAACTGCAAATCTGAAGCTGCATGCCTCTCCCAAACCGTTAAAACGTTTGGGCTCATAAATCAAAAATACAATATATCTGGATATATACCAGAGAGCTAAAATTTCACATGAAATCATAATCATTTGCATCATCATAAACTCCAACGTAATGATCCTCATCTTCTCTGTCAACATGTATCTGCTTTTTCTTTGCACCTGCAACCAAAAAGAAGTTTCTTCAGCAAAAGGGTTTTGGCAAAACTGCCATGCTTTATACTATTTCAATCAAAGCTCTCACGATAAAACGTGTAATGGAATCAACATAACATCACGTACAGCTTATACAAGCATGTTTCCTTTTTCCCACAAAAGCTACGACTAAGATTCTAATCTCCAGAAATATCCTATATAAATTATAAGAAATTTACCAGTCTTCTTTTTCCCTGCATTGGCTTCTTTTTCCCTTTTCAGTTTCTCATTTGCAATGACTGTCACTGATGAGGCTATTTCTTTGGCATCTGCGGCTTTCAGATCAGTCATTGCATGCCGCATCACAGCTTTCAGAAGTGTCAGATAATGAAAACTCTTCTGCAACATTATATTAAACCAAACGAACAGTTATAAAGAGCTAAAAACTTGGAAACCACTGATTATTCTCTAGATTATTAACACGATTGCGAGTGTACCACCTTAAATTGCAATGCTGATTATCAAGCTTCCCTAGTATTCTACAGTGTATAGTCGAGAGAAAATGCACCCATTAAATACCTCATATGGCCTCAATTTATGTCCAATAAGCTCCGCATATTCTACAAAATCTTCTTCTGATTTTGGAATAAAGTTGTCCAGCGACTTCTCTCCGGTGCGTTTACCAAATAATTCTGCAGTAGACTGGTAGTCCGCTTCCTCCACGAGCCTGTTGTCACACAAGAACGCACATGAAACATGAAAACAGCTTAATCTACAGCAATGATTGCAGTACTCAAGGTCCGAGAATATTTCTATACAGTCGAGGAAGAAAATTAACGGCATTACAAACACCTTTGTTGACGAAGTTTTTCTGCCAATGGATCTGCAAGCTTTTCATCTTCAATTTTTGCACCTTTCCTTTTGATTTCAGAAGATTTACTTCCATCCTCAACTTTTGAATTTTTCCCTTTTCCTTCACTAACTTTCTTCTTTTCAGGCTTTGCTGCAGAAGTTTCTGGCTCGGGCTTCGATACCTGACCACCCAATATAAATAGATTTACATGCAAAGGTAACACAAGATAACAAACACGGAAAGCATAAACTAGATTACTCTACATATACATCTAAACATTCAAATTCTCGTGGGGTAACATCTAGATCACAATCAAGTGGGACGAAGTAAAGAAACGAGATTCACTTTATACTTGGATATGTGGCAGTTTTCAATTAGATTTACATGCACCTACAAAGCAACCGTAACCTGTTAGTTCATTTTACATTAACATCAAAAAATTCAGATTCTTGTGCTGGAAACATTCGGAGCGCAATCAAGCGGGAAGAGGTAAAGAAACAAGAGCTTCATTTTATACTACGACGTGGCAGCTTTTCTTTCACAAAACTCTTGTTTTGTAGATCCAACTGTCAAAATTTCAACAGTTTTGATCCAAAACTCTTTTACATGGATCATGCTTTGGAATGTGTGACCATGAGTATCCAATAGTGTTAGAATTTTTTTATCTGTTGCTCCGAAGTTCTCCCTTCAGCTTGAGGGAACAGTAGCAGAGATAGCAGTGCTGAAGAGGGAGGCACACTTGTAAGGGTGAAATTCATGAGGGTAGTTTGTTTTATTAGTTTGATATATGAATGCTCTTTACCATTTCTGCTTTGCCGGAGTTATTATCTTCCATGATAGGCATGCCAGCCTAGATGGGTGCTTTAAACACACCCAGTCTTTTTAGTCTATAAAAAATAGAGGGTGCATTAGCTAAACAGCCTATGTGATATAGAGTGTTTAGTGTGTTTTATGAGAGCTTAATGTGAGAAAAATAATTGCAGTGACTGTGTTAGCTGCTGTTGTAATTGTTGAAATAATTGCAGTGTGTGTTTATCAGTGGTTTCTGTCATAGTAAATATTTGCAGCCAGTGTTAGCTGCTGTTCTAATTTTTAGAATTTTCAAATAATGGAAGGTTCTGGCAAACACAGAAAAAACTCAGAATATAGTACATTCTGTGCACGAGAAATATATTAAACTTTAAAGACATTTCCTATCCATACAAGTTACAAAACAACAATATATGCACAAATTCATAAGATTATATCATAAAATATAATAATACAAACATTTTAGATTTGATGATTGTCTACAAAAAGTATTTGACCATCCAGAACATGTTTGACGCTTTAAATTTCCACACAGGTTCTTGTGCAGGATGAGTTCGACTCACAACTCTAGCAGGACGAGTCTTGGTGAGTGGGCCAAGACTCGACAAGTACAGTCGAGTCCCAAGTCTCACCAAAGAACGAGTCGAGTACTCAGCTCAGTTGAGACTGGGGAAGACTAATGGGGACTCCCAAATCTTCCACGAGTCAAACTTCCATGACTAACATTACACTAAAAACATGGACAACACAAAACTGAACTCTCAAACCTGCAAACTGCTTTTCATTAAATCTGGAAAACAGCACATTTCTCAAGCTCAAAAATAGTCTTCCCATCTCTATCACACAACTGAAGTTTCCCTAACTCGTGCTTAAGATAACTTTAGAAGAAAAGAAAACTGAAGATTAGAAAAATTGCCATTTGAAAATCAAACTCCAAATGAAGAAAATAATATATTCTAAGTTCTAGCACTAGAATGTTAAATCTGGAACAGCAGTTATAGTAGTGGAAGTGAATGAGGTTGCCACCCGGATGCTGGAGGCATACATGTACCCTCTCAATCTCTCTCCTACATATTGCATCATAATACCCCGAAAAAACATTTCATTCTTCTTTGGCTACACCCTCATCACAAGGGCACAAGTACCCAATGCAGAATTCCAAATTGCTGCAACTGTTGTTGGTGCAACCCTGTTGGCAAAGAAGATTGTTGCACCACTAAAGAAAGGAAAAGTGACTGATACAAGTAAAACTAACACTCCACCTTTGCAAGGAAAGCATTCTTGACCAAACCAAATCTCTCCGCCTGCATCTCTAACTTGCCCTATGCTAAGGGCTTCCTCATCATGTTGACCATCTATGTACCGAGAGAAATTAACCTCAGATCAATGATCCCTATTTACACTCTGAAATATCTTCAAAATCTTCATGGTGTAGATCCCTCGTACAAGAAAATCTTCATCAACATGGAAACCTCCTACATCCTTCACGTCAACTTCATTAGTCAAAATCTTCTTACATCACCAACTTTATGCAATTACAAACTCATCTGTATACAGGGGGGCCAATAAGTGGATTAAACATATCAAATAAAGAATAAAATTTGCACTAAACTTGGAAAAGCCCAACTTGAGTAAAAACTCATCGACCCTTAAATACCAAATTTGTTCTGCATGCAACAAAACCACATAGGCCTTCTTCAATCTGAATTCATGGGGACCTCACCTGTGCACCTCAAAACCTTCGACAATTGTAGTAAAGATGACCTCAACAAGATCAACTTCCTCTTGCTAAGAAAATTCTCTAGCCACTATAAAAAGCATCATCAAGTTCAACTCCCTCGTTCTAAGAGAGTCCTTCACTCCTACAAACTCCCTTTTGTTGCTACCTAACTTTCTTCCTCTCACGACACTAAGATGCAAAGTGGTTGATCGTCAGGCACTTGAAACACTTGATGTGACTCAAGTCTTTCTTCCCCTGGTCCAAAGGATCTGATTCATCCTCCTTCCCATATAATCCCTCTCATGTCCTCCTTTCTTGCCTCCTATCCTCATCTGCCCAGTAAAGGCGAGGTTCTTGATCTCCTCCACTCTCACTAAATCAAACTCTAGTTTAGTCTCCTCCTCAATGAAATCATACCAAAGCTTCTAAAACGTAAGACACTTTTCCCAAGCATCACTCCAAACAAACACGTCTCAGGATAAATGAAACCCAATTAATGCCATAGGCACCAACTCCTCATCCTCAACTTTCACCTAAATAACAGAGAGTTGATCTGGAAGCTCAGTGATCTTTCTTCATAAAGTGTTTGGCCACCATATCTATGTCACTCATGCAAGTGTCAATGAACTCGTTCTTAAGTAGCATCTTCTGGGTAACATGTGACACTCTCTGAGACTGCATGTAGTCATTCCTACAACTCTTGGAACACAACTATACCAAACAAATCTGCCCGAGGAAAGATCGGATCTGCGACCTATCACAAGTGCAGTTCAACACTCCTATCAATTAAGCTAATCGAGAATCACATGCAACATCCTATCATAGGCCCAATTCATCCCAATCACTGAAGGGCATCACAGTCAACAACTCCCTGTTTTTCATCAAATCTAGAAAAACATACACTGACATCTCAAAAATACCCTGTTAATTAGTAGCACACAACTAAATCATTACACCTCCACTGTCCACCCTACCATCTTTATAGATAATGAAGGCTAAAGGAGAAGGGGTAAAACAGCCCATCCTTATGGACACCTAGAAAAGCAAAACCCTAATCTAATTATGCCTACTGAATTGCACCCTCCCTTTCCTGGTTCATCTGCTTAAGCTAACTTTATAACAAAAGCTAACTAGGTGGATGAGGTTGCCACATACCTCCAATTTGCCCCCTTAATCTCTCTCATACATAACTATAGCACAATAGCCCAGACAACCTAATGCTGTGGCCTCATTCCCCTCAACTGTGCCCGCATCACGACTACACAAGTACCCTGCACGGGAATCCGAACTGCTACAGGTGGGCCTCTGCCATTAAAAAAATCATATGACACTGTGATAAACAACAGTATTATGCAACAGAGACTATATCAAATTCCTTGAGAAAGAATAATGTCATACTCCGTTTGATATTGTGCTTGTTGTCTTGAATTTCCAAACAACAGATTTATGTAAAATAGTTCCTAGTCTATTGTTTTGAGTTAGCTCATAGAATACACTATTTGTGCTCCCAAATTTCATCAATTATTGGTTGGTAGATACATATTGGAAGTTTCGATAGGTGGTTTTGCTAAACTTTCAGTTTGTCATTGTAGATTGTAATTATTTGAGTGTAAATCCAAACTGAGTTAAAAATTTATGATATTAGAATCTGAAATCTCCCCAGGATGCCCAGGCTTCAGTTGTTGGAACTGATCTATGCATGTCAGAGGCACAAGGACATGTGATGGATTAGAGGGTTGGAGGGCCAAAATTACCTGTGATTAGAAGGTTGATTTTGACCTGATGGATCTGATATCTTTTGTTACTGATCTATTTGCTGAAGTGTGTTTTTAGGGCTTCCAACCATGACCTAAACCTGGAAGTACACGCTGCAAAATCTATTAGAAAAGTTTGATCTTTAGGGTTTTGTGGAAGGAATGGTGCAGCCCCTAATTTAACCAGATATTGTTTTTACCAGATGCTAGGTAGTTCCTAGGGTTTCAATTTGTAGTTGTAGGTTGTAATTTTGATAGTGCAGATCTTAACTATAAAAATTTAACATGGTATTGTTCGATTGTATGTACCTCACATAGTCTTCTACAGTCCTGTGCACACTTGTGAACAGATCTGGGCTCTTCAGTTACAGCAGTTAAAATTTGATAGTGAAGGTGCACTTCCTCTTCTAAATTCATCAGTATAACACATTAAATTATAATAACGTGATTGTCGTTCTATTTCCAGCAATCTATCCTCAACCATTTGCATGTTATTCTCAGCAGTTTGCATGTGTTAGTTCAATTCAAGTAAGCAGTTTTCTAATTTTAGATTAAGTCTAAGTTCAGTTAGGCACCACATGCAGCCAAATAGGTACAGCGCAGAACTGAAGAAAGCCTTATCTCTTTGTGGGAGCACGCTAATCAGAGATTTCCCCGCATGAAGAGATAAGGGCGTGGTAGATAGAGTTAGATCTATTTTGTAACCCTAACAAGACCTCCTTACTATTATAGAAGGAAAGTAGGGGCATAGATCTAATTCATTCATTTCAGCAGTAAGCAGTGAATTAGTTTGCTATTTTCCATGTAGCAGATTTCAGTTCATAATTATTAGATTCCATTATAATTTTTCTGCAGTGTGTTTGCAGACTTTAGCATTGTTAGAACACTAGATTTTGAGTGGCTTTCAGGTTTCAGAAATCTAGTAGTTTAGGAAATATTTTAGTGCAAATTCTGCTTACCATAGTAGAAAAAGCTAAGATGGTATCAGAGTGCAATTTCTGAAATCTTCCAGATTCTGTGTATGGAGAGGCAAGCTGTCCCACATAGAGAGTTGTCAAAGGGTTGCAGTGAACTGTATGTCCAAACTTCAGTGATCAAAGCAGAGTTGTGTCAGTAACCAGCAAGTACACCTGAAGAGGGTTGTGGGAGTGTGAAACCCTATTTCTGATCCAGTGATTGTAAATCATAGTTTGTTTGGAGCAGTTGCAGAAATTGTAATTCCCAGTATGCTACAGAGTCACTTGTTAGAGGGTACATCCAACTTTGCATTGTGGAAGTTGAGATTGCAGAACCTCCAGAAAATGGCAGACTTATAAGTTATGGTACCTTGGGGAGGAGGCTGTTGCACTACCTACAGATCCCAAAGATCTGGTAGAACAACAAGAAGGCAGTAAACATGAAGGATGTGATAAAGGATCACCAGATCCCTCATCTTAACACAAAGAAGACTACCAAAGACATGTATGATGCCTTGGGAACACTGTACTAGAATGTGAATGTATCCAGGAAGATGCTCTTGAAGAACAGGTTCACCTATTACTTGCATAAGCAAAACAAATAAAATAGCAATCTATCTCATCAAGATATCTGAGGGGCATGATTGAGGATAATGATCTACTTTAGAATCTAGATTTCACTGAATAACTTTAATCTGGCATAGCACAACTTTGTCCAAGTTATCCATGGTGCAGAGAATTTCTTTGACTTCTAGCAATTATGAGATGTTGTCATTGGAATGAAAAAAAGAAAGGATCTATGAAGGGAAGGTCTTCTAACTAGCAGAAGGAAGATTGTGCAATATCAAGTGCTTCGACTGCAACAAGAAGTGTCCTGAGAAGAAGGGGAGGGTAAACAGTAGCAATAGAAACAATTTGTAGAAGCGTTGAAGCTTCAGAAATGGATGAGTTGACTGCTTGACTTGATACAACCTTTTCCATAGTGTTGGGTGGTATACATCAGCCTTTCTCAAGTTAGAGTAAAAGATACGAAAATGCAAGCGGACCCTGGTGTTGATGGCAAGTACCCAGTGACTGTGTTAGGGTCTATCTCATTTAGCATGCCAACAAAAGAAGTTTTCGATCTACATGAGATACTGTATGTTTTTGGTATGACTAAAAATACCATTTCGGTCTCTCGTCTAATAGATTTAAAGTGTAAGACTAAGTTTGATGGTTAGGAAGTGATCATCAAAAGTCCAAAACCTGATCCTAGTCAAGTTTTGGCCAGAGGAATCAAGGAGGATGCCCTTCAGAGACTGCTAGCAGATACAGAGAAGTAAAGAGACTTGTTGACCAGCAAGGAAAATCTATGCAAGCTTTGACAGAAGATTTAATCACCTGTACTATGGTTCCTTACCTCTTATGAAGGACATAGTGGTTGGATTTTGTGAATTCATGGTGGAGAAGGAAGGAGTCTGAAGGGATGAGCAATTGACAAGCATGACAAGGATGCTTTTCCAAGCAATGAGCACAAATCAAGAGGGATTCTTGATCTGATTCGTTCAAATGTCTTTATGGTGGTTGGATTCTGTGACACGAAAGAGTTGGCAGTGCCTGACAATCAGAACCAAAATGAGGTTGCTAAGAAAAAAAGCGAGTCTACAGTAGAGACTGCTAAGCCAACACTGCAAGTTATGAAGCCATTTGGTTTTGCAAGTTACTTGCAGAATTGACAAATGATATGTTGGAGCCTACTGAGATCTTTTGCAACACAAACTGTATCGAACTCTCTGAAAATACAATATTCCATCACTACTCAAAGAACATTAGCATCAGGTACCAGGATATCAAGAACAAGGTTCAGAAGGGGGCAGTCGCTCTAGAGTAAACTCAGACAGATCAACAGGTTGTGGATATCTTGACTGGACCCCTAGCAAAGGGGAAGTTCAAGATGTTTAGGGAGACTTAAGACTGGTTGAGGACATTTTCCTTCATAACATGGAATGCTAGATTGTATCTTGAATAGTATTCTACTGGGCACACTTGTGAACAGATCTAGGCCCTTCAGTAACAGCAATTCAAACTGGAAAATGAGAGCACACTTCTTCTCTTCTAGATTGAGCAATATGGCACATTAAATTATGCAGGAGTCTTTGTGTTCTATTTCCAGCAATATATCCTCAACTGTTTGCATGTTATCCTGATTCCTCAACAATTTGCACATGTTCATTCAATTTTATTCAGCAGTTTTCTGATTTTAGCTCAAGTCTAAGTTCACTTAGGTGCAAGAACTCTCGTAGGTAGGGTGTAGAATGTAGATCAGAAGGAAACCTCATCTCTACTTGGAACACACTAATTACAGACTTTACCTCACACAGAGATGTTCATTCAATTTTATTCAGCAGTTTTCTGATTTTAGCTCAAGTCTAAGTTCATTAGGTGCAAGAACTCTCGTAGGTAGGGTGTAGAATGTAGATCAGAAGGAAACCTCATCTCTACTTGGAACACACTAATTACAGACTTTACCTCACACAGAGATGTTCATTCAATTTTATTCAGCAGTTTTCTGATTTTAGCTCAAGTCTAAGTTCACTTAGGTGCAAGAACTCTCGTAGGTAGGGTGTAGAATGTAGATCAGAAGGAAACCTCATCTCTACTTGGAACACACTAATTACAGACTTTACCTCACACAAAGATATCAGCACAGTATATCTAGAGATCAGATCTATTTTTGTAACCCTAACAAGACCTTCTTACTGTTATGAAAAGAAGGGTATGGACCTAATTCATTCAGTTCAGCAACAAACAATCAATTAGTTGATTGTTATTCTTGTAGCATATTTCAATTCAGAATTTTACTGTAGTATGTTTTGTAGACTTTAGCATTAGTAAAACAGAATTGGGTGGCTTTCAGGTTTCAGCTATCTAGTTTACAAATTCTTTTAGTGTGATGTTTGCTTACAATGGTTTAGAAAAACTAACCGGTATCACATCAGAAAATCTAAAATCTTACAAGATTGAAGATTTTCATGGATAGGAAGGGTCACTTCCTGTGAAAGAGATCTAATAAAGGGTTTCAGCAGGTGTGATGTTCACAGTTCAAGAATTGAAGTTTGTTTCTGTTTATGAGAGGCACAAGGACATGTGAAAATCAAAAGTTTTTGGGTGGGATGCCCAGGATTTTCCAATGATTAGAAGGTTGGTTGTGACCAAAGATAGGTTACCAGATATCCACCCATTTGTCATAGTTCTTATTTCTTTTATAGCTGATCTATTTGTTGGAGTGTGTTTTTAGGGTTTGCAATGACAATCAGTCTCAAACTCCAAGATTGTCCTGTATTGGAGGGCACCTCAACCCTCCAACTTTGAACTGTGGAAGTCCAAGCCGTGAGTCAATTAAAGGAGTTTGATATTTTGGGTTTCAAGGAAGGAAAGGTCATTTACGTTTACATTACCAATCCCGCGCAATTAGTCGAGCATAAAAATAAGATGAACAAGGAAAAGCATGTCACCATCGATTCAATAAAGGGCATCTTTGATGCCTGAATCACACTGTACCAAAGTGTGAATATTTCCCAAAAGATGCTCTTAAAGAATAAGCTTACTGATAGGCATAAGCAAAACATACGTTGTGGCTAGCTTCCAAATGAAGGTCATCAAGCTTCAAGATCTGCTTGCTCTACTATCGGGGCCAAGGTGGAAGATGAGAATTTGGTGCCCATAGGCTTCAATGGGTTCTCCCCATGTTTGTGCATGAGAGAAGCCTCCCATTTCTGAGAAGCTTTGAGATGCTTTCATCCAGAAAGAAATGAGACTAGACACAATGTCAGCCATACCAGAAGAGATCTATAACATAGCACTCATCAACCAAATGAAGAAGGGTGAGAATAAAGGTGTACCCGAGAAGGCAACAGGGACAAAAAGGAAGAAACTAGTTCAAGGAACCAAAAAAAAGAATGACATCAATCATGCAATGTATTTCAAGTGTCAAAACACTAGCCACAATGCAGCAAAAAACAAAAACAACTCGTTAAGAGTGCAAAAGCCTCTGCCTCGTGCCTTTCCCATAACACCATCTCTGGTGTCAGGTGGTATACTGGCTGCAAAGCTTTACAGCATATGACTTCCAACAAGACCTCTTTCCCCAAACTTGAAGAACAAAACTTGCATGCAGGTGGAGTTGGGTGATGATGCCACATACTCAGTCAGTGGTCATGACTCATGATTGGTTCAATCTTATTTAATATGCCCCCAGGTGATCAAGTGTTGGCAAAGGGATCCAAAAAGGTGCCTTGTATCAGCTAATTGCAAATTCAGTAAGACATGTTGTGTTCATACATGCCACTACTATGTTGTGCAAGCTGGCAAATGATATTTGGACATTTGTGCTGGTATTTCCACACTTACGGCTTTAGTGCAAGGATTGTTAAACTTGAAGATCAAGAAGACAGGTGTATGCAAGGGTTGTCCACTCAGCAAGCATGCCAACACTACCTTCCCTAGTGTATGCAGGATGTGATGAGACCTCCAAAGCTTATCAAGTTTAAATTCCACCTCAAAGGAGGATAGTGACAAATCATGACATGAAAGTTGATGATGATGCATTGTGCTCTAAGTCTCAAGAGCCTCTTGCAAAGAATGTGGAAGAAGATCATCATGCTGCCCCAAAGGCTCATTTGCAGAAGGAATGGAAGTCAGAAGCAGATCAGTAAGTTTCCAGTGAAGGAAAGGTGACCTCATTACCTTCCAGAACAACCAGGGAACCTAGATGGCTTACTCAAACATTGCAGGAAGCACACGTGCAAGTAGGTGAGTTGTATCGCACTGATGTCTTTCATCGTTGATGAATAGCCTTCAACTTTTGATGGGGCAAATTTAATGCAAGTGTAATGAGATGCCATGGCAGAGGAGTATCACTCTATTTTGCAGAACGATGTTCAAAAGATTGAGATGCCATGGCAGAGGAGTATCACTCTATTTTGCAGAACGATGTTCAAAAGATTATACCAAGACCAAAGGGTAAGAGAACAAATAATTTCAAATGGCTATACAAGGTGAAGCATGAAATTCACAGTAGCATGGAGAAGTCCATGATCAAGGTAGTTGCATAAGGGTTCTCTTGGAGATAGGGAATTGACTATGACAAGAACTTTTCTCAAGTTGCATCATACACTTCTATCAAGGTAATTATGTCTCTTACATATTATTTCAATTGGCCTTTATATCAAAAGGAGATAAAGCATTTGTGAATGGCAAGATAAGAAGTGTACTGCAATCAATGTAGGGGGTTTGAGGTACACAGTTGGGATACCCATGTATGCAAATTGAATAAGGCCATGTATGAGCTTCAACAAGCACTGCATGCTTGGTACTCACAAAAAGGAGTACTAAATGAAATTAAGCTTCACCAAAACTGCTATAGATCATAACCTTTACTATATGTTTGATAAATATGACAGTGTTTCATACTCAAAATCATCAAAACTTCTGTGAACGCATCTGATCAGGACATTAATTGATAGAAATCTGCCGTGGTTTTCCTCAATATGGAATTAGAACTGATAAGAAGGATCCTATGACCTAGGTCTCAAATATCTTGGGATCCTATCTTGGATTCCCTTTGGCTGACTCATGGTGCACAGATAAGAATTGGAGAGGTATTCTTAGTAAATTAAAAGGGAAACTAGAATCTTGGTCCTTGAACAAATAAATACTTATCCCTTGCTGGAAGAATCCTTCTAATAGACACTGTTATCAGTCATCCCCATCTAAGAAGTATTATTATGGCCCCAGGGTCAGTGCTCCAAGAGAGAAAAAGTGTTCAAAAAATACCTTAGCAAGAAACCTCCTAAGAAAAGGATACAACTTTTTAAACTGGAAATCAGTTTCAGTACGAAAATGGGCTAGTGGAGCAGGTCTGAAAGTTCCAGATCTAATGAATAGTTTATTGGGTGTTTCTCTATGACCAGGAAAGCCTCTGGATAAAAATCCTAGAAAGAAAATATCTGGGAGTTAGTGAACCATACTCACAGATGGGACAGACCCATTCCCAAAGGGGATCACCATCTGGAATAGCATTACTGAAAACAAAAGTCTAATCAACAGGTATGTTTTTTGGTGCAGGTCATCAACCTCTTATGTGCGTCCCAGAGATCTAGAAAGAGTTAGACTAGCAATGGACGGGATGGATTAGAAATCTGTAAAAATCTATTAGATCCTCTCCAGAGAGGACACTCCCACAGGTAATAGAAACTAAATGAAAGGATGGAGACACTTGGCCTAATCCTACGCAAAAGTATGATACCAGAAGTCAAGGAATCTACCCTGTGAAAAATCAGTACATGGAAACACTGAAGGATGAATTCCAGCCTACCAAAGATCTCTTTGGAATATGGAGCCCCAAAAATGGCCAAAGTATGCTATTTTCTCCTGGCTAGCGGTTAGCGACATTTTTTTGGAAAAACTTTCTATTATCATGACGGAGGGCGGAGGCTAAGATGCTCAAGTTTCACATTACCAAGCAATACATTAGCACAGTTAAATTCAGTCACACTTCAGGTAAGAAAAGCATAAGTGGAGGGCTAAGTTGCACGAAACGGGGAAACGGAAACGAGTTTCCGAAACGGAAAGCGAAGCGAAACGCGACCTCCCCAAATTTTGGAAACGGGGAAACGCGGTATATATATATATAATATAACTTTATATTAGAATTTAGGACATTTAAGAAATATTATGTGAAATTATAAAAGTTAAAAACATACATGATACATGATAAATTCAAAGCATAAACTATTACAAGTTACAACACATTTACTCATGAATGATAACAAACACAATGGAAATAGCAGTCTCGGAATATCGGATTGGTGCTCTTGATTAAATATGAGTTCCATACCCTAATACATGACAAAATACAATGAAAACATTGCAATCACCCAACCCTGAAATCCTGAAAAACTGATAAGTCTGCTGGATTTTGAATGAGATCTAAAATTCTACTTTCTCCATATGAAATCCAATGAGGTCAAAACCACTCTCAAACATCCCGAGTCATTTCATGGTAATGTTAAAAATTTAAGTAAAAGGATTTACTTTAAGAATTTAACATTACCATGAATCACATATAAATACTAGGGCCATAGGCTTTAAAAATCCATCTACAAGCATCCATAAACGATTACAATAATGTTAAAAAGCACGAAAACCAGAAAAAAACAAAAAAAAACCAAGTTAAATCGCTTTAAAGGCAAGGAAACGTGGCCGTATGGCCTGGAAACGCGTTTCCGGCCGTACTGGCAACGTTTCCTGTATGGGAAACGTGCCAGTACGGCCGGAAATGCGTTTCCAGGCCATACGGTACGCGTTTCCGCGTTTCCGTATCGTTTCCGTACGGAAACGGACCCCTTGCCAGTGTTTCCTGCAACTTAGGTGGAGGGTAACTAATCTGCCAGAGTTGCCCTGTACTTGCACAAGTACCCAACTGCTGTTGTGTTTCACTGCAAAGCATCCACGAGCTGGCAGGAATTAAACCCTAATTGGGCTATATTAGCTACACCTTTTTCCTAACCAGGCAAACCACACTAGAAAAGGGAGAAAAGTTTAGCCCAATAGAAACTAAAAAGGATGGAATTTGAGGGTCTATCCAAATGTTCTGAATGTTTAAAAATTTAGACACTTGGAGGCAAAAGAGGATAGCTCTCATACCTTTTTGAATTGCCCCTTGATTAAAATCAGTCTGGTGAGGGCTGAGGCTAAGATGCTAAAGTTTCACATTACCAGGGGATACATTAGCACAGTTAAATTCAGTCACACTTCAGGTAAGAAAAGCATAAGTGGAGGGTAACTAATCTGCCGGAGTTGCCCTGTACTTGCACAAGTACCCAACTGCTGTTGTGTTTCACTGCAAAGCATGCAGGAGCTGGCAGGACTTAAACCCTGACTGGGCTATATTAGCTACACCCTTTTCCTAACCAGGCAAACCACACAAGATAAGGGACAAAAGTTTAGCCCAATAGAAACTAAAAAGGATGGATTTTGAGGGTCTATCCAAATGTTCTGAATGTTTAAAAATTTAGACACTTAGAGGCAAAGGAGGAGAGCTCTCATACCTTCTTAAACTGCCCCTTGATTAAAATCAGTCTGGTCAAGGTGGGCACAGACATGGCCCTTCAGTAGCAGTGACCCTGAGGAATTGGAAAACAGTCCAGTGGAAATCAAAGATGCATATGGTATAATGGTGGACTTGAATTCAGCCCGGCCAAGAACTTTTTGAATCAAAATGAAACTCCCAATAAAGAGTATGATCAAGGATCTTCCACTCAGTCAAGGAGACCTTCAGAATCTTATCCAGATATGAAGATCAGTCTGCTCTTAATTCACAGGAAATTCAGACAGGGTCACACTGCATGACCACTACCAAGCCAAGGAACCCAGTTGAGGAACAGAAATTAGGATACAAGTCACTTCAGTGTTACAAGAATTCCTTACAGAGGCAATCCCTCAGAGTGTATGTCAATGAAGACTGATCAGGTTCATCCCTAAAGCTGGAAGCCTATAACCCTGCTCAATGTCTCTTACTAAATTCCAGAAAAAGCAATGACCATGCAGATCAAGTACAATCTGCATTAGATTGTAAGGCTGCAGCAAACAGGAATTACTCTTGGCCAATGCATTTTATAGAATGTTAAGGCTATCTGGGAAGTAATGGAATGAGCCCAGTGTCTGAAGCTAGATGCTTTTTTCGTCAAGATAAATTTTGAAAAAGCCCATGACAGAGTGTAATCACTTTTCATCCTTACATTCACAAGGCTCTGAACTTTGGCAATTTTTCAGAAATGAAATTGAAATTTTATTTGCAAAGGCCTAGGCATTCTCATCCATCAATCGGACCAAATCTGAAGAAATTGACTCTTCGTAACTATTAGACAGGGTTGATTAAAGGCATCCCTCTTCCTAAAAGATGACTCCAGGAAATTACTGCATAGGCACTTTGCAGATCACTCTTTCTGACCATCCTTAACAACCAGATCCTAATTAAAAACGTAATGGAGTGTATCCATATTTTTTGTGAAGGCTTGGGCTGCACAATAGAGGGAAAAAAAACCTAGTGCTACAGAGAGAACCAGACTGATATTCCAAACTTGATTATGGTATATGGGTGCACTTTGAATTCAGCCTTTCAAATTTATTGGGATCCCCTTTGCTTTTCAAGCCTCCACCAAAGAACTCCAGCTTGTGATCATTCAAAGAATTGAGAAGAAAAATGACAAGTGGATCACTAACCCAATTGCCCCTGGCTGCCTAATTCCAAGAATGCAATAAACTGTTGGCTGTGACCCATGTCTACTATTCTTTTCACTGTGTCCCCCTTCTCATGCTTACCAAAGGTTGTAAACTCTTACGGGTCAATTCAAAAGGAAGCGGAGGCTTTCATAGAGTTAATTGTAAGTTATGCTGCTTACCCAAGGGATGGGGAAGAATGGCTTTGGAACCATTCCAAAGCTTTCAGGAAATATAAGGCCATCAAAGGGGCAATAGATGGCTCTGTTCTAAGCCTATCTTGGTTGTCAGACTCAACAATATTTAGAGGTTCAAACCCAAGCAGAGGCATGGCTTTTCAGACTCAGAACAACATGGAAGCCTTTCATTGAGCCCATAATGGCTTTCTTTGCATGCTCTCTGGCCCTGTGTGACCTAGCCTTGGGCCACAAGCTCCAATATTTAGGTGTTGCCCAGCCCAAGTGCCTGATTTTTGCAAAAAAAAAGGAAACGATTCAACAACCATTCTGGTTTCCTGAATTTCCCAAGTTAACCTGGTGACAAAATTAATTAGAATATAAGTCGTCCTCTTCATCTGGAAACAAAGAAATAAGCATCTGTTCAAAACGTTCAGCTTAACAGAAGGCTTACATGGTATAATGGTGCCATGACCTGTGCAAACTTACATTTTCCATTTACAGCCTGGAAAGTCAAAATGGAGATCCTGCACTATGCCAGCTACTTAAGTTCTGGGGTGATGTGCCTGAAACCATGAGAAGGAAATCACTCTCTGACCCCCCTGCTTGCTTTACCCACTCCCACATATCTGAGAGTCATACATAAGGAAAAGGAGAGAGAGAATTTATGCAGATGCGGCTGCACCATCAGAATCAAGTGCCTTCAGAAAACCTTTCAATAGAAATGAAACAAGAATGAACTGGAAGTTGCTTTCCCATTGAGGGGAAGGAACGAGTCCTGAGCACCATGCTGTCCAAGAGTGCAAAGAAGTGCAAAAGCTAGCCTCCTCTGCTTGTTCAACAGAATAAAAAGTTCATGACGCTAGCACTAAATATCTTATAGGCTGGAAAGCCTCTTGAGTCTGATCAAGGCAAGAATGGGAAGGAAACTATCATCACAGACCCTAAGCAGACTGTTGAAGGTTGGAGACCAACCCCAAAGACAATGATGACCCTCCTGACACGGGCATCATCCCTATTGCTGCATAATTTCCAGACTCTTCTATACAAGCCAGATGGCCTCCATTTTGATTGTGAAGTTTATTGTAGTTGTATGTTGACTTATATTGTAGGCTGTAGCCTTGATGTCAGTTTTGTACTTCATTTGACAGGTTACTAGGCTGCCAGGCTTTTAGACTGCTTATGGTGGCTGCTAACCCCGATGGTGCAGAAGAGACAACAGACCCCAATGGTGCAGAAGGAACACCCAATGCACAGAAAACACATACCACTGACCTAGAACCCTTAGATGACACAGAGAATTCTGCAGCAAGACACTCCTCAACAGGTCAAGAGCATCCAACAACTCCATTTCAACAGGAAGAAATAAGGAGTTCCTGGGCTGGCAGGGGGTTGAGTCAGGAGCATCAAGAACATTTTCAATTTCTTGTGAAAAGATACTTTTGCTCATCCTATCTCCAATTTTCCCAAATTTCCAGCCATATCTATTGTACTAGTAGCTAATTTTATTCATAATGATTCCCAAGATAAAAGGCAACCTACTTAACAGGTCTATAGGTCAAAGCCACTCATATCACACTCCATTAAGAGGATTAATCTACCAGCATGTAAACTTCACACTACAAAGAGAGGCATGAGAAATCTTACTGGAGCAGGATTATCTTCATCCTCCCAAGACTCTTTTACTTCTTCATCTTCAGCATCTTCTTCGTCCCACACACTTTTCGGCTTCTCCTTAGCAACAACTGGAACAGCCGGTACAAAATCCTCTGATTCTGAACATCATTTGCAAGCAATCATGAATTAGGAATTAGAGTCTGACTAAGGACCAAAAACAAGTTTAAAAAAGGATGATAGAAAACATTGACATTGAAAGAAAACAAAAAAGAATCACTAAATAGGAAATAGCATTAATAATGAGAAAGGGATCCTCTCAAAAGTTTCAACAAGAAGAACTGTTAAATTAAACTCTAAATGAAGCCCATACCAACATGCATAAGAATAGATGCTCTTTATGATGGCATACAGAAGTAAACCACTTACTATTTGCCTAGGTCTGCCAAATAATAGCATTCTTTTTGCTTGTAATGGCAAACAGTATCAGATACAAATGGAAAATGATTCTTGTTATTTCATTATCAACCTTCTATTCCAAATGATACACACTACGAGAGCATGATAATACCATATCTTCCATGAAAATCGTTGTGTCAAGAATGAAGAATTTCAAGTAGTATACGAAATCCTCCATTCGATTGCCGCATGATATCTGTGCTTCAAATTTGGCTATAGTGCAAAAGATTGAATCCACAACACTTTCCAAACCACCTAATCAACTCAGGAACACACAAGATGAGAATACAAACCAGCCAATCAGAAATGGAAGAAAATTGCTTCGAAAATCTAGTGCCTGATGTTCAGCATGCACCATTCTGTATCACCTAGATTGGCATTCATTACAATACCGATTATGATCAGCATGAATTTGGCTGGCATACATAAGCATGGAATAATGCATTGATAATAATTACAAACATTTGCAAAAAGTGCGTAATATTTTAAAAACATACCACAAACCCTAATCTCCCCCACTCGTACAGCTTGACTAGGTGTATTGAGCATATCTTTAATTAAAGCCACCAACAAGCAGACAGGCATGCCTTCTAGAAGCAAATGGAGAGCACTAACTGCATTATGGTAGCAGTTCCGTAGATTTAGCAGATCAGATAAGCTCTTCCGTATAAAAAAAGGGAGCCATCTACGGATTTTAAACTCAATAAAAACTTTATTCCTGGATTCTGATTATATAATTTCCTTAAGAGGATAACAATAACAGTTGACTGCAATATTATCCTGATATGTGTTGCTTATTAGTAAAAGCTCCTTCCTTTTTATAAAGACCAGCAATGCGTGGGCACTTGCCTAGTACGATATAGTAGAGAACTTCTTGTTGAGTTTATGCTATCAGAGAGCTAAAAGGTTATCGGATGACTGTAATAAGCTAAGCTTAAAATAGATATCTTGTTAATTTTTTTAACAATGGGTAATTTCCTCGATCTAGATGCCTTTCCCTTCATAAAACTTATGTCTTTGCTTGGGATGTGTTTCCACTTGGAATTGAATAGTACTATTGCTTACTGTATTGATTGGAGAACGAATTCTGTTATAACCTGATGAATACTAGTCATTCAGACACAGAGTTCAGTTTAATTGGTTATGTTCTGATAAGACTGAAATATAGTTAGATTTGTCTCAAGTGAAAATCAGTAAAAATGCTTGACCACTGCGGCCCTGAGGCCATTATTCAATTTAGTAGCCAACATCACTTATTATATGGTAGTTGTCTCTGTTGCATATCTGAAAACACCAACATTTTTCTGCTTAGATGATTTAGAAAAAATAAATCAATAAAGTTCTTTACTCCTGTTTTCATCCTCCTGTGATCTAATAAGTATCTACGATGCTGCTGCTTGTCCGGAAGACCAGAAGCTATTTTTACATCATGTTTTAAGCAAAGTAATCAGCTCTGGATCTAAGCATCACAAGAAAGGAATCGAACATATAATGGCAGCATGTTATTGAGTATTAAAAAAATTGTCATTTGTATATCAACTGTCCCACATCATTACCAAAAGTCAAGATCCAATTTTTAGATTTGGAATTGGTCCAACAAGAACTCACAGTATTAGACAGATGAAAACCTCAATTGGGTTTATCTTGGGAAGAATGATGTTGTCCTGCCCACCCAAGTTCTGCCTACCCAAGTCCAATTCCAGCAAGTGACATATTGAGCTCATATCGAGTAAATGATGTAATGACTTCATATCTAGTAAATGATGTTCATGAATGTCCTCATGCCCTGAGAAATTACTTACCCTTACCTATTGGATGGAGGGTAGGGTGAATGTAAGGATGGAGGGTAGGGTGAATGGTTACATGGAAAAAAACTTATTAAAAATAAAATGTTGTAAATATATTAAAGTTGGGGATATGCACACACATAAATAGCATCACTAAGGCAGAATTATTTTAACTTTTAAGCATTTTGAAATGCACGGGACTTTGGGCTATGATAAAATGGTCCTTGAAATTTTAGTTCAAAAAAAAATTTCTTCTAAATGATTATTAATAGTTATCCTCCCCATCTAGGTTCAATTCCTGAAAGTGACAATAATGTTGAGCTCTCAACCTGCAAAACCTGCAAGTGACAAATGTAAGCTCTCAACAAGTATATTGTTGTAACGGCGTTAAGCCTTATGTTAACAAAGCCTCAAGCTTCTGCTGAATGCTGAATACTTGTTGTAATGACCTTAAGCCCTATGTTGACAAAGCCTCGAGCTTCTGCTGAAGCTAGTTTATTCCTGTTGCCATCCTTAGAATGAGGGGAAGTGCCCAGCAGGTTTCCCTAGGATATGTATTTCCCTTCACAACGAAATTATAAATGTAACTCGATAAATTGGATTTTCATCAATAGTAAGACACGTTACATCATATCCTCATTTTATCACAATTAAAGTTCAAGGCTGATAAATATTCTATGATGTATTCCAGGAATTTTCAAAGATGGAACAAATTTAGATCCACGTTCAAATGCTACATTAAAAGAACCTTCTGTTTTATTTTCTAGCAAATTAAGCTCTGAAACTACACACTAGAGAACATATCTAAGAAATAACTCTAGTTCCACCTTCCACATCCTACCAGGGAATGTTGAAAACTGAAGCTTAAAAAGTTCTAGATCTAGATCCTACACTAGTAGAAGCTTCTCTTTCATATTCCATCAAATTAAACTTGGAAACTACACCCAAGGACGTGTCTGCGTAGTTCCAGTTTGTCATTTTGGATTGTATACCATGGTTCCAGTTTGCCATTTTGGACTGTATGCATACTCATACTTATTGTCAATGATAAGAGCAATATTTATCTTATCTTATTATGCTGTACATGTGGAACAAACATTACTGTGTGTTTCATGATCATTGTTTTAGGCATAAATCAGAAACTCATCCCAATCCCTCCGCTAGAGAAGTAAAACGCGATGGAAGGTAGCATAATCTCTTGTTTTTATATTATTCATCTCTATGCTTATTCATACCTGGACTGTACTGTACATGGAACTGTTCTTAGATTTTGTATTTTTGACATTTATGCTCACAATAGAAGGGGTTATGATATGTACATGCTTAACATGGTAGTAAGTCAGTTCCAATTTAATTTTTCACAAGGTTAATGCCCTCGGTGATAGGGCCTGTGGTGGTTGAACTTGCAACCCTCCTTTCTTCATAAAATGCTTATGGACATATTGTTATTTGTTAATAGAAGAAGTATTTTATTCCCCCAAAACAGAAACAATCTGTAATACAAGAAACAACCCTTGTTGACGTGATTAGCCAATTAGACCCTTCAAACCTAAGACGAATAACGCACATATATAAATAAAAAAACCTAAACCCTATCCACAGATTACACGCACTTTTTACTTGAAATACCAAAAGATGAACCTTGGTTCCCTTCGACTATCATCTCAGGCGATTTGTTGCATCGCTAAATTGAAACACTACTAGGATCGATAGCCAAATTCTTTTAATCATCTACCAAAGACCATATGGTGATGCATTTCATATTGTCTTTGAGTTTTTGTTTTAATCTCGCGAATTTCAGCTCTCGAGGGGAATTTTAAAAAATCAGACGAAGTGGGAAGGTGAGAGCGTTAAAAAGGGCGACCCCGTGAATCGAACCGCTATGGCTATTTACTCTTGAAAATTGGCATATACATGAAAGTTGGATACAGAAAATTTGCAGAGACGTCTCAGAAGACAATAAAAATTAAATAAAGAAGAGCTTACCCCAATCGTCATCCATGGCGACCCTTATTGAAGGATAGGATCGATCTGAAAACCAAATGAAAATAGAATGCAGGAAGGACACCCAGGAAGAATTACTATTACTCCTCTAAAATTTGTTGACAGCTTCTCCTCCCCCTTTCTAATTCTTGTCCTCTCAGGTACCGAACTTCTTTTTCTTCGTTCTCAATGAAGCTCAGGCTCCTGACTTTTATTCCGATCTCTTCATCTCCCACGTGTCCAGCTTTTACTTCTCTATTATGCAAATGTCCCCGAGTGGGGAGAGCACTAGATTATATATATACCTTGTGTCAAATTTTGTTATTGTAAGCGCTGGTCCCATGAACACCCGTAGGGCTAGTTGCAAATGGATTCCAAATACTAAAATTTTATAGGGCAGAGTTGATGGAATTTGTTTATACCAAAATTTTATAGGCCAAAGTTGATGATGGAACTTGTTTTTATATTGATACTAGAGGTGTATATGTTACTCTTCTTATCACCAGATTTGAGAATAAAAATGATACTATTGAGAAATTGATTCCAAACTCCAAAATTTTAAAAACTTAGGTTTAGAATCTCAATTAAAAAGTTTATTGACTTTTTTTTAAGCTAGATCCCATTAATAATTTAAGTTAGCATTAAATTTGGAATTAGTTTTGACCTAGACCTAATTTAAACCGAATTTAGTTAATAATAATGATCCAAGTTAAAAATTTAATAATTATGTTTATTTGTGTAAATGTGTAATTAGATAAATAGTTATCTAATTTATAAATAATGTTAACATAGCCACTCACGTGTAAGTTTTGAAAGTTTTAATTATACAATTTGTAAAAAATTACATACTTAAATCCATTAGGTTACACCCACCCACCATGATGATGACATAAGTTTTGACTTCATGCACATGGGAAGAATGTGATTGGCTATGGAATACCTTGTGGTGTTGTGGAGTGTTGTGTCCACTTTTTATTTAAATTCATGTGTTAAAAAAAGTTTTGGTTGGAGTGTTGAGTCCCATGTACTTCGTGAGAAATGCTCCATAATGTTTAACTATAAAAACTGTTTAGGTAGGAAAATATGTGAAAAAAAATAACCATAAGTAAGGATAAATAACATTGAATATATTGTACGAAAATTTTGTAACTTTATATAAAAGTTTATGGATAATATTAATTATTATTTTTATTTATTTTATTTTTTTTCGTAATACTTTATCATTTTCTATTTATTAAAAAAGAGAGCAAGTTACAACATATATAAATTTGGTAGTCTTAACCTGCCCAAAGGAAACTAGGTTTTTTGGTCACCTTAAAGCGTTAAATGTCATCCAGTATTGAAACAGTTTCTTTCGTCTACTAGCCGCTATGTCCATTTTACTGTAAAAAGCAAAGTATAATTGAAAACATGAAAAGTAAAAGCTAGCCGCAAAATTCATGGAAACTTAGAAAATCATTGTTTAACCATCTGAAGAGTCTATAAGTGTCGGGTCTTTTGCAGTAGAGCCCAACATGTCAACTTACTGCATAGATTGAAGCTGTCGTTCGATTCTTCCAATTCGTACTGTAGCATGATACTGAGATACTCTAATATCCTAAATTTCTTTTTTGATTTCCTATAGAATTGAGACCACATTGGGATTTCCTTCATTTTCCTGTACACTTTGCAAAGCCTTGGCCAACACACATTTGAGAGGCCAATATGTATGGATGGACTGGTGAAAAAAGGATAGCCTCCCTCTTGTGTTCCTGGGGTCTGAAACAAAATCCATGGTATCCTCATGTACTTCTATATCTTCTTCCTTGCTGTTACTTTCCCTCTCCCAACCTTGGATTACATTGCGAATCTGTGGTGGATTTCCTGAGGAGTAAACATCGAAGAGATTCTTCATGACCTCTTTCTTCGTCTTTCTGCCTCGCTTGCTTGGACCGGCAGTTTTGAAAGCTTATGCTTCCCTTTTTCTTTAGGTTGATGTTTGATAGGTTGACCTTTAACCATATTTGTTTTCTGACAGACAAGCACTAACAGCAACTGAGCTACACCTGTGAGAATTGTAAGTAGGCCTGTATCAGGTGGATTTTTTTTGGTTTAATTTCTCTAAAATCCGGCAAGAATTTATTGAAAACATAAATTTGATGGGTAACCTTGCACAATCTAAGTGCCCTAGCGGTTTTTTAGGGTGTTGAATCCATATATACAATTTCAATAATAGAAATCAAGATTTTAGCCCAATTCCGGCACCGGAAACTCCAAAAAGTCGCACTAAAGACAACTCCAATACTAACCAGTGTTATATAATGCAGGGTAGCAATGTACAATAATGTTACATACTCTATTAAGTTTATATATAGTTTTAATATTGGTTTATTTATATAAATTAAATGGATGATAAATGTAAATAAACATCAAAAACATTTATTAGTCTTTGCTTTCTCAGGGACTATAATATTAGCTTTACGGTCAAAGTGCATTGACTTTGCATTATTTTGTTGTGTTTTTACAATCTTAATGGAAGCTTTAGAACAATGTTAATATTTCTATTTTAGCATAACTCAAAAATAATTTTCTATTTTTTTGTAATCTTATTTCTAATTTTCAATTGGCAGAGGGAGCTTTGATGGGACATAATCCCCTCGGTGGAAGGCGTTTTATTTTTAGTTTTTGTCAATACCTGACAATTCATTTAAAAATTTAAAAAAATGTTAATTTTGTGAGTGGTCATTCCATTGGTGAGTGCACTAACACTCACACTTTTATGTTAGTGCTCTACCCAATTATGCCAAAATTGATGTGGTTGTAGATCCTTTACATCGGGAGGAAGAAAATTGCAATTAATATTATTATGTTTTTTGCGGAGGACGAGGTATGTGCAGGTGACGGTTACACATGTATTCGGTGAATTAAATACTGAAAAAGACTAATATTTCCCGCATAATTATTTGTTGTCAATCATATATACTAAGTAACTTTAATCATAAATTATTGCTCGTGGTTGTAGGTCCTTTGCATGGGGGGGTGAGCGCTGAACAAATTTACAATTAATATTATTATATTCGCTTGTGCAAAGCTTTAATATTTGAAGGACGGGGTATGTGCAAACCACAATGGTGCGTGTATTCGGTGTATACTAGTTAACTTTAATCACGGGTTATTGGAAATGCTTATGTGACATTTTGTCAATGTGTTGTGGCAGGACAGGAATAATATTATGAATTTATTAACACAAAACTAGCATGAAATTAGTCAATGAGGACAAACATTGGTCAAATTGTAATCATTATCGGAGGATCGGGGCGATAAAAAATCATATTTATTTCATTTCGTACATTTATGTGGCTTAGGTTAGATAATGTGTATATGATGTGTCATGTGTAGCATGTTTCACACACAAAATAGTTACGAGGAATGATTATATAGAGAAAAGAGAATTCTAGAGTTTCGTCGTTGATTAAGGAAGCATTTTCGAGTACAAAGCGAAAATGGGTAGCAATTTGCTTGTTGCGTGATGCATTTAGAAATTGGGAGCATTGTGCAATTAGAAACTGGGAGTATTGTTATGTTTTCTTACATGAACTGTTATCTCCAAACTTGGCGTTGCATAAGATCACATCTTTGAATTTCAATTGGGTCTGAATGATATCTCTAAATATCATATGAAAAGTATGGAATGTAGTATTTGGAGATGTCATTCAAGCTCAATTGGAAATTGAGGATGTATTTTGCAAGAAATCATGAATGTGAAAGATAGTCGACGGTTAAATGATGGAGATTTTTCGCTACAATGAAATCTCTCCGCACAAGCATTTGTTAATAGTTGTAAGGGGGTATAGGTGCTTTTCAGGGTGAGTGGGGAATGGCGGGGAGTTCGTTTCTATGGTTAGTGCTCTAACACATATTACTAGTGCGTTTATTTTTCATGTTTTGTTTTAAGCTCTTTTTTGTTTAAAAATTTTTCAAATTTAACTGTGCAGCGCAGTAGTTGCATAGAGCTATGAATCTGTGGAAAATGAAGGATATGCGGAGGACGAGGTATGTACGTGAGAACAAGGATGCAAAGATGACTTTGTTCGATAACGACGAAATTAATTTTAAACTCTTTTCAATTTGTGTTGCCAAGGACTATAGCATTGACCTTGTGGTCAAAAGTGTGATGACTCTTATTATTTCATTTTAAGCTCTTTTCCATTTAAAACTTTTACAGATTTAGCCTTATGAGAGAGAAATTGCATAAAGCTAATTAATTAATCAAACGTTTTGCTATCATAGTGAGTGCTCTTTGCACAACGGAAACTTTCTACCCAGTGGAAGTTGTTCGCACAAACATTTTCTTTTATGTGTGCGGAAGAAAAATTGCGTAGAGCTATCAATATGTGTGAAATGAAGGATGTGGAGAGGACGAGGTATGTGTGGGAGAACAGGGGTCGGAATACAGAGCTGAGGAAGAAGTCTTCGTTGTGCGGAATAAACAATTTGTGGTTCACAAGGTATATGCGAGAGAATAGTGGTGCAGAGGGTTTATTTTATTATTTCATTTTAACCTCTTTTCCATTTAAAATTGTTACAAATTTAGCTATGCATGAGAGCAGTTGCATAAAGCTATGAATTTGTGTGAAATGAAGGATGTGCAAATGACTGGGTATGTGCGCGAGAATGGGGGGCACAATGTCTAGAAGTCGATACATTGAATGTAGTTGTGTGCATGTGCATGGTCGGTGAAATGAATGTTGAGAGAACTGATATTTACCTGCAAAATTGTTTTCTATTAATCAAAGGACAAATATCAAAATGATAAAAAAAAATCTGGATGGAAGCTTTATCTCTCTAACATGTTTCAGACACTAAATAGTAACATTTAGTGATTTCTAGGGAAACGAGACTACAAACATTTGAAACGGGTGGTATAGTAAGGGGAAAATGTTGTTTGCAGTGATACAAATAACTCATTTGGTCCTGATTATGCTCGTCGATTAGCGGAATGTGTAACGTTTTATCTTTACAGAATATTTTTTAACACTACGTGCATTTGTGATAAGCATTTTTTTAATACGTGTGAATAGTTAGTGTTGTGTGGGAGAACAGATGTGCGGAGCAAGGAAAAGAAACTTTAATTCGTACTATAACAAAAAATTTGATCCATAATCTTATCATTACTTTAGAATACTAATTATCGAATATTCAATTAAGTGTCTTTTTACTCATACAATGTAAACGATATGCAATGAGATGACCTGGCCACGCATATATTCGATGAATAGAACCAATAGTAATGCAATTTTGTACATTCTGACATCAATGGGCATAGCAATAGCATAATACATGTTGAGGAGGACTATTATTTAGCAGTGTCAATGTTTTCTACTAATCATATAACAGACATTGGGACGATCAAAAAGTTTTGGATGTCATCTTCATCTCCAATACAAAGATTTCATGACATGTGTTGGACATAAACAAATAACATGTGGTGAATTTTAGGGAAACGAGCCAATAAGCATCTGAAATCATTGGTGGATAAAGGAAAGAAACTATTTGGCCATATAGTGATGCATGTAATGTTTTCTCTTTGCAAATTGTGTTTAAACGTTGGGAGTACTGTACGAGCTTCTGTTGTCTTACATAAATTGTTATCTCCACAACTGAGGTCACATAGAAACACATTCTCGACTTCTTTATTGTCACAAATGGCATCTCTTATTATATTGTCATAAACTACTAATTAGTGGTTAATAGCAATAGTGCACAAATACATAAGCTCTAAATACTCCCAACTTTTAAATAGATTCACCATAAACAATTTTCTATTCGCATTTAATATGTTAAAGTATATAAAACTTTTCCTAGTAGAACAATACTTAAGTACAAAAGATTTTACGTGATTACGACAATAGATAAATATATGGCAATGCATATTTTCAATAAAACACACAGGTATGCAGATACTTATTTCACATCGATGAAAAGTAATGTCTAATTCAAATGGAAGGTAAATGTATATGAAAACAATCACACATAGTTAGTATTTATTTTAAATGATAAATTTATGTTTCTTATGACACGTATAACAATGATATTAAAGTAATAGCAAAGCGCAGAATAAATGGACGTGATGTTGGGTAGCTTTGGTGTGTTCAATTGCTAATTATTGAGTGTGTCATGTGTAACAGTTTTGGCATGTATAGAAGTAACATTTGTGGGAGAACGAGTGTGCGGAGAAAGGAACATAGACTTTTTTCGATGCAATATTTCGTATGTGCGTATGCATTTAATATTATTGAATTTCAAAGCAAGAAGATGTTATTATATATCAACATTCAAAGAATGGAAACATTAGATCTTTTAACAAATCTGTAAAAATAACATTGATAGGAGCTTTTTCTTGCGCAGAGCCTATAATAAAAGTTGTCATTGTGCAGGAGAAGCTTGTCTTTGTTTCAGTTTGTAGAAGTTCATTTTGTGGGGCTTATAATATTGTGCAGAGCTTACAATGAAAGGTTTGATTGTGCAAAGGAAGGTTATCTTTGTTTAATTTGAATAAGAATATTTCATCATGTGGATGAATCTATTTGTGTAGGCATGTAGTCGATGAATTGAATGTTGAAAGGAATAATATTTATCCATAGTTTGGATACATTGTAAATGATAGCTAATTAACCAATGTAATGTGTGCGAAGGTAGAGAGTGTTAGTTTTTTTCCTTGACTTGTCCAAGTTGCTCAAAATCTTGGTTTTTTTTTTTCAAATGAATTATAGTGTTAAATGGCATTTTTCTTTACTATAGTAGCCATTTCAAATGCTTGTTGGCTCGTCTCCCTAAAAATCACAACCTACTACTATTTTGTATTTGGAACATGTCGTGAAATATTTGTATCGAATATAGAGCTGTCATTTGGATGTTTTATCATAACGATATATGTTTCTTGATTAATAGAAAACAACATTGTGGGTAAATATCAGTTGTTTCAACATTCATCACACCAAGTACACATGTATGCATGTCTTTGTTAAATGTACCAATGCACACAATGTGTTGGAGAATCTAGTAGGGTATTTATTTAAACAATTCTCCTTATCCATAATAATTGCTTGTGAACTTTAGTTATCTTCTTATTGTTCTTTATTAGATATTTTCATCAAACAATTATCAAGAGCATAAACAATACAGACAGTAGACACAAGAAGTAGGCTCCATGCTAGGGCAAAACCCCTCCATGGGGAAAACCCATGAAGAATATTTTCCCTTCTTATAGAATCAATTCAAATGAGAAATCCAAGAACCTAAGACCAAAGCCAAGACCTCCTCCAAGCACCAAGTTAGACCTCCAAGAAATGCTTCCTTAAACAACCTCAAATCAACAAGGTCAACAAAAGTCAAACTTAAAAAGTTTGTTGCAGTCAAACCTTTTCAGTCCTATAATTCCAATCTACAATTCGGTCTGTAACCTTACAATAGCTACAAAAACCATAGTTTTTCTTACATGTGCCAGTCTTCCAATAGATCTCCTTTAGTGAGTCAAAGTCAACTTAAGTCAAACCTTTCAAATCTGCCTCAAACATAGATTGTTGGCCCCCAGTCACAAAATTTTGGACCTGTAATGCTTTCAAAAACCTCAGCCCCTGCAGCAGCTTCCTAGAAACCCTAAACTCGTACGTGTGAGAGAGAAATAGATCAAAAACTCAATTTTTTGCTTCTTCTTTAACTTTGACTTCCCTCCTTTGACTTTCTCTCTTGTTAGTATGAATCCTTTGTTGAAGTGTACGAAAAAGGACCACTTTAGCTACGCATAACTAATAGCCCTAACAACAAAAGTGACTGCCAATATCTTCAGATCTTTGGTTAGTTAGACAAGAAAAGAGCTGCAAAATACCAGATCTATGTATGGAAAGACATTAAGCAGTAAAAACAAGGGTTTGCTCCATATACCAATAGACAAGACAAGAACAATTTTTGAAAGAATTTTTGTATTAATGGGGCACCTGTGAGGAAAACCAGAAGGAGTATCCAATTCCCCTCGGTGGGATGGGTTCTTGGAAGTCCTCAGCACTTCAGATCTAAGATTTCTCTCTCTAGTTGATGTAGAAAACCCAATGCAAAGAGTAGAGCTCAATGGGAGCAAATGGCAGAAAATGGTGACCAAGTGTATAGATCCAGAGTGATCTAATAGGCAACAAAAGGTGAAGAATGGTAGGAAAAACCCTCTTATTTATAACAAAATATTGGGTCATTCTAGATCTTGGTGCATGGGTTAACCAGATCTAGATCCACTTTTTATGGAATATTTTATTATATTTGTTGGAGGAAAAAGGTATTTGACTTGGGTCAAATCCCTTAATTTGTTAAAAATAAATAAATAAATGATTTATTTATCTTTTTAAGGAAGTGGTTAGAAGATAATCAAATAAATAATGATTTATTTAATTATTTAAGGAGGTTGTTGAAAGATAATTAAATAAATAGTGATTTATTTAATTATTTGTGGGTGATTTGGTCATATTTAACAAGGAATATCATCTAAATAAGGTTTAAATGATTATTCCTAGAAAATAATAAGATAAATAAGGGTTTATCTAATTAATTTCTTTGATTTTGGGTTAAACATGACTGGGAATAATAATTAAATTATGGTTTAATTAATTATTCCATGAGGAAAATCAAACAAATATAGGTTTGTTTAATATTTCCTTTTGGGGTTTTCTGTTTTAACATAGTGAAGGCAATTTTACTTAGGGTAAAATTGGTCTTACATGGTGTACTTGGGTCCATCTAATGATAATAGGTTAGATGACCAAAAAATAGTGTAACAGATTGCCCCCCAGCGTGCGAGTGTTAGGAGCAAATCGTATGACCGAAGTACGTTGTAAGAACTCAAACACCAGACATCAAGAGGGAAGTCAGTGAGAGAACTATAAGGTAGACGAGTGTGCTAAAGAACTAGACCCTGAGGAGATGAGACTCGCAGGTGCAACAAGTCTCTTTTTTATGAGAGGGTACCTGTGCTAAAGGCGGCGGGGGAGGCATACCTATGCCCGCCGAGACAAAGTACAAAAGAATAGTGTGTCCAGTAAACAAGGGACCGAACCATAAAGTACAGCTGGCATAATCATGAGCCAGATAAAAAATACAATGAGGAATCCCACATACATGCTGTGCCTGGGATAACAGCCAGGACTTGTACAATAATATCTGAGTACATGAGATACAAATACAACCCAAATGCCCCCTGCAAATGGGGAAGGGCTCACAAAATCTGACTGATACATGCAAATCGAAGAGGCGCTGCAAGCGGCTATGGCCAACATCATCAAATATCTGGAGCTGCATCGAAGGCTGTAAAGAAGAGGTCATCCGGGCATGTGGGGGGCTACCTGCAGGGCCACCCCCTCATGAGGGTTGAAACATCTCACACACACCCGGGAATCATCAAGAGCTGCTGTTGGATCACTGGACCATCAAGTATACGAATCTCGATCATGCTGAAGGAGCTGGAGAAACAATCAAGCCAAAGGGAAAGGAGATATCCCTTTGCCTAATCCGAGGCACCGAACAAGAGTGGAAGCTGGAACCAAGGTACACCGCCCTCTAGACCTGGCTTCTGGAATAAATGAGCTGATGTCGACAGAAGGAGGTCCGCCATAGTTGAGGCAATGAGAGACCCTCAACCAAGGCACGAGAGAAAAGAGTAGAGCGACGGACAGACTGACACTAATGATGATAGTGAAGTGGAAAGGACTGAGTAGCTAATGGACGACTTCCCTTGCTAGAGCATAAAGGGCATGAATGACATGGCAGCGATTGACACAACATCATCAGGGAGGGGGGACAGTGGAACTGAAGGTCATAATGCGCGACACAAGAGAGAGACCAATCAATGAAGGATGGAGGGCTATAGTGGGGTACAAAAGGACTCGGTATAGACTCCATGGAGGGAATGATGACTCAACTTGGATGCTCTAAACAAGGGCAACTCAATGGTGCTGCCACACAGTAAAGGCCCCAATGGGGGGACCGTGGAAACATGAGTACATGATGGGAACTCATGACGAAAATCGACATGAACAAGGACAAGGGGGCAAGATGGTGCCCCAAGTACAAGTGTTGTAAGTGAGGAAATTCGATTTTTAGGAGGGGTGAAGTGACCCTTCTTGGACAAAATGTGTCCTGGTGGAGTGTCAGATCTCAAAAAACTAACAGATACCCATTTGAGGGCTCGATGAGATCTTTCCAATGGTGCAGACGGTTCGTCAAACGGGGCTACGGTGTGGTCACAACAGTCGAAAGAAGAAACAGGGGTTCTCTTTTAATAAGGCAGTTTTCCCTCCAAAATCACTCATTTGCTATTGTTGCTGTGGTGAATGTAGAGAGGAGAGAAGGCCCTAAATCTTGCGGCGAACGTAGCGGACAAACCGACCGTTGGAATCGCGATCCGTCAGTTGCAGGTAAGAGGTCTAACTTTTCTCTTGCATTTTGATGGATTACATTTTCAGTTTAGGGCCCAGAATCCCAGAAACAACCCCTCCTTCATCTCTACGGCCGGGTCGCACTTTTTGGGGCAAAAAGTGCGACCTAGGACGCAGGTATCAGGGCAAAAGGTGCGACCTGGTCCAGAAAAGAGCAGAAAACTGCGACCTGGGAGATGAGGGGGTTTTGGTGCTGTTTTATGGCTGGAAGTTGGGTTTTGGTGGTTGGTTATGGTTTTCCCGATCTGTACGCTGACAAAAATGATGTTTTTGTGCAGGTATGGCAGAGTTACGGGTCAACTGGAGAGAGAGAGATCTGGGGACACTACGGACAGAGATCCAGGCGGATCAGGGCGTCCGCCGTGTTTTGGCCAGATTTGGGGTTCTCAAGTTTTTGGAGAACCCGTTGATGAGAGCAGGGGAACCGTTACTGGCCCGGATTATCAGTTACTGGGATCCAGATTAGGAGATCTTTGTAGTGCAGGGGCACAGGATCAAGCTGACGGTCCAGGACGTGTACTTCCTGACTGGTCTCCCGCCACTGGGGATGGTGGGAAACACACAGCCAGTGTTGCCGCGGGGGCGGCATATCATGGAGTTCGTGGAACGTCATTGTCGACCAGGTCTCCAAGTCAAGGGGACTCGAATACTGATCGGGGATCTAGAGAGGCTAGAAACCCGTGCAATGGCCACAGTTGTGCTGGGAATCCTGGGCATCCAGGCGTTCCATCACATCACTGGGGGGAAGATGATGATAGTGGAAAGTGTATTGGGTGGGACCTACTATGGGTGGGCCCAAATGATGTTGGTGTCGCTAAAGCGAAAATTGTCACTATGCAGGCGGCAGGTGAACCATGACTGCTCATATGGGACTTTGTTGTGCGCCTTCTTCTTTGAGAAGATCCCGACCTTGAGGCCTCGTGTACAGCTTCCAGATGGGGGCCCGAGAGAGCCCAGGATGCGCCGTTGGGGATGGCTACTGTACAGGAGGAGGAGGGGTGGTTGGGCGAGTGTTTCGATCGAAGTTTTTTGCCCATTGGGATCAGATGCCATTGTACATAGACGACTATCCCTATAGTGGGATGAGCTACTATGGAGATCCGGATCTGCCACTTCCGCCTGGTCGAGTCTGGGGGCTTGATGGTAAGTGACAAATTGCTATTCTTGTGTGGGCATGTTAAAGTTTTTGAATAGTAATTGATGGTACTGATTCATGTACTTTTGGTATGCAGATATAGCACCGATAAAACCGGCCGGATATATGGGACGACCGGCAGCGTCTGGAGCTACAGGTCCGAGTGGGTTGAGAGTGACGCAGAATGAGGATGCAGCCGCCCTGCTGGAGGATATCCGCCGTAGATGCGAAAGGTTGTTGACCGGAGTATCAGAGCGCGGGTGGCAGGACTTAGACGACCAGTTCATAGAGCCATGTGTTGGTCTACCCTCGGAGTGGCGAGGTGTCATGTGGCGCATGGCGATGGCCGGTCAGGCTATGCGCGATCTACATGCTGCAGGGGCAGAGCCATTGGCCCGGGATCCTCCAGATAGTGATTAGGGGTGGGGCATGTGGTGCCCCCTATGATGTATGTAGGGGCAGGTGGTGCCCCCAGTTTTGGGTTTTTTGTAACATGCTATGGGCATGACATATGTATCAGAGTAGATGGACTCTAAACACATGTTTTACAACACATATTATGGATATGCATCATTTTTTTATGGTTATAAATGTTATTGTCTTGTATGAAATGTGTGTGATAAATGCCAATCTAGAACATGGTTTGCAATACTATCTACATAGTGATTCTGTTCTCGAGGTACATGGTTGAAAGTTATGGTTTCAAATGCACGTATCAAGATTTTCACTCGTAAATTGCGTCTAAACAGCACAGGGTTATGCACACGATAAACACCATTTAGTTGCATTACAAGAAGTAGGGAATCCAAACGAACGTGCAAATGGAGGATGCGATGAAAGAGGGCATCGGCTAAGAGACCACGCACTGCATCATATTCGGCCTGATTGTTGGTGGCAGAACCAATGCATACCCCGTTAGAAAGAACAAGGGCATGCAAGGGGGTGAAGATGGCCCAACCTGCCGAGGCTAGATTTCTGGAGTAGCGACTTGCACCATCGGCGTAGCCGATAAAGGGTGTGGACGGGGGGTCCTGCAGAATGGTGTGACAAGACAATAAATGAGGGGATGAAAGGAAATGACGGCAGCGTGAGTGTACAGAAGTCATCGGGCGGCAACCGCAGGAGGGAGTGCAAGGGGCAGGATGACCATGACTCATACAGGGTGGTATATGAGGGCTATCGGGAGCATGGTGAGGACTCGGGCTGCGGAGGTCAACAGAGACACAGGTGGAGTGATCTCGTGTATGGGGAGGAAAAGGGTGATCAAGGGACACAATAGGGGAGGATGCAGATGGGCTAGGCTCCGAGTGTATATTAGAGGAGGATAGGTAAAGGATGATTACAGTAGACTCCGTCATCTGAACATCAGGGGGGGAATGTCGATGGGAGCGGGGGGATCCTCAGGTTGACCTGAAGCGTACTGCGCGAGGATAGGAGAGGCGGATTGATTTTGTTCAACCTCATACTCTCGGATTACCTCTAAAGAGGCGCGGTAGTGCGTCAGGTGAGGACAATGGTGGGAGTAATGGCCATGAACGCCGCACAAAGCACAGGGCTTGTTGGTGCGGAGAGTCTTGGGGTTCTTGGTTATGGATGGAGAAGGAATGGGGGCTTCAGGGACCGTAGACTCGGGGAACGCGACTTTAACCATGGGCTGAATACGGGGCAACTCGGGACAAGCATGGGTGGCATGACCAGTGACATCACATAAAGCGCAAGGCTTCGCGGGCGGCGGAGGGGCCAGGTCATTCGTGGTAGTCTTGTCTTTGGGTGCCCCCTTGCGGGCTTTGCCTTTCTTCCCGGGTGCCGGCACGACAGGAGAAGGGTCCTGTGGAGGTGCTGGGGGCACAGAGGCAACGGAGGAAGCTAGGGGGACCGGTTGAATCGATGTCAAAACCATATAGGGCTTGGGATGACCAGGAGGGGTGGCGGCTGGGGGATCAAGGTACCAAACCGGTATGCCCAAGGTCAAGTTAGGGAGAGAGAGGGTGGCCATGACGGGGATAGAATATACTCCGGGAGGGGGAGCTAGGAAAGGGATCTGCCCAGCAGGGTAATGACCAGGAGGGACGGCTTCGAGATGGTTAAGGCCAGGAGGAACCGATCCAGAAGGGTAAAGGGGTTCAGGGATACCAGCTGTAGGGGTAGGGCCAGAAGGAGGAGGTCCGGCTGGCTGAGATGAATGGCTAGGAGCGGGTTGCGGAGGGCGAGGAGGAGGTTGCTGACTAGCCGAGGCAGGCCGCTTACGGGCAGCCTGAGACGATTGCATCATGCAAACATTTGATGAGCTGGGATCGGTGACAGGAGGGGGGGGAAGGTTAGGGAAAGTTCCAAGCAGGGAGGAATCTTTGTAAACACCGGGGGAGACACTGGTCAAGGAATCAACGGTTTGCTTGTTGGCTACAGAAGAGATGGTCGTCTCAGGGGAGGTCTGAGATTTTGGCTCATGATATGTCAACTGGTCAATGGTGACTATCTTTCCATTATGGGGGAAAGACATCTTGCGAAAGACCGCGGATGGGACAGCAGACATAGCATAGGTGTAGCTTCGCCCCAAAAGAATGTTGTAATCTAGTGGGGCATCGATGACTTCGACGTCAACGCAAACAGTCTTACCGGCGAGGGTGATAGGACAATTACGAAACATGCCAATGGGTTGGGAGGCATGACCGTCCCACGCTCGAAGGGTGATCGTGGAAGGGGCCAGTTCAGGGGATCTGAGTTGCTTCCAAACCGAAGCGGACATCACGTAGGTGGATGCCCCCTCATCAATGATACACCGGGACACGTTGGCGTTCCGGATTTTGACTGGGATTTGGAAGGCGACGGAAGGAGGGAGAGGAGGATGGTCCGATTGAGTGGCGTCGAAAACAATCATTTGGTCATCAGCAGGATCTACAGCGCCCACGGCAGATAGTAGAGCCTTCTTTTGGGAAGGGCACGATTGGAGGAGTTCCAGTGTGGAAATGGCGGCAGGAGATTGCGCCAAATCATCTACTATGCTATACGAATGGGCAGCTCGACTGGGAGCAGCGTTTCGACGTAGTGGGCCCTTAGGTATCTTGGTATGAACCTCAAATTTTGGTTGAGGGATATGTAAGGGGCCACTGGGTGACGAAAGAGGCTCTAGAGAACCTGAAGAAGGAGGCTCGGGAGCAGACGGAGCAGGAGGCTTGGAGTACTGGCGAGACCGAGTTTGAAGGTGAAGATCAACGGATGGGTTAGGATCAGAGTGCATCATAAGGATCTGGTAATCAGAGGAACCAGAAAGGGAAGGGGGGGTGGCTACCTGGCTGTCAGGCGGTTGGGTAGCGACGAATCCTTGCTGAGGGAAAGGATCAGTAAACACAGCTGGCTGGGTAGTGGCCACATTAGGAGGAGCATGAGGGGAGGCGTGCTGTCCGCGCAATGTGGCTTGAGACTCCCACATCTGCCACATCTGGGGTAATAGGGGACAATCGTGGGTGTAATGACCATAAACACCGCAACACGAACAAGGCTTACTTGTGCGAAGCGGCCTGTCCGTCTTGGGCTGAGTGCCCTGTTGCTGGTTGGCAGTGTTAGGGTCCACACCAGGATTGGGTCCACGGGTACCAGGGGCAGATTGGTTTGGATTGCCTCTCCGCCCTCTTTGAGAAGAAGGGGGATTAGTCGCACCCTGCTTTGCAAATACTTGCCCTGGAGGGGGCTGTAGGTGCTGGTGCTGGGGTTGAGGAGGCAAGGGAGGAGGAAGCGCATATGCTGGAGGAGCTGGCGCACCAGGCTGTGGATAAGGGTAATGGGTAGGTTGGGAAACATTGAGGTAAGCAGGAGGTTGGGCAAAAGGAGGAGGCATGCCGTATCCTGGATACATGCTACCGGGAGGGGGAAGAGTGCTGGAGGAGCTGGCCCCTCCCTAAGGGAGACCATAGCCCATAGGAGGTTGAGCGTATGGATGGGAAAGGGCTCCAACGATACCGTCAGCGGAATGAGATGCCCCCGGGGCGTTAGCGCCACCGGGCCTGGGGATGTCAGGAAGAACGGTATAAACATAACCAGATTGAGCGTAGATCAGATCATATTTTAAAGCTATTTGGAGGGCGGCTTCTTCAGATTGAGGAAAGTGAGAGGCAACATCTTTGCCGATGGGAGACGGGAGGGTGCGAAGGAACCAGTCCATGTAAACCCGATCTTCGAAGGGAGGGGCTCGACATAAGCTCCGTCTTCGTCGCCATTCCTGAACATGGGCGGAAAGGCGTGTTGAAGAGGATTGCTTAAAGGAAGTCAAGAGCTCCGTGCCAGTATCGTATCGGAGAGGGAGCTGGAAGTACGACAAAAAGGCTTGGGCAAGAGTCTCAAAGGTGGTATGGGTAGAGGTGGCTTGTTCGACATACCATTTAGAAGCTTCGCCGGTAAGCGTGCGTTGGAACAAACAAAGACGGATGGAGTCATAGGTAACGGAATTGGAGGAACACCACATGTGGAAAGATCGGACGTGATTGGTTGGATCTTCGCCATTAAGGCCCTCAAAGTTAGGGATGTCGGAGGGTAGCTTGGTTGGCATAGCGGGCCAGTTAGCATTGTGGTGAATAGGGTCATTGATCAACTGATGGAAATCGGGGAGGCTGAGGCCTGCAATGTACGGCAGCACAGGGGTGGCCGGGGTAGTTCCTGTGGCGGTTCCGCTAGCAGTGGGGCCGGCATTGGGCGGTGAGAACCGCTAGCGTTAGGCTTCCAAACCCAGGACATAGTGAAGGTGACGAGGAGGCTTAGGGAGGAGAAAGGAGGACCACCGATGAATCGGGGAGAGGAGTTGGTTCAGGTGCGGACTCGGGTGGAAGCTGGCTCGCTTGGCAATCGGCGGAGCAGGTCGATCGACCGGAAACTGAGGATGAAGGCCAAAAAGTCTCCGGGAAAGGCGCCTTGGGGGCGCAATGATGACAGGAAGAAGGAAACCGACAGGGGCAGAAAGGGACAGAATCAATTAAGGTCAAGGGCAGAAAAGGTGCAGTGACAATTGATTTTAGAGTCTTTGCCAGGCGGTGTTAACCAGGCACTTCTTCGCTTAGGGTCAGTGTGTGGCGTGCGTTAATTTTAATTTTTAAACCCTTTCCGTTTTGAGAGCAAGAAAAAAGTGTGCTGCGTAGCTGAAAATAAACCTATAGAGAACAATATATAATGCTGAAATAACAGAAAAATAACAACTACTTGTGCATATATCTAACCCAAGAAGGTGGGTCTCTTAAAACCAATATGAAAAGAAAGGAAAAAATCTATGTAAAACACACGGAAAAGGGGCCAATAGATCTAAGGTCAAAAGGGACAGGGATCTAAAGGATAAAGCTACTGAAAAGAGGTGCATATCACAGCCAAGAGACAGAGGCAAGGTGGCTGGAAAAAGGAAGGAAATCAGCAAAAACAGAAGGGGGCAAGGTGGAGGCCTTCAAAGGAGGTACAAACAAAACGACAGGAGGTGATTTGAAAGGAAGAAAGGCTGATTTCAAAGGATACGAAAGGGAGGTACTTAGGATCTGGAAAAAGAACAGGCTGCGAAAAAGCAGGGCCGAATTTGACTTGACTAAAACTCTTCCTGAAAAGTGGAGGGTGCTAAAGCCCTAAGGGTTTGGGTTCCCACTTAGATGAGTAATGACGAGATCGGAAGGCAGTGTTCGTGAGACAGGAAAGTGGAAAATCACGACGAGGAAGGCTAACAGCCACCTTGAGAAAATTGCAGAAAAATCAACTGAAAAGCGGCAGAGTCGCGGTTTCGACACCTGATAATTTTTAGTCACCGGGAGTCGCGAGAAAAAAGGAGAGAGCGGAAAGTCGACTGAGTCAGTCGCGGTTTTAAACCAAAATCCACGACCCAAGGTCAGTTATCTAGTAATGATTTTCGAAGAAAAATTCTTAAATCTCGATTCTGATTTAGTGTCGCTTCACAACGTAGGGCCAGAAACACACGGAAGTTAGAAATTTTGATGTTTTAGGGTTTTATGTGAGAAAAACAACATAAAAATAGGAGAAATAAACAGCTGAAAAGAAACCCTAGGGTCTGAAGTAGCTGGATATGCAGGAATATGAAAAACGACAGCGGTCGTAATTTAAAACCCGTGTGGAGTCGCCATTTGTTAGTGTGAATCCTTTGTCGAAGTGTACGAAAAAGGACCACTTTAGCTACGCATAACTAATAGCCCTAACAACAAAAGTGGCTGCCAATATCTTCAGATCTGCAGTTAGTTAGACAAGAAAAGAGCTGCAAAACACCAGATCTATGCATGGAAAGACATTAAGCAGTAAAAACAAGGGTTTGCTCCATATACCAATAGACAAGACAAGAACAATTTTTGAAAGAATTTTTGTATTAATGGGGCACTTGTGAGGAAAACCAGAAGGAGTATCCAATTCCCCTCAGTGGGATGGGTTCTTGGAAGTCCTCAGCACTTCAGATCTAATATTTCTCTCTCTCTAGTTGATGTAGAAAACCCAATGCAAAGAGTAGAGCTCAATGGGAGCAAATGGCAGAAAATGGTGACCAAGTGTATAGATCCAGAGTGATCTAATAGGCAACAAAAGGTGAAGAATGGTAGGAAAAACCCTCCTATTTATAACAAATATTGGGTCATTCTAGATCTTGGTGCATGATTAAAATAATGTTAACCAAATCTAGATCCACCTTTTATGGAATATTTTATTATATTTGTTGGAGAGAAAAGGTATTTGACTTGGGTCAAATCCCTTGATTTGTCAAAAATAAATAAATAAATGATTTATTTATCTTTTTAAGGAAGCGGTTAGAAGATAATCAAATAAATAATGATTTATTTAATTATTTAAGGAGGTGGTTGAAAGATAATTAAATAAATAGTGATTTATTTAATTATTTGTGGGTGATTTGGTCATATTTAACAAGGAATATCATCTAAATAAGGTTTAAATGATTATTCCTAGAAAATAATAAGATAAATAAGGGTTTATCTAATTAATTTCTTTGATTTTGGGTTAAACATGACTGGGAATAATAATTAAATTATGGTTTAATTAATTATTCCATGAGGAAAATCAAACAAATATGGGTTTGTTTAATATTTCCTTTTGGGGTTTCTTGTTTTAACATAGTGAAAGCAGTTTTACTTAGGGTAAAACTGGTCTTACATGGTGTACTTGGGTCCATCTAATGATAATAAGTTAGATGACCAAAGCATTTTTTATTGCAAAGTGAAGATGGATAACAGAGAAAAGGAAGAGGTTATTTGCACTGATATGGTTAACTCACTTGTTGATATCGATGATAACTTTGATTGGTCTATGAGGTATCAACGGTATGTGATCTTTCAATGGAAGAGAAAACAAGAAACAAGATTTGGAGTACCGAATTAGCAAAATTTGGGTGTGTTCCACAGGTCTTTGATTTCAGATAAATTGTTAATTTGTGCGCAAACAATTTCGATTAAAAAAATAGAACAATTATGTTAAGAGCGATAAAGGTTCCTCTGAATCCCAAGGCATTTATTTGGTTACTCAAGTTACCAGAACTAGACAAGTGTTTAAAAATGTCTGATGCGAATAGATTTATGAATCCAGGAGTAAGCAAGATTGGCATTATCCAAGAATTCATTTCCCCAACTTCTGAGTTTCCTTTCGATCTTTCTCTACTAGATATTTCTTTGTTTAGACAACCTTTTAGGGATCTATGTTGGCTCTTTTCTCAAGTAATGGGTAGAAAAACTACAACAGATGTTCCAAAATGCATTTTCTATGTGCTTTATGACACATACAAAAATAATTGTACTTTATATTGGATAATGTCATTTCCAATTAATTAGTTGTTCAGTTACTTTGATTTTCCAAGATCTGTAGATTCTTTATGATGGCATATCTGATAATAGTTATCGTGTCAAGGACATGTTTGGCAGTTTTCTCTATAATTCTAAATCCAAACTTCGCGAGGAACCTCTGCATTTCTTTTATCCTATATTGTGGAAGCATACAACTTCTTTAAATTTTCGTTTAATTCAAGATGTGTTTCTAATGGAAGTCTATTGCATGGTAACTAGACAAGAGCCTCCTCGAATATCTGTAGAGGCTCAGGTTTTTCTATGTGAAAAAGGGGAGCATGAGGAAACAAATTATTGTTGTTGAGGTTTGTTTTAGATAGGTATTTTGTTGTTGAGGTCAGCAAGAAATACCATCGTTGGCTAGTTACATTTGAATGAAAAAGAAAAGTTTTTTTTTTTTTTTTTTTTCGTTTACTGTTGGAGATGTCATTGTGAAGAATATGACTCATGCTATTTTTTTTATGGGCTTTGGATGCTTTTCACTTAGGTGAAGCTGAGGTTATTCAAGGATTTGATAGAAATAATTTTTTCACAGAACACCTAGAGTCTATGAGGTACAGGAACTTATTTCCAAGAACTAGAGAGCAGAGCCAAGAAAGTCACAGTGAACTAACAAAAAAAAAACAAGAATTGCTACTAGGTGCTTAAGAGATTGTTGAAAAAGAGATCATCACCATGGGTGGAAGATGTAGAAAATCTCTAACACAGCTATAATACCATGTAGAAATTATATCAATGGATTCAATCTGATAATGCAATGTACTAAAACAAGATATTGAATCCTTCTACTATATTTACAGAATATAAAACATGATCACTCAATCACATGCAAGTAAGAGAAAGAAGCAATACACAACACAAGATATTTATGGGGAAATAAATTGCTCAAAACCCCTCCATATTTATTGTATAATCAACCAAGGAATCATGAAACAATACAATGTATTTGTGATCACCACAACCTCATACACTCTACCAATTGCTTCACACTGATCTAGGCAAAATTGGACAAACACATAGCCAATTATCAGCCTACCCTAAGCCTACCCTACTTACACAATTCCTAGAGAATTAAACCCCTATTAAATAGGAAATTCAGCCTTCCTTGATTGCGAAATTCATCATGGAGTTCCTGTGGTTTTATAGCTGCACCTGGGCAGTTTGCCTAAAATACAACTAATAGTTTACTTTCCTTGACCCTTTGTCTCAACTGGGTCTCCACCAGGATTAGCAAGCATATAGCTATAAATAGTGAATCATCAGTTACTTGGTAGATCACTACTGGTGAATTAAATCTATTTTAATTCACTTGATCTTCCACTAGCTCATCAAACAGTTAGAACTAGTTAAACTGATTTTAACTCAATTAATGTGAGTTAACTGATCCCACTCACACCACACTAGTGCTACAACTACAACTGGACCCTGCAAATAATATAATCACTCTACATGCCTATCCTTTGACCCTCAACTCGAAATTCTTGAGCTAACTAAGTATATGACACTTAGTTAACTATTACAAGTTGTTACGAAATAAGATTACAATTAATTTTCCAATTTATTTAAAAATTGGTTGCACACTAATGTGTCACTAGGATCCCTAACTCATGTGTGACTTGTGATCCCACACCAGTGTGTGTGCATTTTCTTGTTGTTTATGGATGCCAATTTCATTATTTCTTGTTACAAATTTCAACACTCCCTCTCAACAAGAAAGGAATCAATCTGTCCTGATCCGGTACCTTTGGAATGTTCTTGCATGCAACACTTCCTAGTGTTGTTTGCACGTGCAACTCTCCTAAAACTGAATAGCCTCCAAAAAACTAAATCAGTATAATTCATTTGTCATCAGATTCTTCTAACTACTGCTAGCTACTACACGTGTCTATTGGACTCCCTGCATTGCTGACATCTACATCCATGCACTCTGCATTACTGCCAGTTCTGATCTGCGCTCTAGTATTTGGCACATGTCACTCTGATTTTTGTCTTCCTGACATCTGACTACATCAATCTAACAGATCATTCCTGCTATTGTTGTACTGTGGGCTCCTCGTAACCAAGTTCAATCCATGAGACACACCATCTCAATGGACCCTGCCCAAATTTATTCTTGGGATTAATTTTGCACATCGCCCCACCTCACACTTAGAGGTATAGTTGCATGTACTCCCTCTACCCATCTGGCTTGAAATTTCCTCCTCCTGGAGGTCTATGTTTGCTTCACCTTGTAGATCCACCTGGATCCAACCATTGACTTCCCCACTGGTCTTGGGACCACTTCCCATGCACTGTTTCTGATAATGGAGTCATACTCCTCAACCATGGCATCAACCCATGTGGGTTGTTGCACTGATTCCTCAAAAGAGGATGGTTTTGTCACAATACACTTGCTCATAATATTGATGTATCTAGTATACCTATTTGGGGACCTTCTTTGCCTGCGTTGTGATGTAGGTGCACCTACATGCTCTATCGCATCTAGCATCAATATGTGAGCCTCTCTGGTGCACTTCTTACCATTTCTGGTGGATGGCTCTGCATGAGTGGTTTATGCCACTCCATGATCCTCTGCTTATGGTTGCTCCACATCCTAAGGTTCATCCTTTGGAACTAAGAGTTCCTCATTTGCATGCAAGTCAAGCTCCCTCTCAACGGATAATCGCATGGATTTCTCATACTTTCCCATGGTACATCCCTTGCATGTGTCTATCTGGGTAAGAGTACCCTTTGGAAGACTTGTAGAAATCTGTTGCATGATCCTCAAAGCACTGTGGTGTAGATGGCTCAATCTCCTGTGCCATAACTAACCTGTATCCCGGCTTACCACCTTGCCTGCTTTACTTCTCAATGTTGTGCAGCCATCTACATCAAGTTTGTAGAGGTTCTTCACATGAACCCCAATCTTCTTTACCTTTGTTGTGGATTTGTGATGAAGGAACGACTTTCCTTCACTAAAAACCACATAATATCCAATATCCTCCAACATAGAAACTGAAACTAAATTATTTTTCGAGCCTGGTACATGCATGACATATTTTAATATGAAAGGTTTACCTAACTGTCTCTGGAAAGTAACTGTACCAATCTCGGTAGCGTTATAACTCCCAACATCACCCATCTCGATGTGCATATGAATATCCTTCTCCTCCAAGCTACTAAAGAGTTATTTGTTTCCCGTCGCATGGAAAGATGCCCCACTATCCAAGTACCACATAGATCCCATCACAATTGCCACCATGCATGCGATGAGAGAGAATTCCAACTCAAACTGTGAGGCCAAAGCTTCACCCGTTGCAACTCCTAGAACCTTCTTGTTGTTCTTCTTCTTTTGTGGACAATTTGTTGCATATTGTCCATGATCATGACAGTGAAAACATTTCACCTTTGGCATGTCACGCTTCTTATCTTCTTTGCCAGTCTCAAATTTGGAATAGGACTTATTTCCTTTCCCCTTATTTTCCTTACCAAACAACACACAATTTTCTTGATCATCAGTCTTGGATACAGATCCATCACTGGTATTCTGCCCAAACTCTTCTTGTACCAAATTTGACCATAGTCGCTCCCAATCTAGTAACTTCTCCCTCCCATTCACAGAGTCCTGGTAACTATGCCAGCTCTTGGGAAGGCCTAGAAGTGATAGACTCACCAAGTCATCATCAGCTACAGTAATCCCAACACTTCCAAGCTCATCTCAACATTGAGTGAACTTGGTCAAGTATTTTTGGATTGTCTTGCCCTTCTCCATTTTGATTTTCCTAAGCTTGTCCTTGAGTGCCAATTTTCTATGGTCAATTTTGCTTTGAAACATATCTATCAAGGCCTTCCACATAGCATATGGAGTTGCTTTTCCATGGAGACTCAAGACAATATGATCTCGAACTCCCTCTAACAAGATCCTCCTCGCCTTTGCTATCTTCTTTTGCCAAGCATCAAGAAGTTGGGCATCTGCTACTACGGGCTTGGGAATATCATCATCTATGAATTCCTTCAACCCATTGTCCTCCAACACTGCCTCCATCCTGTCCTTCCATGCAATATAATTCGAATTGCCCTCGAGTGCATATTCGAGTCTCAAGCCATTGAAAGACATATTGATCAGCTTATAGCTCCAAAGAAAGTACCTGCAAATTTGAATATTGTTCAACACAAACTCAATTTCTTCTCCACTATTGTGATTCCCGGCGCTCTAATACCATGTAGAAAATCTCTAACACAACTATAATACCATGTATAAATTATATCAATGGATTCAATTCGATCATGCAATGTACTAAAACAAGATATTGAATCCTTCTACAATATTTGTGGAATATAAAACACGATCGCTCAATCACACGCAAGTAAGAGAAAGAAGTAAATCAATACACAACACAAGATATTTCTGGGGAGAGCAACTGCTCAAAACCCCTCCATATTTATTGTATAATCAACTAAGGAATCATGAAACAATACAATGTATTTGTGATCACCACAACCTAATACAATCTACCAATTTCTTTACACTGATCTAGGAAAAATTGGACAAACTCATAGCCAACTATCAGCCTAACCTCAGCCTACCCTGCTTATGCAATCCCTAGAGAATTAAACCCCTACTAAATAGGAAATTCAACCTTCCTTGATTGCGAAATTCATCATGGAATTCATGTGGTTTTATAACTGCACCTGGGCAATTTGCCTAAAATACAACTAATAGTTTACTTGCCTTGAACCTTTGTCTCAACTGGGTCTCCACCAAAATTAGCATGCATGTAGCTATAAATAGTGAATCATCGGTTACTTGGTAGATCACTATTGGTGAATTAAATCTATTTTAATTCACTTGATCTTCCACTAGCTCATCAATACGTTAGAACTAGTTAAACTGATTTTAACTCAATTAATGTGAGTTAACTGATCCCATTCACACCACACTGGTGCTACAACTGCAACTGGACCCTGTAAATAATATAATCACTCTACATGCCTATCCTTTGACCCTTAACTCGAAATTATTGAGCTAACTAAGTCTATCCCACTTAGTTAACTATTACAAGTTGTTATGAGATAAGATTACAATTAATTTTCCAATTTATTTAAAAATTGGTTGCACACTAATGTGTCGCTAGGATCCATCACTCATGTGTGACCTGTGATCCCACACCATTGTGTGTGCATTTTCTTGTTGTTTCTAGATGACAATTTCATTGTTTCTTGTTGCAAATTTCAAAAGAAGATACAAGTAAAGAGGCACAAATCCAATGGGACCAAACTCAATCTTGCACACACAATGCTAGCTTGACTTCATCTACCAGCCAAAAAAGGAAAAAAAATACTACAAGTGAAAAACTGGTTCATGGTGGGCTATCATATGGTGGAGATGACGAAGAGACTCTTCATATAATAAGTCCAGAAATAGTGCATATGGTTGAATCTGTTATCCTCTAATAATTCTTAAGTTGTGAGATTTTGATTTAAAGTCTAAGAAAATTAGAGGTAACCATAGACCAACTTTTAAACTCTAATATCTAGCCTTCTTAGGGTTCAGAGAGGGCTCTCTCTTTAAGATTTAACTTTGTTTTGATTATAAAATATTAGGCTAGTTATGATTGTGCAATTTGGTTTTGATTTGGTTTGTTTTGGTGGGAAAAATCACTTAATGAGATGGATAGTGGGAAATTTGTTTGTCCATTGGGCTAAGGAGTCAAAAGTCAATCAGACAGAAGTAGGATCAAGGTCAAAATGTCAAATGTTTTCAGGGCAAGATAGATAAGTCTTTGAAGATCTTGGAAGGTTGTTTTGGTGAAGTGGTTTGATCGGGATAAAGAGCAATGAAGGATTCTTTAATCTGGATAAGGAAGGAGTAGACAAAGGTCATTCGAAAGAGGGAGAAATTAAGGGTTCCCTACTCTGGAAATCAACAAAAAACATAGAAATGATAAACAGTAAAGACAGGGTGCTTTTAACAAATCCTGAAATAATACTCCTGTTTTATCATTCAAATTTAGAATACATAATGGATGCATGAAAACATGAGAAGATAAACAATGACAAGTAGAAAGTACTTCACTTCAATGGCTCATCACATGAATCCTGAAATATGATGCTAGATGATCTGATCCAGTCTGCTACTTGAACTTTGCAACAAAAAGCCTTCAAGTACAACAAAAATGACTATATAAATCTTAAGCAATTTATTCCACAATAGTACTTCAAAGGGTGAAGTATTTATACAAAAATGTTTACAAAATATCCTAGAATGCTTCTAGGAATTATCTAAGGAAAAATAAAACACCTTTACAACAAAATAGAGAGAGCTTCTTAACAAATCAGCAAGTTATCCTATTTATCCAAATAAATAGAAAATTGTTTGTGGATTAGGTGCAGCTAGCTGCCTTAGTGTCCTCTTTGCTGGCAGAGATATTTCAAATCTGTTTTGAAATATTATCTTCTTTATCTTATACTCTTTAACTTTGACTCTCTTTAACCTCTGATACTCTTTAACTTTGATATTCTTTAACCTCTGTAAAAATTGCCTTACTGCTGTAATAAATTTTGTTTTGATTGTGAAAAATTCAACTAATTGTTTTATCCTTTAATTTGCAATTTGTCTTTTACAGTAAGTCAGTGAGTGATTGCCAAGCTTCATCATTAGGAATTTGTATCTTTTTCAGCTTCCTAAAATTTTCATCTGCCTTAGTATATCTAGCAAATGTTGGTTTTATGACAAATAAGTGTTTTATCTCATGCTGAAGATAAAACAAGTCTTCAAAACTTCATTGTAAGACCTTCCCTGTAGGAATACCTTGCCATCCTGTTTTTCCAACCTGCTCTTTTGCATACTCTCTGATTTTCTTATTGTAATCTTCTTGTGGCATGAGTTTATCGTTAATGACCAAAATGTTAGGCAAAATTCTTTGCCTCAAATTTTCAAATTTAACCATAAACTTGGTTATGGCTACGTTCATATTTTCACATTTCTCTTCAAGTTTTTTCATCAGATTCTTCTTTGAAAGAACTTTCCTTATTTCAACGATTGTCTCTGTCATATCAGTGATTTCTATTTCTTCCAACTCTTGTTTGTTTTTACTGTTGAGAAAATTTATCAATTCTATGCTTGCTCAGGTTTGTCACCTAGCTCATCTTTTATTTTATGAATTTCTGCTTGTGCTCCCTTCAGTAAATCCCTTTGTTCATATATTACCTGGATTGAGGGCCAAACATCATTGGTGGCTTCAATGGTTTTACTCCATAACTGATTCTTCACATAAGAAACTGGTTCTTTCAATGTCAAATCTTTTTGTAGATTCTTCAACTCAGTATTTAATCTGTTAGTCCTTTGTTCATGAGTTTTAGCATTGATTTGAGCTAGATTTTTGGAATCTTCAGGATCATCAATCACTTTCTTCAATCTGTTAATATCATTTGTTTGAAGTGACATTTCCTCCATGGCTTTAACTAATTTACTAGCCTCATCTATTGGCTGCACTGTTGATGTAGATGACTCTGTGGCTGAAGTTGTGGATGATGTCACTGGCACTGCAGTAGCCAGTGGTTCTTTTGGTGCCAACTCTTCTGCCAGAGTTGAAGGCACATTAGTAGTAACCATGGGAATTCTTGTAGGAGTTTCCTATGTTTTTGTGGTTTCTCTTTCATGGACAAGCTTGTCCATTTGAATCTCCATCTCTTTTATTTGTCCTGTTAATTGCAAAATTAAGTTCATCATGTCATCTTTCTGATTTTGTTCTTGTACTATTTCTCTAGCCTGTGGATGTTCAGTTGGTGGAAGCTTAAGCTATTTCCTTAGTGCTGCAATATCCTCATTCTTTTTCTTCACTAACTGTTATGTTGCTTTGACATTGGCAGGATCATATCCTACTTGGATAACTAACTCTTCTAAAGACTTAATCCTAAGATCTTTAGCATATGATGAGGCCTTGTCAACCTTCATTTGATCTCTCATGTTTATGATTGTATTCTGGAGCTTGTTGATACTCATAGCCTTGGTAGTTATGGTAGAATATAACATCTATGAACTTTGCCTATGAAACTCAATGTTATCTAGTGCATGGATACTTTTTGTGGGCACTTCAAGATCAACTTTCTTGTAGTCTACAACTACCTTAGGAGTCTTGATTGTTGGTTGGAGCACTGATAGATTGGTCAAATGGGGTGGTGATAATCTCCTCATTCAGGTGCAATTACCCTCACAAATGTGGGTTGTCTTGTCCCTTGAAACAATGGGGCCATTATCGCTATTGAGTTAGTTTGACCATGTACATTACCATAAAGTATAACACAATGGATTGAGTTAAGATATTAAAAAACTCAACCATTTTTATCCCTAGAAAGATAATGTTCTATATTGATACATTCATTTATTTCTAAATTTTGATGATGTTGGTTGTTTTAAAGTGTTCCAAAACCCGCAAGGGAAAATTTCCATGGTCAAAATTCCCAACAATCTGTTTGGGAAAACATGGTATTCCATGTAGGGTGAACACCATTAGAAAATTCACACATAAGCATATAAAATATCATAACACTAGTATTTTTACATGGTTATAACCCTATAAGAAGGAAACCATCTGTAATACCCCACCCCACATTTACCCACTTTTAACATCTCACCAAGTAAACATGAGATGTGAGTTACTATGCTCGACCCAACCTCCAAGATTTAGTTATGGAAGTGGGGTAAACTTGTCCAAAACTTACTGCAACACCCAAAGACACCTCATCAATGTAAACACTTTCCACTGGTGACATTTTCTCTGAGATGGAACCACTTTCAACTAGTCTTTATAGCCTAGCTCCACGCATGTAGTCTTTCCAATTTAGCTAGAGGGTTCCAGCCGCACGCATAACTCAATCTTCGTTTGGTTGTTGCCGAAAATTCCTTAAATTGAGAGTGTGGCCACGAACCCTGTTTTGGATTTTTAGGGCTAGCCTATAGGCCAACTTCCCATAACTGCCCAGAACTTTCCAGAACCCATTCAATGATAATTATGTCTACATACTCTATTTTTAGGCTCAGATCTTGCCTAAGCTTTCCCAACACATATGAATTATTTTTACAAACACTTGGTGAATATGATACCTGTGGGTCATGAATGCATGATGGTTCACTATTTCATTAATCTCATTAGATGTTCATCAATAAGGCTTATTTCCCTCTCAATCTAGCTACAACAAACACTTATTAGCTCATGTATTCATATAACTATTCAATAGCTTGCATAACCATGACAAAAATCAATAACAAGAGAATATCATATAATAAGGAATATACCATGCATGTAACCACCATTTAACCATAATGAAACCATGAAAAACTAGTCATAAAATCACACATTAAACCAGAACATGTGATCATTGGTCTCAATAGGAAATAACACATAATAACATATGCATAGTACCAACCAAGTTTGAGGCTTCCACGTACCACTTGACAATATATTGGGCTAAAAAAAATATCTTTCATCCAATCACCCTCGTTCCATATTCCATGTATGAATGTGGGATCACATAGGATAAACCAAACATAACCAAACATGGAATCCAGAGGTTAAACCACCTCTGCCCTCAAGCTACACTGATTTCACCTAAACCAGTGAAGAAATCACCAAAACCATTACAAACTTGGATGCCTCAAGGCTTATTCACCATACCCAGAGGAATTTCATATCTCCACCCTCCTGTCAAGAGCTTCCCAAAGAAAAGCATCTCCACCCTCAACCCTTTGTATTTTCTTGAGACCACCTCAACCAGATCCAAATCCACCAACAATCCAAAGCTCAACCAAAATGAAAACCCTGTATACCATGGCTATCCAGTAAATGGCAAAGGAAAGGTTGTACATCATTGTAAATCCATAAAAATCCCGTGCTAATGATAACAAACATGACCAATAAACCAATGCATAAACCATGCATTCACATCCCAACAATATAATCAAACATGCAACCTGTTACCTGTAAAATCCTCCTACTGGTTGCTCTTTCTTCGCTTGATATATTCCCTTGCTTACTGTTGTCCAATATTATTCTTGCGCTCCCTTATTTTCCTTGTTTTCTTGTTGTGACTTCCTTGTGTCCAAGTGTTCTCTCTTACTTCTCATTGTCCAAGTACTCTCTCTCTTGTTTCTCCTTGTCCAATTGAGAATGCTAGAATGTTTTATCTCCTTTTTCTTTTCTTTCCTTTTCCTTTTTCTTCAGTTTCCCTTTCATGCATATTATTCTCTCTCCATCTTCCTTTTCTCTTATTTTCCTTTATTTATTATATTTAAATTCCATTTATCACCTTTTACCTCTTGCCAATGCCAATTTCCATAGCCAATAAATAATTAGCCACAAGTACTCCCAATGTTATATTTTTCCCCTCATTCAACTTGGAATATGTGTCCCATGACCTTGGTTTTATTTTTCCTTTATAATTACCATTTATTTACATGGAAAATTAACATGGTCTGATTAGAAACCCCTCCCCCTTTTCGGAACACTGTCCTCGGCATTCTTATGATTCTTATGACAAAAAAAAACTGTTGAAACATGACAAACATACTGCTTTACTGGAGCTTTATACATATCAATACACATTTGCTTTAACCTAAAAACAAAGAAGGATATAAGGCTCACATCTAATCAACCATCTCCCAAGTATCTTCCATAGGGCGAGAGTGCTTCCACTGCACTTTAACTTGCTCTATTTCTCAGTTCTGGAGCATGAGCTTCTTTCGCTGCAATACACATTGAGTATCCGGCTGGAAATCTCCTTCCTTCTGGTTCCACCTGCAATAAAAACCAATAAATCACATGATAAACATATTGTACATGTCTTTTAAGCAATGAAAATTGGAAAACACCATAAAATTTCACAGGTGGAGGTAAAGAGAGTTGGTTTTCCACTGGTCCAATCCTCTCAAGGATCTCAAAAGGCCCGCAATATTTGAGGTGCCAACTTGGTACATGACCCAATATTCAAGGAGTTATTCTTCAACTTGATATATAAGTACACATTCTCCCCAACTTGAAACTCCTTAAATACCCTATGTTGATCTGCATAGCTCCTATGCCTATCATGTGCTACCTTCAAATTATTTTTGATGATCTGCATCTCCTGCTCCATCTCTCTCAACATATCCTGTCCAATCAACACCCTTCTCATTCAATCACTCTACCTGATAGGGGTATTACAAATCCTTCCATAGAGAGCTTGAAATGGAATCATCTTCAAGGATTCTTGATATCCATTATTATATGAAAAATCCACCAGTGGAAGATACTCCTCCCACTTCCTTTGTTGATGCATGACATACATCCTCAACATATCCTCAAGAATAATATTAATCCTCTCTGTTTTCCCATCTATTTGCGAATGATAAGTTGTACTAAAGGCTAGCTCTCTCCCCAATCCTGCAAACAACTCCTTCCAAAACCTGTAAGTGAACTTGGCATCAATATTTGATATAATCCTCTTGGGAACTCCATGCAACCTAAATATCTCCTTAATGAATATTTGATCCATTTCGATAGCTTAATTAACAATATTAAATATAATGAAGTGAGATACCTTTCTCAACCTGACAACCACCACCATGATGGAGTCATGTTGCCTTAATGTCCTTGGAAATCCTATAATGAAATCCATGGAAATGACCTCCCATTTCCATTCTGAAATAGGAATAGGTTGCAACAAACCAACGGGATGCTTGCATTCGAATTTCACTTGCTGACAATCCAAGCACTTAACAACAAACTCATCCACCTCTTTCTTCAAGTTAGGCCAATAATAGAACTTCTTGATAGCTTTCAATATATTATTGTATCTTGGGTGGCCTGAATATGGCTTGACATGAAACTCTCCCAAAATAAGATTTTTCAATTCGCCATTGTCAGACACATAGATGTTGCTCCTAAATCTAACCAATACATCTACTGTGAGTTGATATTTTTCATCCTTATCACCTTCACCTTGTTGATGCAATCTATGATATCGTTTTTGGTGCCTATCATCATGTTTCCCTGCATGTAAGATCTTCTCCTTCAAATATATCCTATAAGATCTCACAACTGAAATAAGATCCACCCACACTGTCCTACTGAGAGCATCTGTAACCTGTTTCTATTTTCCTTTGATGTACTTGATCTTAAAATCAAACTCGATGAAAGTAGACAACCCTCTAGCTTGCCTTGAATTCAAATTGGGTTGGTAAAACAAGTAACTTAGTCCACTATGATAACTCATCAAAATTAAACTCCTACCAAGGAGATAATGTCTCCACATACTCAATGCATAAATGATAGCTTCCAACTCAAGATCACGAGTCACGTATAGTATTCTCATGCTCATTCAACTTATGTGACTCATAACACACCATCTTCCCTTCCTGCATCAGGACTCCACCAAGTCCTTCCTTGAAAGCATATGTATAAACCACAAAGTCCTTATCAGGATCTGCAATCATCAAAACTATAGCATTGCTAAGCAAATGCTTCAACTGATAAAAAATAGTTGCACACTCAACAGTCCATTAAAACTTATTTCCTTTCCTCAAAAAATATGTGATAGGATAACCAATATTGAATAAGTTCCTAATTAACCTCCTATAATAACTCACCAATCTCATGAATGATATGACCTCATCCACATTCTTCGGAGTTGGCCACTCCATGATAGCCTTAATATTTTCTTGATCCACAGTTATCGCCTCCTTGGAAAAAAAATGTCCGAAATAATGAATCTGAGATTGAAAGAAGCTACACTTGCTGAGCTTGGAATACAAATTATGCTCTCTCAAAAATCTCAACACTGCTTCCAAGTGTTATGCATTCTCTTCCTAATTCTTTGAATAAACTAATATAGTATCAACAAATACTATCAAAAATTTATCCAGGTAAGGGTGAAACACATTTTTCATCATACACATGAATGTGGTCAAAGCATTGGTAAGACCAAAAGGAACCACCACAAACTCATATTTCCCATACCTTGTATGAAATTCAGTCTTCTAGATGTCTTCTTCTTTGATGTGCACCTGACGATATCATAATATCATATCAATATTTGAGAATATTGCTTCTCCCTTCAACTGATCAAGCAAATCATCAATTCTAGGCAATGGATATTTGTTCTTGATACTCACCTTGTTCAACTACCTATAATCGATGCACAATATAAGAGTATCATCCTTCTTCTTTACAAACAACATTGGTGCTCCCTAAGGAGACACACTTGGCATTATGTATCCCTTATCAAGCATCTCTTTAAGCAACAACTTCAGTTCCACCAACTCGGGCATGCTCATCCTGTAAGGTGCCTTAGATGTTGGTGCTATTCTTGTCATCAACTTAATAGAGAAGTCCACTTCCCTATGAGGAGGTAGCTCTAGAATCTCTGGAGAAAACACATCATGAAATTTTTGCAAGATAGGATACCTCCTTAGGATTTCACCATCCTCATCCTCCTTCCTTTTGTCACTATAAACATGTACTACAAACAATAAGCATCCTTTCTTGTGACTACGTTTAGCTTGCATGGTTGCAACCATCCTCATTGAAATAAGCTTATTCTTTCCTTGCAAGACCATATTTTCTCCATTCTCATTTAAACACTCAATGGCCTTCTCATAGAAATCTACCTTGGTCCTATGAATAAACAACCAATCCATGCCCAAAATCATTCTATATGCACTCAAAGGAAGCAAATTCATATTTTTTGTTGTAGGCATGCCATTAAGCTCAAATACACAAGACTCCACCCAATGATGAACTCTTCACTAAGTCCTGTATCCAATTGCACCAACCAAGATTCTGCACGCACTTATCCAAACGACGCTAATCAACCAAATTCAGGACTAATATAGCTATAATTTGACCCTAGATCAATCAAAATAGAAACAACGCAATAAAAAAGCTTACCTTCCATCTCGATAATGGATTCTTGGTGGTCTCCCTACTTGTCATCAACTGTTGTATAAATTCGGGGAATGATCTGACCCACGTCCCCAACTGTCTGCACCTCCTAAGCACTGTAAATATGAGGCATGCCACCCTGATACAATTGAAAGTCCTTCTTGCAATTATCTCTACCACAAATACAACACTTCAATAGCTATATGCCACTGAATTTATTCTACTACTCCACAGGCCGAAACCCGGATCTGTTTTCATCTGCATTGGACTTCTTATGCAGAGCAGCATTTTCCTTGTCACTTGTATCCCAAGATCTTCCTCACTTTTTAAGCTATTTTACTTTAGTCTTCTCATTACCCTTATAATCATTCTTGAACTTAGGCTTGTGCTTTGGTTGTTCATAAGAATGATTCAACTTCCTGATGGATTCCTCTAGTGACTAAGTTTCATCAAACTCAATCCGGTCTTTGAATGATAATGGAAATCCGCCGATGAACCTTTGGATATTTGATTTCTCATCCTTGAGGTAGGGCACATATCTCAACATATCTAAAAATCTGGTTGTATATTCTTGATCTGACATGAAACCTATACTGAGTTCATATAATTCCCTGGCCTTTACATCATAATACCTCTTAGATAGATACTTCTTTCTGAAGAGTCTTTCAAATTCTTCCTAATTCAACACCTCTTCCTTGATGCCCCTAACATGCTTCGCATATTCCCACCAGATATATGCTTTTCATTTGAGATTAAAAGCAACTATCTTGGCCTTCATATTCTATGAGTATCATGAAGTCTAAAAAATTTCCTCATTCCAAGCATTCAGGCTTCTGCATCTTCTGACTTGGGCATCTCACCAATAAAAATAGGAGGCTTGGCTTTCTTGAATTCCTCTGGAAAATACCCCTTCTTTCTCCTCCTATAATTATGTTGGCGTGTATGGTGATGGTGTCCCCCACAAGTAAAGCTAGAATAAAATCCATGCGTAGTAGCCCTCCTCTCAAGTGTATACAAGAGTCTGCCACTCTTTACTATATCATCCCAGTCCATCATGTGCCTTTTTTAAAACCTTCTTACATCTTCCCCATTAGTCTTTTCTTCCTATTTATCTCCATGACTAATCCCTAGTTGTCCCTACTTTTGTAAACCGAAAAGGCTCTGGATGATAACTGCATTAAATTCAACTTACTTTTCCTTAGCTTTCGGAAGCCTTTCCTATGCTTCAATCAACCTCTCATTATCTTCTTTACACCTTATGATCTTTTCCTTCGAATTTCTCAATGTATCTGCTATATCAAGAGATTCTCCCTCTCCCTGCTGCTCAGCTGATATCGCCCATCCCACTGATTTATCTTCACGTATGTACGGGGAGTCATTCCACCATTATGCTCTTCATCTCTTGGCCTTATATTTTCTTCAAAATATCAGTATTAGATAAAATAAAAGGCATAATTAAAACCATTACCTCAACTTATTGCTAGAGAGGCTATTGCATATGCATAGGTTAATCTAGATTAACATGATACCTAATAATATCAAAAGCATATCATGCATAGCCCCAAGGGATAGCTAAATTGGTCGAATCCCCGTTGCCAAGTACCTCGCTGATTGGGAGGTCACAGGGTCAATTCTCCTCGACACCCTTGGGGTTAGACCTTGCTAGTTTGGTGCTGGGATGTGATGCTTCAGGTTGATCTAATCGAATTTTCCCTCAGCAAAAAAATCACAGGCATATCATGCACATGGATATAATAACAATAACAATAAAATCACAAACATATCATGCATAGCCCCAAGGTTAGCTCAATTGGTCAACTACTCATTGCTAAGTACCTCGCCGATTGAAAGGGCATAGGGTTAATTCTCCTCGACACCCTTGGGGTTAGGCCTTGCTAGTTTAGTGCTGGAATGTGATCCCTTCAGGTTGATATTCACGAATTTTCCCTCAGCAGAAAAATCACAAGCATATCATGCACATGGATATAATAACAATAACAATAAACAACTGACATACATGCATGATAGGCATATATATGATTTCCATTCATTCATAACAATATTCATTTACCCCAAGGTCCAGTGTTGTGAACCTGCTCTGATCATTAGAAAATTTTTGAGGTCTAAAATGGGCCTCAAAACAAAAATGTACAACCAAAATCAACTTTATAAGAACCAATAGGATTCAAGATGATGATGTCAACCATGTGGGATGATTCACCATTTTTGGAGTAAAAAAGTAAAAATATTAAAAAAAAAGCTACTTTTTCAACTTATCTCCCTACAATTTTACTCAAATTTTGAGTGGGAGAACTTGTTGGATGCAGAAGTTAATTTCTCATCTAATAAGTACCCATGTTGCATACTTTTGATGACCCCTACTACATGAATTATGTGATTACAAACACTTTTTTCATGTATTTCTCATTTTCATGTAGTAGGGTCCATAGAAAGTATGCAACATGGGTACTCCCTGGATGAGGAATTAAAATATACATCCAATGGGTGGCCTCGCGCGAAATGTAAAAACATAGGGAGATAGGTTGAAAATACAAGTTGAAAAACTAGTTTTTTCTTCTTCTTTTTGCCCTCTAAAATTTGATGATGTAATCTAATATTATTTTATTGTTTCACTATTATTTTATAATATTCCTTAGGAGGCCCATTTTAGACCTCAAAATTTCTCTAATGAACACTTTGTAACACCCCACCCCACATTTACCCACTTTTACAAGCTCACTAGGTAAGCATGATATGTGAGTTACTATGCTTCACCCAACCTCCAAGATTCAGTTATGGAAGTGGGGTCTACTTGCCCAAAGCTTACTACAACACCCAGAGACACCTGAGCACCCAAATGTCAACACTTTCTATTAATGACCTTTTCTCTGAGCTGAAACCACTTTCAACTAGACTTTACATCCTAGTCGCATGCACGCAGTATTGCCAGTGTGGCCATAGGGCTCCAACTGCACACACAACTCAACCTTCGTGTAATTGTGGCTAAAAAATATTTGAACTGAGAATGTGGCCACGAATCCTATTCCAAATTTTTATGGATAACTTACATGCCAACTAACCAAAACTTCCCATAACTTTCCAATTTAGAAATTATATACACTAAACATGCATACATCCAAATTCCCTTGATCTCACAATATTTAACTTCTTGCAAAATACAGAATCATTCCACTGTTAATCTTTTGCGGAAAATTAATTGCAAACACATGTGAAGCATAAATAAAAACAATCGCACATAACACAATTTTTTAACGGGAAATCCTGAAGCTGAAAACCCCAACTATCATATATTATGTATCATGTAGATCATGTAAAAATCTCATACAAAGCTTAGTACATCAAGCTCTCAGTACAATCAATCGTCACACACAAGAAATCTGCAAATCCATGCATTGATTTCTTGCCACCTGCTAGCCTGCCCCCACTGCGCAATCCCTATTGAAGAATAGCTCTGAATGAATTCGAATTACCCTTTCCTTGACTACGCAATCCTCATTGGCAACTCCAATGTGTGTGTGGTGCAATTAATGCATCACTATAGTCACAACAGATAGTCCATCTTTCCCTTTCACCTATCTCTCCACTGGGTCTCCACTGGAACTGACATGCACTGTAGTTAAATGTTGTATTGTTCAATTGATTAATGAGTTATTATTTGTGAATTAATTAACTAATTAATTCACTCCACTCTCATTAGTGTATCATTCAGTTAGAGTAGATACAACTAGCTCAACTGAGTTTAACTCCATTAACTGAGTTAAATTGAATAACAACTCCATGAACTACTCTTCCAACTCTGTCATAACTTTGCCACTTCAGTTCTAACTCAGTCCTCCATGCATGAACCACCAGTAAACCCAGAAGATTGCGTAATTCCTTTAGCCCATGGTTGACAAATCTGTTCAACGGAAACTAGAGATTGCTCACAAGAATAAGTTGATGTTTATTGTCGGTCTTATTATTAAGAGCTAATATTATTCGACATATCTATTTTTAGACTGGCAATCTAAAAATAGATTCCGCCCAATATGTCTAAAAATAGAAGTCCATCTATTTTTCCAACTTGACCAACCATCCACAAATAGCATCCTGTAACTTCTGAAATATGATCACCATGTCTAAAAATAGACTTGCGCCAAAAATAGCCTGCAGGCCCACTTAGTGAAGGCGACTCTTTTCACTAAGCTCATCATCTTGTTGAATCTCAACATCTAAAACCCTATCAATGATAATTACAAGTATGCATACTTTATTTTTAGGCTCAAAAATTTCCCAAGCTTTCCCAACACATGTGAATTATTGATAAAAGCACTTGGTGAATATGTTACCTGTAGGTCCTGAATGCATAATGGTTCATTGTTACATTATTCTCATCAGATGTTCGTCAAGAAGGGTTATTGCCCTCTCAATATAGCTACAATAAACACTTATTAGTTCATGCATTCATATAACTATTCAATAGCTTGTCTAACCATGATAAAAATAAATAAGAAGAGCATGTCATATAATAAGAAATATACCATGCATGTAACAAAAATTTAACAAGAATGAAGCCATCGAAAACCAATCTTAAAATCACACATTAAAATAGAACATGTGCTCATTAATATCAATAGGAAATAACAAATAATAACAAATGCATAGAGGGTTTTTTCTTTTTTAATTATCCCAAACCCACTTTGTATATGGTTAACCATATGGTGCGATGGAGTCTAGGTTTTCGAACCCTATGCATTGGGAAGGATGAATGGCAGCAGAAACTGTAGCACAGATGGCCCCTCTGTGCAGAGACCATACAACATGTGTATTATCTCGGGCAGAGTCATTAATTCCCTTGGTAATGTGAACAGGGGTTTCAGGTTTACCTCTCGCGACGAGAACTATCAAGTCATTGTTCGTTTGTTTCAACAACGAAGTTTACACATGTTTTCTTACCTCTCAGTCATTGTTTCACGTGCTTTCTTTGGGTTATCACAATTGAATTAGATAAAACCTTATTTTTTCACCTTAACAGTCAGTAAATAATGGTTACCCCTAAAGACTATGCGGGTTTAGAAGTGGAATCAAAAGATATTCTGTCGGTTTGGGGCTTAGAGCCCACTCACCAGAACTTAGAGAAGGTAAAATTTACAGCTAGGTCTCCACCTGTAAAAAGAGGAGGTACGGGGTTGGAATGGAATGCCGAAGGTGTTTTAGGGTTGCTGGAAGAGGCAAATCCTTTCTCCTCAAATGCGGCTTGCTAGTTTTCTGACATTGGGTATCTGGCTGGAGAGGCGATTGCAGTGGTCTTGGTAGGTCAAGTAGAATGGTTGTCAGTGGAACTACTAGTAAGTCCAAAAAATCCTCCTTTTGTTCCTGCTTCTGGCTTCTTAATGGGAGGATTAGAATACATTGTTAAGATAAGTGGTTTTGGTCGAGACGAGGGTCTTAAATCTAGTCTCTCTAAGGAATTGGGGGCAGAAGAACTCGACTTGGGTAAAAAAATGAACAGAACTCAAGCTTGCAAAATCCTTATTACCCTAAGGGTTATCGAGTTCTCCGAATCATTTTCTTTAGCAAAGTAGGAAGAGGGGCATGGTGAGATTTTTTTCAAAGGCTTTCCAACCATAAAGGAAGTCGATGCCCAAAATTTCCATGCAAATACAGGAAGGGAAGGGGTTGGGTTTCTTCCATCCTCATCACAGGGTTTAGGGCAAGTGGGGTTTTTGGGGTCTGACCCCCCTGAGGATGGGGGAGAGGATTAAAATATCCAAACTTGACTCATCTAGGCAGTATTTAGACTTTGGGGTGTTTTTCAAAGGAACCGGGTACCGGTGGAACTGTTGGGGCCAACCCCTGTCATTGATAACGATGAAGGTGAAGGGAATTAAACGCCCTTACTCTCTAAGAATGTCCAATCCTCTAGCTTGAAGAGGAATAAGGGAAAAGTGATTCAGAAAAAAGAGGAAAGACCTAATTTTATTCTTGGGGTAGACATTCAGATAGATGAGGCTATGGAAGCCTTAGAGTTAATCCTAGTGGGGAGGGAAAAGGGCAGGCATTATTCAACAAAATATATCTCGAAATGGATAACAAAACCATGGAGTGAGGGACCAGATACATAGATTGAAGTAATTATTGGATCATGCATTCATATAACTATTTAATAGCTTGTCTAACCATGAGCAAAATCAATAAGAATAGCATGTCATATAATAATAAATATACCATGCATATAACCAAAATTTAACTTGAATGAAGCCATGGAAATCCAATCATAAAATCACACATTAAACTAGAACATGTTCTCATTAATCTCAATAGGAAATAACACATAATAACATATGCATAGCGTTTTTTTTTTAATTATCTCAAACCCATTTAGTATATGGTTAACCATATGGAGCGATGGAGCCTAGCTTTTTGAACCCTCTGCATTAGGAAGGATGAATGGCGACAGGCACTGTAGCACTAATGACCCCTCTGTGTAGAGACTAGACAACATGTGTATTATCTCAGGAAGAGCCATTAATTCCCTTGGGAACATGAAAAAGGGTTCCATGTTTACCTCTCGCTGCGGGAATTATTAGGTCATTGTTTTTTTGTCTCAACAACGAAGTTTACGCCTGTTTTCTTAACTCTTAGTCATTTTTTCACAAGCTTTCTTTGCGTTATCATAGTTGAAGTGGTTAAAAATTTAATTTTTCACCTTAATATTCAATAAACAATGGTTATCCATAAATATTATGTGGATTTAGAACTAGAACTGGAAGATATTCTGTCGGTTTGGGGCTTAGATCCCACTCACCAGAACTCAAAGAAGGTAAAATTTCCAGCTAGGTCTCCACCTAGAAAAATAGGAGGTGCAGGTTTGGAATGGAATGTCGAAGGTGTTTTAGGGTTGCTGGAAGAGGCAAAGAATTTCTCCTCAAATGTGGCTTGTTGGTTGTCAGACATTGGGTCTCTGGACGGAGAGGTGAATGCAGCGGTCTTGGCAAGTCAAGCAGAAGGGTTGTTGTTATAGGTCAATTTGGGCACCATTCCAAATGACTTGGTTAAAGTGGACATCATCCCCAGAACCAATGAAATAGGGTCTATCATCCCCTATCATTTCAGTTGCTACATTCCCTAAGACAAGAACAAGAACAAATCATCTATGACTTCCATTGCAAGGTTTCCAAGATTTGAAGTACATGTTATATCACCTATGACCTCACCAACACAGCCTCTCAAGGGACTAACTACTTTTCATATGCAGTTACCTCCATTTAAGGGTGATCTGCAAAGCACTTCCCGACATTCAAGAGTGCGTTGGTCAAATAGGAGCGAAATTCTCATTTTTCCGGAATCTCCACATGGCCAGTGCCTTCTATAAGATTCCATATGTGTCAAACTTCGAATCCATGTGTCCATCTAACACCTCTGAGCTTGGGAACATGTCTTGCCTATTATCAGAAAGTCATTGATTGAGAAACTACCTTCAGCTGCTCTATAAATTGAGCACAAATCCTAGTGCTTGAGAAGGAAGAAATTGGGTAAAGAAATGCTGTTGGATTCTCAATTGAGTGTGATTAGAGTGATATGTTGCTGGTGATATGTTTATTATGATGAGGCTGGGATGAATGCTAGAGCTGGTGACATCAAATCAATCGATGGTTCTAACCTACCCCTTCTATCCATTAATAAATATTGCTGCTCATTTTCCCATATCTGTATCTGTTTATGTTTATATCTTTCATATCATGGATTCTTAGATGATGTATATGTTTCATGTTTCATTTATTTAACTGATTAAGATAAATAGCCATCTATATATTGCAATCTCTTTGCTGTTTAGTGTTTATACTTGCAGGAACTAGTCTGGCGATCATAGTTGGATTGGAAGCTACAACAAGAGCGACAGAAGGAGAATAGGAAGCGCTTGGATCACAAGTAAGTTCCTCCATCTTTCGGTGTGTCTATTTACTCTTAGAGAAAGTGTCTGAAAAGTCTTTGATCTGTTGTTCTAAATGCATAACACCACATTTAGGGAATGTGTTTTATTTGTAATTCATAATTCTGCATAACAGTCGTCACTGGAACTATTGATAAGTCCAAAAACTCCTCTTGTTGTTCCTGCTTCTGGCTTCTTAATGGGAGGATTAGAAGAAATTGTTAAGAGCAGTTTTGGTCGAGACAAGGCTCTTAAATCTAGTCTCTCTGAGGAATTGGGGGCAGAAGAGCCCGACTCGGCTCAAAAAATGAACAAAACACAGGCCTACAAAATCACTGTTGCCCTAAGGGCTATTGAGTTCTCCAAATCATTTTCTTTAGCAAAGCAGGAAGAGGGGCATGGCAAGATTTTTTTCAAAGGGTTTCCAACCATAAAGGGAGCCGATGTCCAAAATTTTCAGGAAAATCTAGGAAGGGAAGGGTTGGGTTTCTCCCCTCCTCATCACAAGGTTTAGAGCATGCGGGGTTTTTGGGGTCCGACCCCCTGGATGGGGGAGAGGATTCAAATATCTAACCTTGACTCGTCTAGGTAGTCATTAGACTTTGGGTTGTTTTTTCAAAGGAATCGAGTGTCGAAGGAAATGTTAGGGCCAGACCCTGTGATTGATAACAATGAAGGTGAAGGGCATTCAACACCCTTACTCTCTAAGAATGGACAGTCCTCTGGCCTGAAGAGGAAGAAGGGGAAAGTGATTCAGAAAAAGAGGAAATACCTAATTTGATTCTTGGGGTAAACATTCAGATGGATGAGGATATGGAAGCCTCAGAGTTAATCCTAGTGGAGAGGGAAAAGGGTAGACATTATTCAACAAAATATATCTCATAATGGACAACAAAGGCGTGGAGTGAGGGACCGAATACACATATTGAAGTAATTATTAGCTCATGCATTAATAAAACTATTAAATAGCTTATCTAACCATGAGAAAAATCAATAAGAAAGCATGCCATATAATAATAAATATACCATGCATGTAACCAAAATTTAACCACAATGAAGCCATGGAAAACCAATCATAAAATCACACATTAAACTAGAACACGTGCTCATTGATCTCAATATGAAATAACACATAATAACATATGCATAAAGTTTTTTTCTTTTTAATTATCCCAAACCCATTTAGTATATGGTCAACCATGTGGAGTGATGGAGTCTAGGTTTTCGAACCCTCTGCATTGGGAAGGATGAATGGCGACAGACACTGTAGCACAAATGGCCCCTCTGTGCATAGACCAGATAACATGTGTATTATTTTGGGAAGAGTCATTAATTCTCTTGGGAACGTGAACATGGGTTTTAGGTTTACCTCTCGTGGTGGGAATTATCGGGTCATTGTTCGTTTGTTTCAACGACGAAGTTTACGACTGTTTTATTACCTCTCAATCATTGTTGCACATGCTTTCTTTGGGTTATCAAAGTTGAATTGGTTAAAACCTTATTTTTTTACCTTAATAGTTAGTCAACAATGGTTATCCCTAAATAATATGTGGATTTAGAACTGGAACCGAAAGATATTTTTTTGGTATGGGGTTCACCAGAACTTAGAGAAGGTAAAATTTCCAGCTAGGTCTCCACCTAGAAAAAGAGAAGGTGCAGGGTTGGAATGGAATTCTGAAGGTGTTTTAGGGTTTTTGGAAGAGGCAAAGCTTTTCTCCTCAAATGCGGCTTGTTGGTTGTCTGACATTGGGTCTCTGGATGGAGAGGCGAATGCAGCGGTCTTGGCAGGTCAAGCAGAAGGGTTGGCATTGGAACTACTCGTAAGTCCAAAAAATCCTCCTGTTGTTCCTGCTTCCAGCTTCTTAATGGGAGGATTAGAAGACATTGTTAAGAGAAGTGGTTTTGGTCGAGACAAGGATCTTAAATCTAGTCTCTGTAAGGAATTAGGGGTAGAAGAGCCCGAATCAGGTAAAAAACTAAATAGAAATTAGGCCTGCAAAATTCTTGTTGCCCTAAGGGCTATCGAGTTCTCTGAATCATTTTATTTAGGAAAGCAGGAAGAGGGGCATGGAAATATTTTTTTCAAAGGCTTTCCAACCATAAAGGAAGTCGTTGTCCAAAATTTCTAGGTAGATTCGGGAAGGAAACGGGCTGGGTTTCTCCCCTCCTCATCACAGGGTTTAGATCATGCAATTTTTTTGGGGTACGGCCCCCTGGGGACGGGGGAGAGGATTCATATATCCAACCTTGAATCATCTAGGTAGTATTTAGACTTTGGGGTGTTTTTTCAAAGGAATCAGGTGCTAGAGGAACTGTTAGGGCCAACCCCTATGATTGATAACAATGAAGGTGAAGGAAATTCAATGCCCTTGCTCTCTTAGAATGGCCAATCCTCTAGATTAAAGAGGAAGAAGGGGAAAGTGATTCAGAAAAGAGGAAATACCTAATTTGATTCTTGGGGTAGACATTAAGATGGATGAGGTTATGGAAGCCTCAGAGTTAATCCTGGTGGGGAGGGAAAAGGGCAGGCATTATTCAACAAAATGTATCTTAGAATGGACAACAATGGCGTGGAGTGAGGGACCAGATACACATGTTTAGATTTTCAAATGGTGAAGTTGTGGACTAGGTACTGGAACGCAACTGGGGCTTTGGGAAAGCTCTGATTTTTTTCAAAAAATGGACCCCTTTTGGAAACACTAAGAGGGGGGTGAATCAATATTTATTTTTAATTGTTATTTTTACCAGTTAGATCACTTATATTTAGAACAAAAAATGAACAATAAGAATACATGTTTTTATTAATTTCTTCTTTGCAATAAATCCAATAGTATAGGGCTCCAACCCTAGATGAAGGCACCAATATTCAATCCTTCCAGGCACCAACCTGTACTTTTCCAAGCAACAAATTGGACTTCACGAGGCTATGACCTCTAGGGCTCCAACCCTATCTTCCCAAGGCACCAACCTTGTCGCTTTGATGCACCAACCTCTAGGGCTCCAACCCTATCTCTGGTAGAGACTCTAACCCAAGTCGTCTTGAAGACTCCTATCCTCTAGGGCTCCAAACCTATTCTCCAAGGCACCAATCTTGTCTTTTTGAGGCTCCAAACTCTTGGGCTCCAACCCCTTTACTTTGTCAACATATATTTGGTTATACTTCACAGCTCCCAATTTCTTCTTCAATGAGTGCGTCAATATTCAATTATGCCTCCTACAAATCACTTCATCAATGACAACCTTGCCTTCTCAATAGGTGTCACCACTTCTCTTCATGTCACCCAAACAAATATTTCCAAATTCACCTCAAGATTGCTCCAACGCATCATGATCTCCAATAATATTTCCAAGATCAGCTAAGGATTCTCAGCAAGGTGTCTTCTATAGGCTTCTCAAATGAAGGTCAAATTAATACTCCTCATGGTGTGCTCCAAAGAAACCTTCAAGGTCACTTCACAAGTGATCCAAATTTCTTAAAAAATTAATCTTACAAATCTAAGGTTCCAAGATAGAAATGTCACCAATTTTGAGTCAATGTTCACTGTTCATGAGCTTTCAATTCTTTATTTTCCACAGGTCCTCAAGTTCTTAACTTTTCCAAGCCTCCACCACTTCAATTTTTTCTTGTTAACTGTTTATACCTCCATTATATGTCCACAACAAAATTTGATGATGAAAAACCACAAATATGAATCTCCACAAATATATTACTCCGACTCTTCCACAAAAGTGTTCTATCCAACCTCCAAAATACTTCAAGTATTGTTCTGATCGAGCTCAAGAGATACACCACCCAACATAATTTATTAACACCAGCATTGAGCTCAACATCACAAGCTAGTTGTCCACAGGTCAAGCTTACAAGTATGAGGTTATTTAAAGCTGGACTATGGTTATGTCAGCAAGAATAACACCGATCTACAGGTAGACTAGATCAGATATACCCCAAGCAATTAATCCTTCAATCCCTTCCTGGTGTCCTTAAATTTGCTTACTATGTTGTGCTCTGAAATTTTCGTATTGTGTTACATTATGAAATGATCTCCACCGAAAATGATGATGAAATGGAGTATTGGACATCATATTTATATAGGTTTTTACCTATGACGAATAGACATGTCTGTTGGGTGAAGGAGTATGAACCTACACAAGTCGGCTCAAGTCGGATAGGCAAAAAATATATATTTTCAAATTAAAAATTCAATTTCTCAAAAACTATTGGGAGTTTGAGGGAAAGTAAGGGCTCATTAGAAAGAGGGAAAAATCTTCTTTAAGATGGTGTAGGATTCATTTTGAAAATATGCCTCCAAGGTGTCCAAATTTATTTTTATTTGTGACTACTTCTGAAATATTTAATGCAGAAGATGATTAAGACAGCAAGAGGAAATTAGGGGTTGATGATTAGGACAACAAGAGGTTATTATTGTGTCTCCAAGTTCTTCATCATAGTGTCATCATGTAAATTATCCATGTCATTGTCATCATGTAATAGTGCAGTGATATGTCATCAACCATAGTGGAACCTTTATTAATTTGTTATCAAGAGAGCTTCAAGGTAGTATTCCAACCACCATCCATATCATTAAATGAAATCTTCCAACAATGTAATCATATGCCATAAAGTGATGTCCAAGTCCTTCATGTCATGTCTCCAAACATTGTTCATGTCATCAAATGGTCCTTCATGTCATTATGTAGTCTCCAACCATGTCATCAAGAACTTCATCAAGTGCCATCACGTATGACATCATTGAGTGTGGTCATTCATGTATAGTCCTTCAATAGTGAAGTATCCATCAAGGGTAAGGAGATCATCCAGGTTCTAGGCTTCTTAATCAAGAGCAAGGATACATGAGGTTATGACATCACGAGACTATTTTCCATCCCAATAATGCTATATTGACATCAATGACAACCTTGATTAACAATCCCCCCCTTTGTCATTGATAGCAATATTATTTCCCTTCCAATATTCTCTCCCCCTTTGACATCTATGGAAAACGGGGTGCTCAAGTACTCCCCTTATCGAGCTGCCTTTTTTTCTTTATCAATAGTAATTATTCATAGGTATGTTACTCCCCCTATCATGGTGCAGGCTTTTGGCAATTTGGTCCATGACAGATGTATCTACATTTCTTCAATGGATATCAAAGGATGATTTTACATGTGTGACTCTTCAAGGATTTCATAGGGCCCATTCATAGATAGCTTTTGCAAGAATTATTAAGAATCAAAAGTGTAGGAGTCACAAATCTCCCCCTAACTGTATGGTCTCTTTTTGGTAGAGTCTCACCATAAAATAATTGGAATATCAAGGATGAATTCATCAATTCAACAACATGTGTTGTTGGTTGGAGTGTTCAAGAGACTTTCAGACCCAATTTTCTTCCTTCTCCATACTTGAGTAATTTATTCTTTAGCTTGGTTGTCAAGTTTTTAGGGACCCAAGTCAAGTTACACTCACGTGCCATATGTCCAATGTTATGGCAATTTACGCAATCCATCTTGTTCATGAATGAGTAATCATGACTTCTTGCAAAATTTATTCTAGAAGATTGATGGGGACCATTATATTTGTCTTTATGATATGCCTACAATATTTTGCCACGTGCCCAAAGTTTGTACAAGAATAGAAATAACCAAGAGATATACTTTGGTACCTAGGAGATGAATATTTCCTTAATGTACTTCTAAAGTATTTTTTCCTTGGGATTCTTTGACGATATTAATTTCCTTTTGTATTCTTGATATCATTTTCAAGTCTCCTTGGAGTAGGATTTATTCCATTGTTTTCTTGACTCTTCTCCTTGCCTTTGCTGGAACTGGGAGCATCAAAATTTCTTCCTGGCTTCCTCACATCCTTGTTTTTTGAAACATTATCATTCTTGCTTGAGGATTCACCCTCATAGCCAAGCCCCGATTTATCAAGGGGAGACCTTTGATGACTTAGGATGTCATCTAGGGTTTGAGAGCTTTTCAAGTTCTTATTCAGCAAGTCAAATTCATTTTTAAGAAGGAAAATTTCTCCTTTCAACTTTGCACAATCTTCATCTTTCATGACTAGTTTCTTCTTCATTTATTCCATCATCGTTGTCGCTTCGTGTGCTTCGATTTTAAGGGAGATGATATTTTATTCCATTATGAATATTTCTTCATTCTCCTTTGCTAGTCTGATCTCCATTTCTTCTTTTATTCTTGTAGCTTCACATGTTTCATGCATGAAAATATTTATGTCTGATTTTAGTTTGAAGATTTCTTCATCCTTTTCTTATAGTTGGAACATCATGGTGTTTCTCTCCTTTTTTGCTTCATCAAATTGTCCTTTTATGAATTCCAAAGTTTCCATCATCTTATTGGCTCCTTGCGCTTGTTTCCCTGCTTCTTCTAGTTGACATATAAGAGAGGTGACCTCTTCCTTGTATCGATCAATCTCTGCTTCAAGATTGTTCGAGATCTCAAGACTTTGTTCAAGGTGGCTTGACAAAGTTTATTCCCTTTTATTTTCCTTCTCCAATTGATTTTTAATAGATATGAATTCTTCATAATTCTTTCTTTTGTTTTAATGAAATTCCTCCTTAAGTTTGGTGAGCTCCTCATCTATTTCTTGTACTTGAAGCTTGAAAAGGTCAACTTCCTTCCTTGTCTTGTCTTGGTCACCATCTTGCGCTTTCTTCTTAAGTTCCTCATTTTTCTTTTTCTAACTATTAATCTCTTCCATGACATTTATAAGCTTAGTCAAAAGATCTTCTTCAAATTATTCTTTGCTTTCTTCTTCTTCTAGGTCTTCTTTGGCCTTGATGTAATCATTCTGATTTTCAAATTTCTTGATGGGTTCTAGATTTCCTTCTTGCTTTCCATCACCTTCTTAACTATAGGTCATGGTCAATGCTCCTTTTGAGTGAAGATCATGAAGTTTGTTTCATATGCCTTTTGCTGACGAACATTTTTCCAAATTGGCCTTCATAGAATCAAGTAGCCCATTCAAGATTGCTCTCATTGCTCTTGTATTGTACTCCTTCTATTCTCCTTCCATCATGCTATCAGTAATCACCGATTTCCAAACTTCAACACCTTGAGTCTTTAAGAAATTCCTCATTCTTTCCTCCCATATATCAAAGTTTCCATTGAACAATGACGCCTTCACAAATTGATTGACTTCAATTTTGATGGTTGAGGAAGACACAACTTTAAGACAATTGGAGACTTTCTTCCTTGGCTTTTCCATTTGTGTTCTAAGGATCAACCTCCAAGATATTAGGCTTTGAGTGAAGGTACTGGTTATGATTCCAATTGTTGGAAATACTGAGAGTGGGGTGAATCAATATTTCTTTTCAATTGTTATTTTTACCAATTAGATCACTTATATTTAGAACAAAAAATGAACAATAAGGATAAATGTTTTTATTAATTTATTATTTACAATAAATCCAATACAATAGTGTATGGATCCAACCCTATATGAAGACACAAATATTCAATCCTTCCAGGAACCAACCTGTACTTTTCCAAGCAACGGCTTGGACTTCACGAAGCTTTGACCTCTAGGGCTCCAACCCTATATTCCCAAGGCACCAACCTTGTTGCTTTGGGGAACCAACCTCTAAGGCTCCAACCCTATCTCTGATACAGGCTCCAACCTAGTCGTCTTGAGGACTCCTATTCTCTAGGGCTCCAACCCTATTCTCCAAGGCACACAACTTGTATTTTTGAGGCTCCAACCCTTTACTTCGCCAAGATATATTTGGTTATACTTCACGACTCCCAATGTTTTCTTCAATGAGCCCTCTCAATATTCAACTATGCCTCCTCTAAATCACTTCATCAATGAAAACATTTCCTTCTCAATAGGTGTCACCACTTCTCTTCATGTCACCCAAACAAAGATTTCCAAAGTCACCTCATGATTGATTCAACATATCATGATCTCCAATAATATTTCCCAGACCAACTAAGTATTATAAAAAAGGTGTCTTCTATAGGCTGCTCAAATGAAGGTCAAATTAATACTCCTCATGGTTTTCTCCAAAGAAACCTCCAAAGTTATCTCCAAGGGAAAAATCTTCACAAACAAATATTCAAGGTCACTTCACAAGTGATCCAAGTGTCTTAAAAAACTAATCTTTCAAATCTGAGGTTCCAAGATATAAATGTCACCAATTCTAAGTCAATGTTCACTGTTCCTGAGCTTTCAATTCTTTACTGTCCACAGGTCCTCAAGTTCTTAACTTGTACAAGCCTCCATCACTTCAACTCTTGCGTGTTGACTTTTTATACCTCCACTAGATGTCCACAATAAGCTTTTATGATGACAAACCACAAATATGAATCTACACAAATATATTACATCGAGTCTTCCACAAAAGTGTTATATCCAATGTCCAAAATACTTCAAGTATTGTTCTGATTGAGCTCAAGAGATACACCTCCCAAAAAACTTGCTTAACACCAGCATCGATCTCAACATCACAAGCTAGCTGTCCATAGGCCAAGCTTACAGGTATGAGGTTATTTAATGCTAGATTGTGGTTCTGTCAGCAGTAATAACACCGAGCTACAGGTAGTCTAGATCAGATATACCCCAAGAAATTAATCCTCCAATCCCTTCTTGGTGTCCTTAAATTTTCTTATTATTTTATGCTTAGAAATTTGCTTACTGCATTACGTTCTGAAATGATCTCCACCGAAAATGATGATTAAAAGGAGTATTAAACATCATATTTATACAATTTTTGACCTATGACGAATTGACATGTTTGTTGGGTGAAGGAGTATGAGCCTACACAAGTTAGCTCAAGTCGGCTAGGAAAAAAAATAAAAATTTCAACTTAAAAATTCAATTTCTCACAAACTATTGGGAGTTTGAGGGCAAGAAAGGGCTCGTTAGAAAGAGGGAAAAACCTATTTAAGATGGCGTAGGATTAATTTTGAAAGGATGCCTCCAAGGTGTCTAAATTTATTTTTGTTTGTGTCTGCTTCTGAAATCTTTAATGCAGAATATGAGGACAACAAGAGGAAATTAGGGGTTGATGATCAGGACAACAATAGGTTATTATTGTGTCTCCAAGTTCTTCATCATAGTGTCATCATGTAAATTATCCATTGCATCATTCCATCATGTAATAGTGCAGTGATATGTCATCAACCATAGTGAAAAATTTATTAATTTGTTATCAAGAGAGCTTCAAGGTAGTCATCATGTAAATTATCCATGTCATCATGACATCATGTAATAGTGTAGTGATATGTAATCAACCATAGTGCAATATTTATTAATTTGTTATCAATATAGCTTCAAGGTAGTCTTCCATATTCATGTATCACAAGAATATTTTCCATCCCAATAATGCTATATTGACATCAATGAAAACCTTGATTAACACCCCTCTCTTTGATGCCCAAAGAGAGACACTCAAAGAAATTCTCATGTGGGCATGTCTTCCAGCCTTAGCTCCCCAAATTTGGTTGGTGGATTTATTCAGAGCCATTGGAAACAAACTGGGTACCTTCCTTGAAGCAGACATGTCTTTCTTATCGACAAAGGAAAGGAAGGTTGCTCAAATACTGGTTAGGTTGGATCCGAGGGAGGGCCTAGTCAACATCTTATAGATTCAGGTGCATGGATTTACGTTCTCCAAAATAATTGACTATGAATAGTTACCTTTCAGGTGCTACCATTGTCATAAGCATGGTCACCTTGCAAGGGACTCCCCTTTGGGGTTTAGAAGGAAGAGAAAACAAAGGGGAGAACTTGATCATGGGGATCGAGCTCGAGATGAAGTGGAAGGAATGGTGAAACCAGAGAAGGAAGGGCCTCAACAGGCAGATATTCTGGTTTAGATGGAGGTTCAGAATAATCCAATTGGGAGAACTTGAATTTAGAATAACCCTGTGATCGAACATGTGCGGGTAGAGCAGGATGAGGTGGAGTTCATTGGACATGTACCTCAATCTTCAGGTATTTTTTCTCTCCCTATTTCCTCTTAATCTGTTCAGTTGAAATCGATTTTGGATGATGTGCACATGCTTGGTCCCTCCAGGCCAAAATATGAGGATTCTCCTCTTTATTTTAATTTTTTTCTAGCTTTAGACAGTATTATCACTTCTATACCGTATCTTAATCTCGTTGGTCTTCCCTTTTCGAGCCTGTTTTTCCCTTTACTTTCAATTCTTCCCTCTGATAAGTGCCATTACAATCTCTATCCCAGGGATAAAAAATATTTCCCATCCTAATCTGTGGTTGGCCTTGGGATCATTTAGGAGCCCTTTGTTTCTCCCAAGACCTGTTGTTGAAAATCGAACTTCTCAAAAGATCATATCAAAGAAAAACTTGATATAGCTGAAGGAAAACAATTATCCCTAAAAGGGGCGCTTAGAGCAGTGCAAGCCCCTGTGGTGGTTACAAAATGATTGTTGTATTTGAATCGTAGAGGTCTATCCAGCACCCAGAAGAAGACGACCTTAAAAAACCTTTTCAAATCTATAAGTTGTGATGTTAGTATGCTCCAAGAAACCCTTGGTGTTGGGGAAACTGTGACAAAATCCTTGAAAATTATGCTACCAGATTGGTCCTTTGTGTCAATTGATGAAAAAGGAAGATATGGGAGGTTAGTGATGGGCCTAAGGGACAACAGTATAAAAATTCTGAATTCTTGGGGCTTAGATTTGGTCTTAGGGGAAGAGGTATACTCTGATATTTGTTCAAACCTCACCCTTATCAATGTTTATGGTCCATGTCAGGAAAGATATTTTTTTTTGGAACAATCTTTTCTCCAAATTTCTTTTAAATAACTCAAAGGTTGTTTTTGTTGGGGATTTTAACTTTTGTTTAGGATTGTCTGAGTGTTGGGCTCTTTTGGTCTAGGTTGATCCTTTGTCTGATTTTTTGCTTAAAAAATTCCGGTTGGGAAGGTTCATTGATCTTGATTTGATAAAAGTCAAGCCTACCTAGAGGAATAGAACAGAAGGAGAGGCAAGGGTGGCTAAGCGCTTGGATCAGTTTATGATAAAGGAGGACCTTGGTGCTAAAATTCCTTTCTTTAGAAAGTGGATAGGGACTGGGGGGGATTATGATCACTTCCCTATTTTCTTGCAGCTAAAAGGGGCAAGTAGGAATACTTCATCCCCTTTTAAATTTAACTCATCCTAGTTAAAATATTTGTATTTTAACATTTTAGTAAGAGATATATGGAGGCCTCAAGTCAGAATCCAAGGTTTATCTCTTTCTCAGTCCTTTATGGAAAACTTAAAAAGATTAAAATAGGCAACACTATAATGGGAAGAGGAAATGAAACTAAGGGACGAAGTTGTATTAAAAAACATAGAGATAGAGATGGAAGCTTTGGAAAGTACGAAGGTGGATGGTTATGAGTTGGTGGAGAAAAAGGAAAGGACAAATCAAATGGAAGTGGAAAGGAGAAGAATTTTAAAAGGCATTGAAGAAAAATGGAGGCTAAAGAGTAGGGATTTATGGCTTGAGGCGAGGGGCGAAAACTCAAAATTATTCCAAAACTATCCCAAGGGTAGGAATAATTATAGCAGTATTTTGGAAATTAAACAGGCAGAGGGTGGTGTGGAAAAAATATTTTGAAGATCTGGCATCCCTAGGGTGCTCTCATTTCAAAACCTTGTTTAAGGCCCCGTCAGAAGCCACCATAATTGAAGTGATCCAGGTGGCCCAGGTTTTCCCTAGATATATCGAGGACGAAGAAAATGACATAATCATGGTCCCTATATCAAAAGGGGCAATGGAAGGAGTTCTTAAATCCATGCAGAAAGATAAGAGTTTGGGGCCTGGTGGATGGACAATGATTTTTTTTTTAGCATTTTTTTTGAGTTATTAGCCGATGACCTGACAAAAGTGGTGGAGGAATCTCGGCTCATAGGCTTTGTGCATGAGCCCCTCAATTCTAATTTTTTGGATTTAATTCCAAAAACTGATTACCCCTAGAGTTTTGACGACTTCAGACCAATCTCTCTTTGTAACTGTACTTATAAAGTCATCACCAAAATCATTGAATCTCGCCTCAAACCTATTGTATCTAGAAACATATCCAAGGAACAGTTTGGCTTTCTTGATGGTAGACATATCCATGAAGGCATCGGGGTGGCAGATGAATCCTTGCACAATATTATAAAACTCAACAAGAAGGGAATGATTGTCAATATTGAACTATCAAAGGCCTATGACATGATAAGATGGATGTACTTGCACCTTTTGTTGACTCACTTAGGATTTGGCATTGGATTCATAAACTGGCTTATGAGATATATAACTAATGTAAGATTTATTATCTTAATTAATGGAGTTGCCTCCCCATTTTTTCATAGCTAGCGAGGTATAAGACAAGGATTCCCTTTGTCTCCCCTTCTTTTCCTCATCGTCGCAGAAGGGCTAATGCAATTGATTCATGCAACCAATAGAAGGGGGTAGTTCAAAGGAATTGAAGTAGCAATACATATTTTCATTACGCATATTCTTTTTGTGGACGATATTGTTTTGTTCTATAATGGATCAAGGGGCAATTTAGACCTGCTAAAATCAATTATGGATTTATTTCTAAAATCTATAGGGATGAGCATCAATGACCAAAAATCTTCTATTGTCTACAATGGTCTCTCAAGGGTGGAGGTCAATAGTATTCAAACGATTTTCCCTTTCGAGGTAAAAACTATGTCAGAGAGTATTAAATACTTGGGTTTTTATCTCAAGCCAGATTCCTACAAGAAAATTGATTCGAAATGTCTAGTAGCTAAAATTGAAAAGCAAGTAAAACATTGGAGCTTTAAGTGGATCCCTAAAGGTATCTTTGCATAGGTCATAAAAGTATCTGGTTGTTTCTTATGGGTGGGATTGAAGGAGGATGATGCTATTCCATGAGTTCCATGGGAGAAAATAGCGCACCCAAAGGAGGTGGGAGGGTGTGGAATTAAGGATCTTTCATGTTTCGCAAACTCTTTGGCTACAAACTCTAGGTGGCACTTACTAACCATGGATAACCTGTATACATCAGTGATAAAAAGGAAGTACATAGACACGATTCCTATGGATGATTGGTTGTGAACTCATGAGAAGAAATTCAAAAAATTCTCTGTCATTTGGAAGGCTACTATATAATTCTTCGATCTTATTGCATATGGTCTTTCATGGCACGTAGGAGATGGAAGCAGGATCAGAGTGGGTGTGGATCCATGGGTGGGATGTAACAAGGTCTACATACTTCCAAGGGAACTGGTGGAACATATTAGTGCTAAAGGAATCTAATTTCTCAACCAAATTTTAAATGGGGAAATTATAACATTTTGGAACCAAGGATGGAAAACAACCGAGGACCTTATTCTTGAGCCCCATTGGGGTGAAGTTTGGAAATATTACATCAGATAACTACATAGATCAAATGTTAGGATCAGGGATAGGATGGATTAACTCCGGTGGGTCTATGCCCCCGGTGGTCATTATGCTCCAAAATTTGGGTACACCCTTCAAATGGATAGGCGAGAAAGAGGGGTTCGTTCATGGTGGTATAAGATACTATGGAAACTAAAGTGCCCTACAAAATCCAGACTGCTATTTTGGTGCATCCTAAAGAACAATGTGCCTACATGGGATAATATCCAGAAAAGGAACAAACATGGGTCAGGATGGTGCACCTTATGTAAAATTTTTGAATAATCTACTTATCGCTTGTTCTTAAATTGTCCTTTCACCATTAAAACTTGGGAAGCCTTGTTGAGCATATCGGGTATCATAATTAATTGAAATGACAAATCTTTAGTGGAATCCTAGAAAAACTGGTGGTATTTTACAAATGATTATCATATAAGGATCATCCCCCCCATCATCTCTTGGGGCATATGGTTGGCTCAGAATAAATGTGTGTTCCAATATTATGCAATGACTTTGTATCCTATTATTGTTGAATGTGCTTCCATCTATGTTTTTATTCCTTCAACCTCCCTCAATATGAACCCAAGGATCATAAAAGAAGAACATATTAGACCCAATGTTCCATGGGCCTATTTTGATGGTGCCTCGGATTCTCAGGACAGATGTGGGGCAGGAATAATCATACATGTAAATGAACGCAGGTCCTTAAAAGATTCAGTGGGAATTGGTGCATGATCAAACAATTATGAAAAACTACAAACTCTGAATTTTTTTTTGTTGGTTGAGACAACTGGGGATAGATACAACTAAGACTTTTGGTGATTCTTTAAATGTTATAAATTGGACAAACAATGTGCAGTGGTGCCAAAATTTTATTTTGGTTCCTATTTTAGAAGAAATTACATGTCTGAAATTTGGTTTTGTTGATATTACTGTTTGCCATATCTATAGGAAGCGAAACGTCAAAGCAGATTTCCTTTCTAGGAAAGGCCTACAATAGGCTCTGGAAATATAACATATAATTGAAACTGTGGATGGGAGGATCCTTGTGTCGGATCATTGGACAAACAATGGTTAAAATATTTGTTTTGTTTTTTTTTGGTTTTTTCTCCAACAACCTAAATTTTCTCTAGATTCCCATGATCGATAAACAATTTTTTGTTCATATGTATTTATGGCTTAAGGATATGGTTATTGTTCACTCTAAACTCTAAATGATAAAAAAATTATCTTATATATTTTGTACTGGACAGGTCATTTTCTCCACTTAATGGAGAGGCCTGGTTTATGGACTTGGATACAATGTGCTTTTTTATTCAAGCAAGTGATGCTTCTCTCTCACTTTTCTTAGTCAGTTGTGCTCTCTCTCTACGTTATTGTGGATCCATGGTTTGATCAGGAATGATTAACTGCATCTAATCATGTAACTTTTTATCCTCTTAATAAAATGTTTGATTTTTCCTTTGGAAAAAAAAAACATATGCATAGTACCAACCAAGTTAGGGACTTCCATGTACCACCTTACCATAGATTGAGATGAACCAAATATTTTTTTCAGCCAATCACCCTTGTGCCATATTCCAAGCATGGATTTTGGATCACATAGGATAAAACAAACATAACCAAACATGGATTCCAAAGGTTAAACCACCTCCACCCTCAAGCCACAGTGATTTCACCTAAATCGGTCCAAAAATCACCAAAACCAATACAAGCTTGGATGCCTCAAGATTTATTCATTATACCCAGAGGAATTTTCTTGTCTCCACTCACCTGTCAAGAGCTTCACAGAGAAAACCATCTCCACCCTCAACCCTTGGGATTTTCCCAAGACCACCTCAATGAGATCCAAATCCACTGATAATCCAAAGCTCAACCAAAATGAAAACCAATTATACTATGGCTATCAAGGAAATGGAAAAGGAAAGGTTGCATGTCACTGTCAATCTAGAAAAATCCCATTCCAGTGACAACAAACCTGACCAATAAACCAATGCATTCACATCCTAGCAAGATAATCAAACATGCAACTTGTTACCTACAAAATCCTCCAGCTCGCTAATCTTTATTTTCTTGATTTTTCCCTTTATTACTATTGTGAAATATTCTTCTTGTGCTCCCTTTATTTCCTTGCTTGTTTGCTTGTGCCTTCCTTGTGTCTAAGTTCTCTCTCTCTTGCTTGTCCTTGTCAAAGTGTTCTCTCTCTTGCTTCTTTTTGTCCAAGTGCTCCCTCTCTTGCTTCTCCTTGTCCAAGTGAGAATTCTAGAATGTTTTCTCTCCTTTTTTCTTTTCTTTTCTTTTCATTTTTCTTCAATTTCCTTTGCATGCATATTCTTGTCTCTTTATATTAATTTTCTCTTATTTTCCTTTATTTATTATATTAAATTTCCATTTATTTCCTTTTACCTCTTTCTAATGCCAATTCTAACGCCAATATCCATAGCCAATAAATAATTAACCAGAAGCGACTCCCAATGTAACATTTTTCCCCTCATTCATCTTGGAATACGTGTCCCATGACCTAGGTTTTAATTATCCTTTATAATTCCGATTTATTTCCATGGAAAATTAATCTGGGTCTGCTACACCATCCACAATTGCAACAAATGTGGCCACTTGAGGCTTCATGCAAAAGTTTGTTTGTTTGTTTTTTGTTTGTTTTTGTTTTTTTATTTATAATGGAAGATATTTCTCACAATTGATCATCATCCATGACCCTCCATTCTCTTTAAATAGAGATGATGGAACAAATGTGTGTTAAGCAACATATCAATATCTATTATTATTTAGGAGAATATGATCCGTTAGATCACTCTATGTCTAGAACATATTGTGAATGTCAGAAAACAATGCAATTAATGCATACTAAAAAAACACACTCTTACCTAATATACTCCCTAGATCATGTTGAAATTATATAACTCCTATGTGTTTAAATATCCTGATGTTACCCTTAAAGATCAAAATTTGGATATAATTGAAGGATTTACAAAGTTGACACAATAGGAGAAGGAAGGAGGCATTAGAGGACCCCCCCCCCCCTCTAATGACAACTTCTTAAAATCCTAACATATATTAAAGTTTAGAAAACTTCACTTCTATAAGAGACTTTGTGAAAATGTCTACAAATTTATCATTTGTAGGGAAAATGATAACTTCAATAACTTTATCATGAATGAGCTTTTGGACGAAGTGCGTTTGTAGCTCAATGTAATATTCCAAAATAGGAAAAGCAAAAATATTGTACATAAAAATAGAAGTTACAGAAAATATCAATAAAATACACATGAGAAAATCAAAGATCCATTATATTATGTCTCACAATGGAAAATAAGTACAAGATGTTGAGGAACAATTCTCTCAAACTAGGCAAGACAAGCCTCCAATGCTCAAATAGACCCAAACATGAAATGTAGTTGCTATACAAAATACCAGAGAACATGGCAGCACAGTCCCAGTGAGAGTCACTACAATTGGAAAAAAAAAATAGATAGATCTGTTGTTATAATGCTCAAAAGGTGTTGGGAATAAGGATCCAACCTCCCAAGCACAACTCCAAGACAACCCAGAAAGGGTTTCCGGAAATACAAAAGATGCAAAATGTGCAAAATGCAGCCCTAGGGCTGAATAACACTGTATAACTAAATCACTGCTAGGATATGGCTGAAATGACAAGAAAATGGTTGCAAATTCTCCTCTCTAGCTTTCTGGGTGAAGGGTTGGCCCCGTTGTTAGGAAACTAGCTCACATACTGGGTTTCTCAACCCTCCACTATTGTTACCGTTCTGATTTGCGCAATTCCTGAAGGAGACTGCGCTGTTGAAGATGGATGAAGCTCAACCTAATGTAAGATAGTGGAATGAATCTCAAAGGAACCTCTCCTGAGTGGGCAGTCGAAGTCCTCCGAGGATGAGGGTGGGATTTCCGCCCGGAAACACTCTTGTGCTAAATAACACAATGGACTCCACTAAATAGCTGAAGCGTGCAAGAATTATTAAAAGACCAAGACATAAAAAATAATCAAAATTCCTTCTATGGCTTCCATCCCCTTCCTTATATGCTTGATGAGCTTCCTGACCTTGGGCCCCGCTCATTAAAGATGTTACTTCCATGCAAACACTCCTCCACCATAACTGCACTGTCCTCCACTTTCTCCACTCTCTCTATGGCATCACTATTGATTTGGTCAACCTTGACCCCATCTACATGCATTGACCCCATTCACACTAAGGGTTGATTTATGTCAGCTAGCTACACTGATCAACATTCATATTGGAAGTGGTTTTATTCCTACTGAAGATATTTAAGGGTATCTCTACCCACTTATTCATCTAAGTTATGAATGAAAGAAAAATATAATATTCCAACTAGATAAAGCTAATTAGGAATATTATAATCCTCCCCTCCCAAATGTTGCTTGTCCTCAAGCAACTGTAAAGAGAGATGCTACAAAATCTTCTCTCCCTCCCAAGTGGCATCCTCATCTGGTAGATTCCTCCATCGAATAAGATATTCTCTAATTACCCTGCTCCTTAGCTGCCTCTCCCGAGTGTTGAAGATAGATTCCAGTTGAAAAACTAGATGGCCCTCATCATCAATATGGAGGAGATCCATGGTGGCAACAACATGTTTTTCAAAGGCCTTCTTGAGGCATGAGGCATGAAAAATGTTATGGATCTTACTCCCAATGGGGAGCTCCAACTCATATGCTACCTATCTAACACAAGGGATCAACCTGTATGGCCCATAGAAACGTGGCTTAAGCTTTTCAGCCCCCTTCTCCTTTAGCATAGACTGTCTGTAAGGTTGAAGACGGATATAGACTAAATCATCAACCTCAAACTGCCTCTCTATCCAACCATGGTCTGCATACAACTTCTGCTAGTTTTGGGCTGTAGCAATGTTGTCCTTGAGAGCACATAGTATATCCTGACTCTCCTGGATCCACTCCTTGGCTCTAGGAGCCTTTCTTTCTCCAAACATCACATTAGAAGATGATAGAGAATCATACCCATAAAGAGCCCGTAATGGAGTCATGTCGATGGACATGTGAAAAGTTGTGTTGTAGCAATACTCCCCCAAATGGAGCCAGTACAACCATGCTCTTTGCTGCCCCAAAATATAGTTTCGTAAGTAGCCTTCCATCCACTTGTTTACTATCTCTGTTTTCCCATCGGTCTAAGGGTTATAACTGGTACTCGGTGTCAAATCAGTACCCACTAACCGAAAAAGCTCCTACGAAAAGCCACCCATGAAGCGGCTATCCCAATCACTAACTATGGTCTTTGGAAGACCATGGAGTCTAAAATAATCTCTAAAGAATATCTCGACCACCTGTGAAGAAATATATCATGCATAAATAGCAAATAAATTTGAATACTTTGTTAGTCGATCAAGAACTACAAAGATACAATCCTTACCCTGAACTGTAGGTAGTCCGGTGATGAAGTTCATGGAATAATCTCCCATTTTCCTTTCAGAATAGGGAGTGGCTACAACAATCTTGTAGGGTGGTTGTTCTCTACTTTGTTGTGCTGGAAAACTATGCACCCCCTGATGTGTTGGAGCACATCCTCCTTGAGACCCTTCCATGAGAATCTCTCCTAAATGGCCCGATATGTCTTGGTGAATCCTTGATGACCGAAAAGTGGTGAATCATGTGCTACCTACAAAATCTTCTCCTTGAGTCTAAAATCTCTAGTCAAGAAGATCTAGTCTCAGTAATAGATGACCTCATCCATTACTCTAAATCTCTCATCCGTCACTTTTCCATCTAGGATCTCACATTCAAATCGGGCTTTGGAATACTCCACCAACAACTGGGCCTTCCAATCTGTATCCACACTCATCAAATATAGCACTGCTGGTCTCTATGATAGAGCATCCGCTACTACATTGCTCTTCCCTTTGACATATTCAATGTCAAAGTCATATGCTTAGATATTTCTCACCCATTTTTGTTGCCTTTCCTGCAGCTGCTTCTGCTCAAGAAAGAACTGAAGACTATTGTGATTAGTCTTCACTCGGAATCTGTTTCCTGCTAAATATTTCCGGAATTTGGCTAATGCATGCATGATAGCCAACATTTACTTATCATATATAGAGTACAACCTCTCATGAGGCAGCAAATTCTGACTCTCAAAAGCTATGGGGTGACCCCCTTGCATCAAGACTGCTCCAATGCCCTCCCCTGAAGCATCACATTCCAGCACAAAGGGCTGGGTAAAATTCGGTAAAACCAACACAAACTTCCTCAGTTGATCACTAAAAATGTGGTTCATGCAAGACTGAAAAGTTGCCGGAGCATTGGTTAACCCAAAGGGCATCACCAAGAACTCAAAATGGCCATAGTGGCATCTAAATGCAGTCTTGGGGATATCTTGATCCCTCACTCTGATTTGATGGTATCCCGACCTCAAATCAATATTTGAAAAGTACTTGGATCCCCTTAGCTCATCCATCAATTCATCGATCCTGGGGATTGGGTACCTGTTCTTCATTGTTTTCTTGTTCAAAGATCTATACTCAATGCACATCCTAAATGTTCCATCCTTCTTCTTTACCAGGACCATAGAAGAAGCAAAAGGACTGGTGCTGGGTCAGATATGTCCTAAATCCAAGAGCTCCTGAATGGATTTTTCAATCTCATCCCTGTAGGCTTCGGGATGCCTATAGAGTGTGGTGATCACTGCTTGGATCCCCTACTCCAACTCAATAGTGTACTCAAATCCTCGGTCAGGTGGCCTCCCTGGTGGGATATCTCCAAATACTGTAGAATAACGGTCTAGAATAGACTGCACATCCGGGTGTACTAGTGCACCCTTTCCCCCCGCCTCTGACATACGTAGTTCCACTTCCCACTCTATGTCTCCTCTGTGCAAATCAACCTACATACTGTGTGCTGAGACAATCTGGGGTGGATAGGTGTGCATGCCCCTAATATTCTGGTGCTTACCACTCCCCTTATCTGTCTGTTCCATCTCCAAGGTCTCCCAATCTGTGGTAACCTTCCCTAGGGTGATCAGCCACTGAACAACCAATATCACATTGGTGTCTGGAATATCAACCACAAAGAAGTGGTTCATCAATGTGTAGGTCCCAAAAGTGATAGTTAGTGCCGAAAGATACTTGGAACACTGCATGGTTTTAGCTCCTGGAACCAAGACTGAGAAGCCCTCAAAATCATCCACGTGAATGCCTCTTCTCTGTACTAACTGAGTATCAATAAAGTTATGGGTAGCCCCACTGTCTATCAACATAGATACTCTATGCCCCTGAATAGTGACTCTAACCCTCAGCGTTAGATACTTGGGAACTCCCCGCAAAGTTGTAAGAGTCCCTCCAATTGGAGCAAATGCTCCCTTCACACCTCCTGATGGTGGTGCAACCCCTCCTAAAGCTACAACGTTGGTATCCTCTTCCAATTCTTCTGCTTCCTCCTCCCCATCATCAGAGAACACCTCACAAGAATGTGCCTTCCCCGCAACACATCGATGTACTGGTATCCATCGATCTTGGCAAGTGAAGCAAATTTTTCTCCTCCTTAGGTCTTCCCGGACATCATCATCAAGAGACCCCCTCTCATGATTCTCCTTTGAGGGAGGAAATCTTACATCTTTTCCCTTTGCTTGAGAAGATAAATTTTGCTGGAATGGGCTTTTGCCTTAGGAAAAGCATGCTGCAAGTCTCTAGCCCTCTCAATAGCCTCTTGGAGCGTAGTTGGTCTAGTGGATTTCACCAACCCATGCAATTGTTCTGCTAGCCCATCAATAAACATATATACTCTCCTAGTTGTAGATAGGTTAGACACCATGACGGAGAGCTTTAGAAGTTCAGAGATATAAGTCTTTGGATCTCTTGTTTGCTTAAGATTGGCTAGATCAACAAAATGTGCTTCTAGATTCCTGCAATAAAATATCTCCACTAACCTCCAGGTAAATTTTGCATAAGAAATGACACTAGCATGCCCTAGTGTAGATAGGCCATGAAACCACCACTCATGTGGTTCACCTTCCAGGTGCAGCATTGCTATCTTAATGGCATCCATATTTGAAACCTGGTTCAGCTGGAAATAAGTATCCAACTTCTCTACCCAAGCCTTGGCTATGCACTTGGGTGACCCATCAAAAGAGGGAAAAAAGAATCTACCCATAGTACGATGCATATCATTGTTCTGCATGTACCCTCCACCTCTATTGTGACTGTTGGGTCTTCTATTATCCTGATCCGACAAAACTATTGCAAGTTCAGGTGCTCCTCGAACCTCTGAGATTGAGATTCATATTTTAAGAAATAATCACCAAGAGTTTCCTCTCTTTGTGGCCCTCCCACCTCATTTCCTACTGTTAGGAATGTGGACATGGTGGAGCGTTGTGAAGAAGGTTGTACTACTAGTTTCTCACACCAAATATGTGAGGTTTCAGAACTCTCTCCATGTGGAAACCCTCTAGGGGATTCCCTCTATCTTTCCAAACTCAGCTCCTTGATTTCCTTAGCAATATTCTGCATGGTCTGGAGAAGAAGTTTTGGAATATCTCTTTCCTCCATTGCTATAGATGCACTGTCCCACAAGTTGAGCCAAAATTATGCTATGATACCACTGTAATATTCCAAAATAGGAAAAGCAACAATATTGAACATAAAACTGGAAGTTACAACAAATATCAATATAATACACATGAAAAAATCATAGATCCATTATATTATGTATCACAACATAAAATAATTACAAGATGTTGAGGAACAAGTCACTCAAACTAGCAATACAAGCCCCCAATGCTCAAATACAACCAAACATGAAATGTAGCTGCTATACAAAATACCGGAGAACAAGAAAACTCAGTCCCAGTGAGAGTCACCACAACTGGAAAATAGAAATAGATAGATTTTCTGATATAATTCTCAAAAGGTGTTGGGAATAAATTTCCAAGCTCCCAAGCACAACTCCAAGACAACCCTGAATGGGTTTCCGGAAATACAAAAGATGCAAAATGTGCAAAATGCAGCCCTAGGGCTGAATAAAACTGTATAACTAAATCACTGCTAGGAGATTTCCGAAATGACAAGAAAATGTTTGCAACTTCTCCTCTCTAGCTTTCCGGGTGAAGGGCTGGCCCCTTCACTAGGAAACTAGCTCACAAACTAGGTTTCTCAACCCTCCATTGTTGTTGCCCTTCTAATTTGTGCAATTCCTGAAGGAGACTGCGCTGCTGAAGATGGATGAAGCTTGGACTGGTGCAAGATAGTGGAATGAATCTCAAATGAACCTCTCCTGAGTGGGCACTCGAAGTCCCCCAAGGACGAGAATGGGATTTCCACCCGGAAACACCCTTGTGCAAAACAACACAGTAGACTTCACTAAACAGCTGAAGCGTACAAGAAGTCATAAAAGACCAATACATAAAAAATAGTTATAATGTCTTCCATGGCCGCCTTCCCCTTCCTTATATGCTTGGTGAGCTTCCTTACCCTCGACCTCACTCATTAAAGATGCTACTTCCATGCAAACACTCCTCCACCATAACTGCGTTGTCCTCCACTAGCTCCACTCTCTCTATGGCAGCACTATTGATTTGGTCAACCTTGACCCCATCTACATGCATTGACCCCATTCACACCAAGGGTTGCTTTATTTCAGCTAGCTACACTGATCCACATTCATATTGGAAGTGTTTTTATTCCTACTAAAGAGATTTAAGGGTCTCTCTACCCACTTATTCATCTAAGTTATGAATGAAAGCAAAATATAATATTCCAACTAGCTAAAAGCTAATTAGGAATATTACACTCAAGGTGTTTGTTGTGTTGATGCTAAATAGAATCTTTGGAGATCTTGATGAGATTATAATTGTCACTCTAGAGGGTGATTAAATGTTACTACTGTAATCCAAATTTTGAAAGGATCTATTGAAGCCGCAATATTTCTTGACTTGTAGTAAGCGTAGGTCGATACTCTGCTTCTACTAAATAAATAACAATAACTTGTTGCTTCTTACAAGCCCAAGCAACAAATACAAAACCAAGACTGAAAAAATAACTTGTAGTAGACTTTTGATCATTGAGCTATTCATCCCAATTTGAATCAGTGAAACCAACCAACAAAGGAGTCCCCCATGTATCGTAATGTGTCCCAAATTGAACTATACCTCAGATATAAAATTATAATTTTTACTACTTTTCAATAACTTTCATGGGGTGTTTACATATACTAAGGAAATAAGGCCGACAACATACGAAATAACAAGATGAGATGGGTCAAATATAAGAGGGTGGAAACTAACTAATGGTACAAAGAGGAATCAACTACAAATATAGTGCAGGTGGCAGAAAGGTTGACCATAGACTAAAAGGGATAAGGGTTAGGTTTACAATATTCCATGTGAAAAGGAAAAATAAGGTCACTTGCATACTTAGATTGGGAAAGAAAAATCATTTTTGTGGTTTGCAATACTTCAAGGCCAAGGAAATAATGCAAATAGACCGAGTCTATCATTTCAAACTTCTTCTCAAGGCTTGATTTTACATGGGTTAAAATTTTAGGGTCACTCCTAATGAATATAAGGTCATCAATATAAGTACAAATATTATGAGAAGGCTTCCTTCCTTTTTGGTTAGACACTGGGGTTAGAATGACATCCAAAGAAGTTAATTTTAAGAAGAAATATATCCTTTATGCATACCAAGGTCGAGGAGCTTGTTTAAGACCATAATAAGATTTTTAAGGTGGAAAGCAAGGATATAATCACTAAACACAATAATCACGTTGTTCCATGTATATTTCTTCTTATAGATCCCCTTGCAAGAGTGTGTATTTAACATCCATTTGATGGACCTCCCATCCATTTGAGACAACAAGAGCTATACCAAGGTGGTTGGAATTCATTTTGGTGAGAGGGGAAAAGGTTTTGTTGTATTCAATTCCTTCAACTTGAGATAATCCTTTAGAAACTAACTGTGCCTTATGTCCTTTCACACTTTCATCTGATGCATACTTAGTTCTATACACCCATTTACATTTGACATGTTTTCTTCCATTTGGAAGAGGGACACATTTCGAGTTATTATTCACCATCAAGGAAATCTATTCTTCATTCATTGTTGTTTCCCAATTTGGATGGCTTTATGCTTCTGCAAATGTTTCTAGATCTAGAGTCTCTAAAATTTGAGCCAAAAGAGAGGAGGCTTGCCATAACTGTGAACATGTATGATGTTTATTTGTAGGATCATTCACAATATCACTACTTGCTTCTCATGTTCAAGGGACCCATTTGGGAAGTTGTGGTGTTGGTATAGGTTGATGTTCAATGGATTCATTTTGAGGAAGGTGAGTAGGTAGAGGTGAGTTTTCATCCTTGTTGTCATAATTTGAAGATGAAGCTAGGATAGGAATAGAAGGTGACATAAACATTGAATATGGATCACATCACAAATATGACACAAACATTGAATTAGGATCACGAGGCAATATATTTTCATCAAATTTAATATATATTCTAGTGATTATTTCATTTGACTCAGTTTATAACCTTTTACATCTTTAAAATATCCAACAAAATACACTTCTCAATTTTAGGTTGTAAATCTTTCATTTTCTAATTAGGAAAGTGAGTCCATGTTATGCTACCAAATATAAATAAGTGACTTACATCTGGTTCAATGTTAGTTCGAGCATCTTCTGGTGTTATATTTTTAAAAGCCTTTGTGGGAGTGTGACTTACTATGTAATGGAAAAATTGGTTACTTTTACCCATTATTGAAGACTTACTCCTTTATATTGAATCATACATATATCCATTTCCTTTAACATAAGATTCTTTCTTTTAGCAACTCTATTTTGCTATGGTGTATATGGAACAATACGTTGCATTTGAATGCCCTATGCAATGCGATAAATTGTGATTTTTTTATTGACATATTTGTTACACCAATTTTTGGTCATCTAACCCGTTACTATTAGATGGACTAAAGTACACCTTGTAAGACCAATTTTTCTATAGTAAAATTGCTTTCACTATGAGAAATAATTTAATAACCCATAGTTTATTAAATTATTTCCGGTCTAAACAAGAAACCCCATGAGGAATAATTGAATAAATCCTTATTTGTTTGATTTTCCTCTAGGGATAATTAACTAAACCACTGTTTAATTAATATTCATGGTCATATTTAACCCAAAACATGAGAATTAATTAGATAAATTATTATTTATCTTATTATTTTCTAGGAATAATGATTTAAATCATTGTTTAATAATATTCCTTGTTGAATTTGACTAAATCATTTCTAAATAATTAAATAAATCATTATTTATTTAATTATTCCTTAACCTCATCCTTGAAATAATAAATAAATCATTTGTTTATTATTTCTAAATAAAGAGATTTAACCAATTCTAAATTCCTTTTCCCTCCACCAAAAATAATAAAATATTCCAAGTAAGTTGGATCTAGATTTGGTTAATAATATTTTAATTATGCACCAATATCTAGACTAACTCAATATTTTGCTATAAATAGAAGTGTTTTCCATTCATTCACTACACCTTTTTAATCACCTTTTGATCTATACTTTTAGTTTATCTTTGATCCTCCATCATTGTCATATTTTTTTTACTTTTTCTTGTGAGCTCCCTTTGAGGTCTATTTTGTCTGGGTTTTCTACACCATCAAGAGAGAGATCTGAAGTGCTGAGGAAATACAAGAACCCATCCCATTCAGGGGGACTAGTAACATCTTTATGTGTTCCCTTCCTAGGTGTCATAATACAAAAAATTCTTTATAAATTCTTGTCTTGTCTATTGGATGTATGAAGCAAATCTTGTTTATTTTCGCTGTTTAATATCTTTAACTGCATTGATCTCGATTTTTGTAACATTTATTCTGATCATCTACTACAGATCTAAGGAAATTGACAACCACATTTGATGTTAGGGCTGTTTTTTATGCACTGCTAAAGTGAGCTTTTTTCGTACACTTGCGATTAGAATTCACACTAACAACTGGCGACTCCACAAGGGTTTTTTTTAGTTATGACCATTGTCATTTTTCATATCCATGCATGACCAGCCACTTCAGCCCCTATGGTTTTTCTTCAACTTCTTATTTTTCATTCCTTGATGTTTTTTTTAAACCTTTTTTACCCTAAAACAATAAAAATTCTAACTTATGTGTGTTTATGGGCCATTTTTGCAGGTAACAAGTATCAGCCGCGACAGAGACAACGCTTTTTTTTGAAACCCGCCGCTGAGACAACCGAAAGTGTAGGTCACACTTTTCAGCAAAAAACCTGTGACCTCAGCTCTTAGGTAGCGGGTATATGCCCAAAAACTGCGACCTCGACAAAAAATAGGTTAGAACCTGCAGCCTGCACTTTTTTGCAGGATTTTTTTAGTAATTTTTAGGGTTTGCCAAGGGCACTGTTTAGGGTTTTCTGACCCACGTATTTACCCGTATTGGACCTGTACTTTCTTATTTTTACTTGTCTAAGTAGGAACCAAGCCCCTCAGGGATTCAGTACGCTTCCACCTTTTTAGGAGGAGTTTAGCTGAGGCAAGTCTTCTGAGATTTCAGTGTTTTTTCAGCCATTTTTTTTCTTCAAATCTGAACTTGCCTTTTAAGATCCATTTTAGATCAATTATTTTTCCATCCAAAACACCTCTTTTCAGTTTTGTTTGGTCCTCCCTTTAGGGTCCCCTACGTTTCCCTTTAGGTTGTAGACTTTCGCCACCTATTTTTCAACATTTTTCCCTCTGGTTTCTTGCTGTGTTCAGCACCTCTTTTCAACATATCCGACCTTTAGATCCCTGTCCCTCTTGACCTTAGATCTATTAGCCATATTGTGTGTTTTGAGTAGATTTCGCCCACCCTTAGCCTAGTTGTTGGGAAGCCCTCCTTTTTGGGTTTAAATTTATGCATCTTTAGCTATTTATTTTACTATCGCTTTCAGTTTTATTTACAATTATACAACATCTTTTTTCTTTTTTCCATACACACTTCTGAACTTAATTAAAATTAACACACTTATCACACACACGCACACCTAAAGCGAAGAGCGCTTTTTTTACACCGCCAGGCCAAGACTAAAACATTGTAATTAATTAATATGCACCTCCATGCCCTTGTTTACCTCTCTTCCTTATTGGGTTCTGTGTATATTTTCCATCATTGCACCCCCAAGGCGTTTATCTCGGAGACTCCAAGGCCTTCATCTTGAGTTTCCGTTAAGAGGATGTACTCCACTCCGTAGGGTCTGAGTTAGTCCTCTGCCGAGTCCCTATTTCGACTCTGATTCTGGTTCATCGGGTTCCCCTTCTGTTTCCATCCCCAGTTCTCCTCCACCTTTCACCTTCATCATGTCTGGTGCATGACCTACCGCTGGTGGTGGCCTCGGCTCTAATGCTGGAACCGCTACTAGTGGAGCTGCAACAGGAATGATTCCGGATGCCCCCTTTCTTCCTTATATGGTAGGCCTAATCCTTCCCAAGTTAATCCAATTGATTAATGACCTTGTTGTACATATTTACGCCTGCATGTAAATTTTCGGTCTGCCACCTTTTTCAAATTTCTTTCAGACCTCCGCCGTGGCCTAAAACCTCATGCTCCTGTTTGATATTACCGTCCTCGCCCGAAATTCCGCTCTACAAAGGTCAAAAACCCATAATTTAAATTTATCGGGCCCATTTCTAAGATTTTAGCCCCCCGTGCTTTGGTTACCATATGACCCGAGTGAGAATTAATATGCCAAAGGGAAGGGAGCTTAACATTAAAGGCTTTCAGGCGCAATCGTGACCGTTCGATCGAGTTCAATCAACGGAGCGGCGATCGTCCTAAGTGGTGGGCCCCGCGCGCAGAAAACTGGCGGTAAATCCCGCACCACTTCCATCGAGCCGACGGTATTTACCATGGGAGCAGCGATTCCATTAAAAACGCACCGCGTGTCTTTGGTACGGGCCCTAAAAACCGCTTTCCCGCGCGTTAAAAATTGAACAACGGCCGGGCAGCGGAATCCACTCGCACCGTTGGATCTGCTGATCTCCATCCGACGGCGGATATCTTCCAGAGGCGCTCGCCCTTTAACCTATGTTTGCTATGTTCCGTGGCCCACCATTGTGCTACTCCCATCAACTTCCAGCCGTTGATCTGTGTTTGCAATCCGACGGCCCAAAATCCAGTCTCGATGCAGTGACTGTGTCATGTAGCCCTCCCACTGTCCCACATCGTCTCCGTGTTTACTCCCACGCGCGTCTAGATATTTCCCTATCATATATATATATATATATATATATATATATATATATATATATATATATATATATATATGCGTGTGTTTTTCATTCCTTTACCCTTCGTTTCTTATTCATTCCTCACGTTCAAGTACATTCACATGGAGAAGTCGCATTCCCATCAAGCAATCCAAAGCCTCCATTATTTCTCCTCAGCCACCCTTCATGTTCTTCCCGAGTTGACCATGTCTCCATCGTCTGTCCCCCCATCCCTGTTTGGTTTCTTAAAATAGTTCGTGTTTTGCGGGTCTGCAGCGGTCGATGATCCATCATAATTTCTTTGCTTGTACGAGTCGGGAGCATTGCCCTTGGCGTTTCGAGGAAGAAATTCAGAGGAAGGCGAGGGGTAGGTGTGTGGAATGACTATCATATCAGGCAAAGACATGAACCTACGAAACCCTCAAGGAGAAAATCAAAGAGAGCATTTCAGCCCCTACACTAAAGGTCCAAGGATTTAAATTCAAAGTTAAAGGTGAAGTCTGGTACAAAATTGCAGGCTATCTCGGGGTTTTATGGCAGATTTTCACTAGAAATGAAAGAAGCTGAGAACATTGTATTTCATATTTATGTGATCATAGAGACATTTCATCTTCGTATTTATTTCTAAAGATAGATTGTAAAGTACAGTCATTTATAGTTAGTCATTCATAGTGTGGGCGCGAATGTTTTCCGCCATTTTATTCAAATTGAGTCATTAAATGTGCTCCATCTACCTCCTTCTCTAGAATTCTCTATCTTTTCTATAAAAACCCAAAAAGAAGACATTGTAAGGGTTCCAGATTTCTATCAGTAGACTGTGCAGTGGAAAGGCTTTTGTATACATTTTGTAATATTCCTGTATAAAGGTTCAGAGCCCGTAGGGTCTCAGTGAGGAGGAGTTATAACTGTAATGAGGATTCTGGTTTTTGATATCTCACAGTATGTAATTCTCTCTTATGTTTTAATACAATATCTCATTTCATGCTATTTAGCTTCTTGTATCATGTTCTAGAATGCGAGTGGCTCACTAGTTTGCAGTAAGGATTCATCCTTGTTGATGCCCTTTCTGGAATTAGTCAAGCGCTTTAAATAGGCCTAGTCATGATATACTGTTCCATGTTCACTTCATCCATATGTTCTGCTATATTAGTTACTTGAGGAGCGTGCTTTTAAAACGCCATTGTCATATAAGGATTCATAAATTAATATGCCCTTATGTGGTTCTGTTGTGAATCTGGGTATCAGTCTCATGTTAACTAATATCTCCTTTATGTTTCCTCACTGCACTCATTTCCTGATATTTGATTTCTGTGATATATTATTTGAACTGGCCCTCTTTACAGTAAGCTGTCTCTTAACTGTCTGATGCCTTTGTATTGAAGTTTTACATGATGTTCCTACACTATTCTTATCCTTGCACCAGCTTCTGAGAGAGATTGGTCCCATTCCAATCTAATTTCCTTGTTCAAACAAGAGATAGCAAGTGAGTTTTTGGATTGAAAACCCAAGCTATATGAAAAGCTACTTGCTATATTAAGATGTCCTAGGCACTGGTCTATGGCAACTCTAGGCTGTCTCTAGGGGGTGACAAAATTGTCCACAACAGACCTTATACACCATGATCTAAGTTGGCCTACTATGCCAACTAAGCTTCCTTCAGACAACCCTAAGTTTGAAGGAAATGTTGGAGAGGATCCTACCAACCATGTTCGTTCTTTCCACATGTGGTGTTCATCCAACTCTATCACTGATGAATCTATCTGTCTTCGATTATTCTATCGTACACTTACTGGAGAAGATTCAAGTGGTATGTCGAACAAGCCACTGCCTCTCATGCCACTTTTACGACTCTTGCAAAGGGGTTTCTGTCCTACTTCTAGCTCCCCCTTCGCTATGACACCGGTACCGAACTTTTGACTACTTTATGTCAAACTTCTACCACCCGCCTATTTGAACATGTTCAAGAATGGCATAGAATGAAGAGCTTATATCGAGCTCCAATTTTCGAAGACTGTGTCTACATGGACTAGTTTCTTAGATCCATTTTTACTCTATTTGTAAAGATGTTGTGTATCACTTTCCTCAGACTGAGGAAGAAGCCCTCCAAGTTGCATTGAAATATGACTTGATCAATGCACAATCTGGTTATGTTTATACCATCTTACCTGATCTCCCTAGACCTAGTGGTGCCAACGCACCAAGGGAATCTCATGTCGCTGACGGCATCGTTGGATCCCTTTCACATCCATACACTCATCCTCCTATGGGTTATGCTTTCCCTCAGGGAGGGGCAAAATCCTCTAGCGCTTCCCCCCCTGGCAGCATGTATCCAGGACATGACATGCCTCATGCCTTTTCCCAACTGCATCCTCTGATGCCAGGGCTTGCTTTTTCTCAACCTGTTTACCCAATTTGGCTTAAACTCCTTACTATCTGTATCCACAGCCAAGTGCTCTAGCTCCTCCAAAACAATCACCTCCGCCTCCCATGCCTTCTCAAGCTCTGCAGCAGCAGCCACCCCCCCTAGGGTTAGGTGTATGTGCAACAGAGTGCGACTAATCCTCCCACTTACAAAAATAAGATGAAAGGTAATCCATGAAACAATTCCCAAGGGAATACTTCTAACACTGCAACCCAGCAACAGGGTGATCAACCCAAGCAGAACATGCCTCTTCGTACGAATAAGCCTTGTTCTTGTTGCAGTGTCCATGGTCACTATACCCATGATTGTCCCCTTTTACCTCAGATGCGTCAAATGTGGGAAGCTCAAGCAACATCTTGAGGACAACGAGCCTCTGCTTCAGTTCCTTCTAATGCTGCACCTACTCAACCGACTGTATTTACCAATCCTTTCCCCTAGCAAGGATATGTGGCTGCCCAAACCCCAAAAGGTCAGGTGGCCACTCAACCTCCTCCATCTGGTACCTATGATTACCAGATCCTCATGATGCACTCTAACCAGGCCAATACCACCGATCTCAACCTTCAGACTTGGTTGCACCAATACACCAAGCCTCCCGCTATGTCCACAACCGAGTCCCAGTATTTAGGTCCCACATAGCCAATTTCGACACCCAATGGTCCTTTATAGATCCCTCAACCTAAGGCAGAGGTACATAACAAGATCCCCAAAGGATCGTTATGACAAAATGTTGTTTCCAGTAAATCCGCCCACACCTACAGTATAATAGATGACTTGGCGCAATCCCCTACCGCCATGTCAACGCTGGAAGTCCTCCAGTCATGCCCTTCACAACGTAAAGCTCTACTAACTTCTATGGGCACTGTGGATCCTTCAGATTATTGTTTGATTGTCTTCAATGTTGATAAGTCATAGCATCCACCCCTACTTGCATTCGTCACCTTCCAAATACTTGTCACGATCCAGAATGCCAATGTCTCTCGATTTATCATTGATGAGGGGGCATCCACCTGCGTGATGTCTGCTTATGTTTGGAAGAAGCTCAGATCACTTGAGTTAGCCCCTTCCACTATCACCCTTCGTGCGTGGGATGGCCACTCTTCCCAGCGCCTTGGCATGTTCCACAATTGTCCTATTACTCTTGCAGGAAAAATTGTTTGTGTTGATGTTAAAGTCATTGATGCCCCCTTAGACTACAAAATTTTATTGTGTCGTAGCTATACTTATGCGATGTATGTTGTCCCATCTGCAGTTCACCGTAAGATGTGCTTTCCTCACAACAGAAATATCGTCATTATCGATCAGTTGACATATTGCGAACCAAAGTCTCAGACCTCTCGAGAGTCCATTATTTCTTTGGTGGCCAATAAACAAATAGTTTAACCTCATACCAGTTTCTCACCCAGAGTCTATAAGGATTCCTCTTTGCTTGGTTCATTCCCTGGTCTCTGTTTGGTCAATTTAATTGTCTTAAATCGATTACATAAATTATCGACCGGAGTTGGTAAACTTGTGAAGTGCAAGTGTACAATATATTCTAGAAGCCTCTTTTATTCATTTAGTTTATTGGTGTGATGATTGGAGTTGTAGAGATTAATTCTAAGGATGTTTTTATTCTCATGTTGCTACTGAATTTGATAAATTTAAATTACAACTAAATTCTAAAAATCAACATGCTTTCTACTCTGTAAAAACTGAAACAAACTTTCTCTATCTTATGAAGAAATCTTAACTAATTTATTTGTTAGTCTCTAAAAATTCTTATTCTCTAACATTCTTGTGCATGAAGATAAAATAGAATTCTAGAAAAGGGAATTTATACATTTTTATGTTTTTGAAATGAAATGTTATGGCAATGAAACTTGTAAAGAAATCACTATAGCTCTTGAAAAGAAATCACTCATGAACAGAAAAGAACGCACTCATATGCTGAAAGGAAATCATTCAATCACTACTGTTTCAAAAAGAAATCACTCGTGTTCTTAAAATAAACCACTCATGAACCTGTAAAACTACTCTAAAATAAATCATTGTTATTCTAGAAGTAAAATTATGAATCTTCTGCAATTATGTGATGTCTGTTGTCCCATCTGTGGTTCACTGTAAGATGTGCTTTCCTCACAATAGAAATATCGTCACTATCGATCATCTGACATATTACGAACTGAAGTCTTAGACCTCTCGAGGGTCCATTATTCATTTGGTGGACAATAAACAACTAGTTTAACCTCCGACCAGTTTCTCACCCAAGGTCTATAAGGATTCCTCTTTGCTTGGTTCATTCCCTGGTCTTT